>OX940974.1:131145719-131547119 GCA_954871275.1 Leptopterna dolabrata | reverse complement strand
CCACCCACCCCGCCCCCTGCCGCCTCCACCCACCCCACCCTCCTCCACAGCCCTCAGACCCTCCTCCTACCCCTCCGCCCACAAACATTCACCCCATCACCCCCCCACCCATCATCCATCATCACCCATCAACCTCCTACCACCCCCGCCTCATCCCCTCGCCATCGCCACCCTCACCGCCTCTCACACCACCACCCCCCTCACCCATCACCTCAACCTTTATTATGAATGCCTACCAACTTAATTGTACCTATCAAATAATCATAATGACGTCACCCCACCCCCACCCCACCCTACCACCATCTTGGAATACCGTTTTGACTATGAATACCTACCTAATTAATTGTATCAGGTAATCATAATGACGTCACCCCACCCCACCACTCCCATCACCTCAACCTTTATTATGAATACCTACCAACTTAATTGTACCTATCAAATAATCATAATGACGTCACCCCACCCCCTCCCACCATCTTGGAATTTCTGGAATACCGTTTTGACTATGAATACCTACCTAATTAATTGTATCAGGTAATCATAATGACGTCACCCACCCCCTCCCGCCATCTTGGAATTTCTGGAATACCGTTTTGACTATGAATACCTACCTAATTAATTGTATCAGGTAATCATAATGACGTCACCCACCCTCCCGCCATCTTGGAATTTCTGGAATACCGTTTTAATTATGAATACCTACCTAATTAATTGTATCAGGTAATCATAATGAAGACCCCCTTCCACCATCTTGAAATTCCTGAATTCCGTTTTGATTATGAATACCTACCTACTTAATTCTATCAGGTAAGCATAATAAAGTCCCTCGGAATTTCTGGAAATCCTGTTTGACCATGAATACCTACCTACCCACCTACTTGACACTCCAAACAGTGGACTTATTATTAATACCCGCCTACTTATGCAAATAATATTAAGGTGGATGTTCAAAATGTTGATTCTCACCCAAGCATAATGGGGAGATATTAATCTACCTATGAAAATATTTCATTATGATTGTAATTTAAAATGATCATCTCCAACCAGACAGGAGCCAGCGTGTCTCGTTATTATATTTGTCTTGAGCTAAACAATTTTTTTTTGAGGCCACCCGGAGCATTAGTATGTCCAGCCGTTCCTGTGCACCAAAAAGCTTCGTCAACACGATCGTGAATCAAACGGTATAAATCCGGCCGGGATATCATCACAAGGGAGCACCTGATTATAATCAAGGATGGGTGTATGAAGTCGAGTTGGTTGTTCTGCGATATGAGTGACGGACTATACTGGATTTTGTTGGTAGGTAGGTACTTGTGAAACTTGAACAAACGTTGAAGTATTATTGATGGGTAAATTATTACACAATGGTAAATTATTAAACAACGGTAAATTATACATAACGGCAATTATTACACAACGGTTCATCTACCAAGAAGGGTCTGGATTTTGTTGATGGGTACTTTTGCAACTTGAACAACCGTTGAAGTATTATTGATGGGCAAGTTATTACACAACGGTTCATTACAGGTAGGTATTGACCACAGAAAACAGTGACAGAAGGGGCATCTATTTCACTCCACATAAACAATTTTCCTTTAGAACTCCATTATTTGCGTTTCTTTTTGCCGTTTTAGTTACTTACTGTTTGTCATCGGCTGTATTATTTTAGCAACATTTGACTCGTGATTCAGGTAGGTACCTAGTAACGAGTACGGGGTTAGGTACTAACCTACGGAGGGTCAGCGATTCACATAGTATATTATATAGACGGGTTATATATACAGAGAGCTGTGATCTGTAACAGAAGGGGTATTCTGTACAAAATAATAAACCGTTGTGCAGGGATTTGCAGCGTTTTCTTTTTCATTTTATTCAAACCAAAATAGTTCAAACATACATAAAATCAACAAGTTTGACCGCCGTAGAAGGATACCGTCAAATGAGGCCATGATTCGGTCATGAACGGAACTCTTGATCCATGCTCAGCAGCTCTTAATCTTGTGATTATTCTTTTAGGATCATTATTCAATCGAGCGGGACATTGTTCTAGGATTATCGAGCTGATTGGGTGTGCAATTTTAACTGATCTTAAGAGCGAGAAAATATAGGAATGAACGGGGCAATCTCGTGCCTGGGTAGGCAGCACTGGGCCCGGGGTGAATTCTAATATTGTGATTCATTGTGTGGATTATTAAGAAGCCACTACACACTTAGGTGAATAGACTTTCTGATTTTGCGAAATTTTTATATTAAATAGTCCGAACTTGTACCTAAAAACATCTGTATTTTGTCGAATATCTAGAGCCACCACTGCTCTGACCACTTTTCATTCGTGCCGAAACTCGGGAAGTTCTGCCCATGGCGTGTGAGGTTAAGCTCAACTGCGGTCATTCGCCTAACTTGTAGTAGTCAGGTTGTCACTGGACTTCACCGTCTTTGAAAATTATCCTCGACGTGGCCATTTTAGCTCTGCTGAACACGGATCAGAAGAGGATCTACAAGGCCTTACAAACCTGGAGCCTTCAGGTGGGCCCAGCTCTAACTGCAGATCAATGAACAGAGGATCTCTAGTACAGCAGTTTGTAGTTCAGGGTCTATCTCTTACAAACGATGTGGCTCAGGCGGGTTTTGAGGATGCCATGGAGGTAAGCAAACTGATTGTACGCTTGACTTTGGTCCCAAAACCCGTTCCGTCCTATCTCCTTTGGAACCTAAAGGGCAGCTCTGGGTCCACGGCCTGATGAAATAAAGTACCAAGCACTTCTCAATCAACTTAGCCCTGAAGTGCAATCATCATTCCGTCGATCTGGTTCGAGGTATTCCGAACTGCATGAAGCACTGTGCGCTGAAAATTCGGGCAAGTATTAGCTTAGCACACCAACCGTAGACTCATCCCAAGGTTGCAGCAGCTGGATGATTGACGGATTTCTCTCATCTGCCTGGAGCTGGGTGAGTTCAATGGAGGGACTTCCACTAATGAACTGGCATGCTTCCTTCTGTCCGAAGATCTTCTCAGTAAGTGGATCCGGCTATTAAGGACAAGTTCAACCAGGGGGGAGTTGGAAGACGAGATCTTCTCATATAAGCAGCTCCTCGAAATAGCTCAAATTTGCCCAGATGATTCCCCAGGGGTCACGACCTAGATCAAGTTCTGAGGAAAGGGGTTCCAGTAAGCAGCGAAAACCCAGGCCCCCTCCCACTCCTCGCACAACAGATCGACCACCCTCGCTCGGTCAGTCACGAGGGAGCGGTTCAAAAGTCATCACTGCTCAGGACCTCACTTCCCTATACCACTGCGAAGAGTTCCGGTAGCTCAGTGTCGAGAGTTCATCAGATCAACTGGACTCCGCATTCATTGCTTTTTGTGGAAGCACAACTCCGCTCAGCACTGCACTTCACTCCAACAGTGCCATTGCGGAGGATCACACCACATCCTACTCCATGACAACGAGGAATCCGGACGATCTGCCATCAAAAAACAGTTAAGGGTATACGGGGAAACCAAAACCTTAGGCTCCCAGGCCCCGGCCCCCAAGTTTCCAGTTCAGGGGTACCCACTGTGCTAGTAGTCCTCCGTGACCCTCTTGATGTCCGGTCAGCGGGGTCTGAAATCCAATTTATCTACCACAAATTAATTGACTCTTGTGGCCAGTTTACTGGTGACGCCGATCAATCATGTAGTGTTGGGCATGGGAGCCCAGCTGCAGACAGCATGTCGTCACTTTTTTGGCATACTTGAACTGGGCACAGAATGCCCTTTTTAGCCTGTGGTGTAGGTCAGATCACAGCTCCCTTGACCTCCTCTAGTTTCTCGTTAAATGGTTGGCTCAGGAACTAACTCAAAGTTCAAGCTCAGTTCCTGGCAGGGACTGAAATGTGGTGGGGTAGACTCTAAGGCTCCTGTTAGTTCTAATTTCCGCTTCCCTTTCAGCTCTCATAACGTTACCAATCCCCTAAGTGAGAACCAACATCAGGGCTGACCTTAGGTTCCGGTAGAGCGGTAAGGGGCCTCTGCACCAGGAGATGACAGGGCGTAAGAACTAGCAGATCATTGGGCGAATTAGACTGAAACACCAAAGGCCTACTGTTTGGAACTGCCTCAGGTGATGAAGGTTTGGTAATTTCCTGGTAAGTTCACCTTAATGAGCCTTTTGGCTGACTTGACCACGGCCTCCCAATGACCACCAATGTGGGGCACTCGAGGCGGTATAAATTTCCACTGAACCCCTCGAGCTGCTAATCTGTCAGCAAGGGCCAGAGAGCCTCCATTCTCGAGTACGATTCTGAGCCTACGGAGAAAGTTGGCTGAGAGAGAGAGAGAGAGAGAGAGAAGAAAGTATATTCACGAATAAACAAAAGAAAAAACAAAAATTTTACAAGCTTCGAAATATTTACAGGAATATTATTGTCTGGCATTAGGTAGAGCCCGTGTCGCCAGACAAGAGTAGAGCTTACTAATAAACATATTATGCTAGCAGTAGAATCAAATACAAAAAATAAAATAATAATACACTCTCGATTAAATCAGAAAAACGCCTACTTTGGTTGATGTCGCTACTGAAACTAATATAAAATAAATAAAATAGTAAGTTGTATAAGACGGCAGAACGGTGACATTTCAGGTTACATAAACACTACGCAGTAAACTGCAACAGTTCTCCAAGCCTAGATAGATAAGCCAAGAATAGATGAGTTTTTTATACACAGATCGAGAATATAAACTAGGTGATTTCATATGAATAGGAAGTGAATTATAAATAAGGTAAATCAAATAATGAGAACTTCTGGTGATGAGAGTTAAAGCGGGAAGCCAAGGAAGTTCCGACCAAATGACAGAGGGACCCCCCTGAGATCTATGAAGCGTTCGAGACACTGTACAAACCCATTAATACTGAGGTCCATAACCACCTCCAGATCGACAGCCTTGGTGGCCATACTGCCAAGTACATCATCAAAATACGAGCACCTCGCTATCCCACCACCGAAACCGTGAAGGGACAGGCCACCTGACCAATGGCATAAGAGCGCCGCACTTGTCCGGCAGGAAGTTGGCCCATCTCGGGCTGTAAGTGCTTGGGTATAATGGAAAAACAGCAGGTACAGCCCGGACAGAACTTTTGATGAGTGCCCGCAGCCCGGATCTCTCCAGCTATGGACTCCTGGGCTAAATCCGGACGGATACGCCGAATTGGCCAGTGAACTCTCTCTCTAACTGCACTTGTCACAGTCACCACTGGTTACGAGCACACCGGCGGCCCTCTCTGAGATTAACTTGTGTGAGTAGGCCTCGGAGGGGGTCGGGGGCTCAGAGGTGGCTGACCCTCTGTTCCGTTCGGCTAGATCTTTTACCGATTGCGAATGAGGCTGCCCCACTGGATGGGATCGGGCCGATCCTCCGACCCGTTCTGTCCGGAGTGATCGGTCTGAGCACGGATCTCTCCAGCTATGGACTCCTGGGCTAAATCGGGACAGATACGCCGAATTGGCCAGTGAACTCTCTCTAACTGCAACCACGTGGGTCCAGTCCACGGCAATGAGTTGCGGACTAACTGACAAGGAGTTCGCCTCCAGAGGCCACATTTGGGGGGTTGTGCCCAGTCAACATGAAACCAGTGCTCAACGGGGAGATCTGCCTGTGTTCTGGCTACCGGGTTTCCTACAAACACCTTCCACTGTGGAGCAGGGTTGGCATTGAGCCACGAGAGCACCACTGAACTATTGGAACATGCCACAATATTACTGTCCAGGATCTGAGCAAAATACGGGACATACCTTTCTCACAATTTTTCCGAGCGGTTCTGCTGCCAAAAGCTCGAGACGAGGCATCATCTCTTGTTTTAATGGAGCGATCCTTGCTCGGAACATGATCAAGTGAGTCACGAACAAAGAACTCTGAAGAGAAACATGATACACCACAGCGAAGTAGGCTCACTCAGACGCGTCGGCGAAGCCTACAAGCCACTGATTGGAACTGATAAAATTTATGTATCAGGGAATTTGTAGATCTGCCAACAATACCATGGAACCGGCTGAACCAATCATGAACCAAGGAACTACGCAACGGATCATCCCATCCGAACTTAGCAAACTTCACGGTGAATGCACCTAAGCAAAGATCGACACTGCCATGACCCACCCCTCGACCTACTGGACTGGCCAAATCCCGCTTGGGCCTGATATGGGGGGTAGTGAGGATTCTGAAGAATAAACAGTCAGATCTGGGATTCCACCCCATGCCTAACAGTTTTAACGGCTTTTCATCCTCTACACCGAGGTCAACAGCCTCCGCAACATGCAGGCATTACTCTGCAGGCACACCCTGCAGGACGCTATGGTCGTTGGAGGCCCACTTTAGAAGCTCGGAACAAGCCGTCTGCAGAAGATTAATCAGTTCATCTCGAGCCTGCAGAGCCAACTGAACGGTTTCTCCCCCACCACAAGCATAATCTACGTTCTTGTCATTGGATAATATTTCCATGGCCACTGGGTGAGTCTCCTTACCAGAGGCAGCCAGATCCACAAGTACTTGTATGTCCAAGAAAGGGGCAGGGGCCATTCCATAAGTTAGTGTACAAAGAGCGTAGTCCTCTACCTCATTTGAAGGGGAATCTCTCCAAACTATACACAGCATGCCCTGATCCTCATGAACACAAAACGGACCAACTGAGACCGAAGCACTACAAGACATATATGTCCTGTTGGAGCTTGGGACCTACTTCTAAGATTTAGTGGAAGGCCATTTGATGTGCGTTGCGAGGCATTGAATACCACTCAGATATTGTTTGGGGGGGGTCGTCAGAACGTGCACAGCATGATGCCGTATATAATAATGGGGTAAGTCCAAAGGGGGTGGTGTCACCTTGCACATGCGACCCGAATCTCTGTACTCGTGCATGAACTACCGGTAAGACTGAGCTAGAATGGGATCCTTTCTGAACTTGGATTCGAGTCGGTAGAACTGTTGAAGAGTGATCGCTCGAGAAGCACCTAAAACAGTATGGTCCTGGGCAATGGGCCAAGGAACTACATAACACCCACTCTCGTCATGGCGAGTTTGACTAACAAAGAGCTGCTCCGCCTCTAATTCACCTGTGGTGCATCAAGACTCAATCTCGAACATTTGACGGAGAAGCCCCAATCAACTCTCGGACATCAACAGAGACAGGTGCCGCTGCCACGTCTAAACGAGCGGGGTTATGAGAGACAGGAACAATGGACGGAGAAACCAGCAAGTCACCAATTAGATTTGAGAACAAGACATCAGTGAGATCAATGTTACATAGCCACCCTTGCAGCCTTGGACAGAGCTGTCTGGACCTAAGGAAAGAACAAGGGTTTACGGGAACAGGGCAGCTCGGTATGCTGAGATCAAGGATCCCTGACTCCACGCTGGGGAGGGTCCATCTAATCAAAAGGCGCAACACCTGAATAACTTCTTTTAATGCCTTGGGTACAATCTGTATCCAATCTGTCCATTCAGGGCAAGACAAATTTGGGAACATGGGACGAGGGGGTTGGCCTAGGACAAAGAGCGTGGTGTCTGATGGACAGGACTGGTTCATCCGAGTTAAAGGTTTGCAGTTCGGCGAGTGGACTAAACTGAACAGAACGGCCAAACTCCGGATAGGTACAAGTAAAGATCTACACCAGAAGAAAGATCGATGTCATACCGCTCACTCAACAAAGAGTCCCCAAGCTTGGATTCCACGCTCCATGTATGAGGCCAACCATTTAACGAGAAACTAGAGGTCAAGGGAGCTGTGATCTGACCTACACCACAGGCTAAAAAGGGCATTCTGTGCCCAGTTCAAGTATGCCAAAAAAGTGACGACATGCTGTCTGCAGCTGGGCTCCCATGCCCAACACTACATGATTGATCGGCGTCACCAGTAAACTGGCCACAAGAGTCAATTAATTTGTGGTAGATAAATTGGATTTCAGACCCCGCTGACCGGACATCAAGAGGGTCGCGGAGGACTACTAGCACAGTGGGTACCCCTGAACTGGAAACTTGGGGGCCGGGGCCTGGGAGCCTAAGGTTTTGGTTTCCCCGTATACCCTTAACTGTTTTTTGATGGCAGATCGTCCAGATTCCTCGTTGTCATGGGGTAGGATGTGGTGTGATCCTCCGCAATGGCACTGTTGGAGTGAAGTGCAGTGCTGAGCGGAGTTGTGCTTCCACAAAAAGCAATGAATGCGGAGTCCAGTTGATCTGATGAACTCTCGACACTGAGCTACCGGAACTCTTCGCAGTGGTATAGGGAAGTGAGGTCCTGAGCAGTGATGACTTTTGAACCGCTCCCTCGTGACTGACCGAGCGAGGGTGGTCGATCTGTTGTGCGAGGAGTGGGAGGGGGCCTGGGTTTTCGCTGCTTACTGGAACCCCTTTCCTCAGAACTTGATCTAGGTCGTGACCCCTGGGGAATCATCTGGGCAAATTTGAGCTATTTCGAGGAGCTGCTTATATGAGAAGATCTCGTCTTCCAACTCCCCCCTGGTTGAACTTGTCCTTAATAGCCGGATCCACTTACTGAGAAGATCTTCGGACAGAAGGAAGCATGCCAGTTCATTAGTGGAAGTCCCTCCATTGAACTCACCCAGCTCCAGGCAGATGAGAGAAATCCGTCAATCATCCAGCTGCTGCAACCTTGGGATGAGTCTACGGTTGGCGTGCTAAGCTAATACTTGCCTGAATTTTCAGCGCACAGTGCTTCATGCAGTTCGGAATACCTCGAACCAGATCGACGGAATGATGATTGCACTTCAGGGCTAAGTTGATTGAGAAGTGCTTGGTACTTTATTTCATCAGGCCGTGGACCCAGAGCTGCCCTTTAGGTTCCAAAGGAGATAGGACGGAACGGGTTTTGGGACCAAAGTCAAGCGTACAATCAGTTTGCTTACCTCCATGGCATCCTCAAAACCCGCCTGAGCCACATCGTTTGTAAGAGATAGACCCTGAACTACAAACTGCTGTACTAGAGATCCTCTGTTCATTGATCTGCAGTTAGAGCTGGGCCCACCTGAAGGCTCCAGGTTTGTAAGGCCTTGTAGATCCTCTTCTGATCCGTGTTCAGCAGAGCTAAAATGGCCACGTCGAGGATAATTTTCAAAGACGGTGAAGTCCAGTGACAACCTGACTACTACAAGTTAGGCGAATGACCGCAGTTGAGCTTAACCTCACACGCCATGGGCAGAACTTCCCGAGTTTCGGCACGAATGAAAAGTGGTCAGAGCAGTGGTGGCTCTAGATATTCGACAAAATACAGATGTTTTTAGGTACAAGTTCGGACTATTTAATATAAAAATTTCGCAAAATCAGAAAGTCTATTCACCTAAGTGTGTAGTGGCTTCTTAATAATCCACACAATGAATCACAATATTAGAATTCACCCCGGGCCCAGTGCTGCCTACCCAGGCACGAGATTGCCCCGTTCATTCCTATATTTTCTCGCTCTTAAGATCAGTTAAAATTGCACACCCAATCAGCTCGATAATCCTAGAACAATGTCCCGCTCGATTGAATAATGATCCTAAAAGAATAATCACAAGATTAAGAGCTGCTGAGCATGGATCAAGAGTTCCGTTCATGACCGAATCATGGCCTCATTTGACGGTATCCTTCTACGGCGGTCAAACTTGTTGATTTTATGTATGTTTGAACTATTTTGGTTTGAATAAAATGAAAAAGAAAACGCTGCAAATCCCTGCACAACGGTTTATTATTTTGTACAGAATACCCCTTCTGTTACAGATCACAGCTCTCTGTATATATAACCCGTCTATATAATATACTATGTGAATCGCTGACCCTCCGTAGGTTAGTACCTAACCCCGTACTCGTTACTAGGTACCTACCTGAATCACGAGTCAAATGTTGCTAAAATAATACAGCCGATGACAAACAGTAACTAAAACGGCAAAAAGAAACGCAAATAATGGAGTTCTAAAGGAAAATTGTTTATGTGGAGTGAAATAGATGCCCCTTCTGTCACTGTTTTCTGTGGTCAATACCTACCTGTAATGAACCGTTGTGTAATAACTTGCCCATCAATAATACTTCAACGGTTGTTCAAGTTGCAAAAGTACCCATCAACAAAATCCAGACCCTTCTTGGTAGATGAACCGTTGTGTAATAATTGCCGTTATGTATAATTTACCGTTGTTTAATAATTTACCATTGTGTAATAATTTACCCATCAATAATACTTCAACGTTTGTTCAAGTTTCACAAGTACCTACCTACCAACAAAATCCAGTATAGTCCGTCACTCATATCGCAGAACAACCAACTCGACTTCATACACCCATCCTTGATTATAATCAGGTGCTCCCTTGTGATGATATCCCGGCCGGATTTATACCGTTTGATTCACGATCGTGTTGACGAAGCTTTTTGGTGCACAGGAACGGCTGGACATACTAATGCTCCGGGTGGCCTCAAAAAAAAAAATTGTTTAGCTCAAGACAAATATAATAACGAGACACGCTGGCTCCTGTCTGGTTGGAGATGATCATTTTAAATTACAATCATAATGAAATATTTTCATAGGTAGATTAATATCTCCCCATTATGCTTGGGTGAGAATCAACATTTTGAACATCCACCTTAATATTATTTGCATAAGTAGGCGGGTATTAATAATAAGTCCACTGTTTGGAGTGTCAAGTAGGTGGGTAGGTAGGTATTCATGGTCAAACAGGATTTCCAGAAATTCCGAGGGACTTTATTATGCTTACCTGATAGAATTAAGTAGGTAGGTATTCATAATCAAAACGGAATTCCAGGAATTTCAAGATGGTGGAAGGGGGTCTTCATTATGATTACCTGATACAATTAATTAGGTAGGTATTCATAATTAAAACGGTATTCCAGAAATTCCAAGATGGCGGGAGGGGTGGGTGACGTCATTATGATTACCTGATACAATTAATTAGGTAGGTATTCATAGTCAAAACGGTATTCCAGAAATTCCAAGATGGCGGGAGGGGGTGGGTGACGTCATTATGATTACCTGATACAATTAATTAGGTAGGTATTCATAGTCAAACCGGTATTCCAGAAATTCCAAGATGGCGGGAGGGGGTGGGTGACGTCATTATGATTACCTGATACAATTAATTAGGTAGGTATTCATAGTCAAAACGGTATTCCAGAAATTCCAAGATGGCGGGAGGGGTGGGTGACGTCATTATGATTACCTGATACAATTAATTAGGTAGGTATTCATAGTCAAAACGGTATTCCAGAAATTCCAAGATGGCGGGAGGGGTGGGTGACGTCATTATGATTACCTGATACAATTAATTAGGTAGGTATTCATAGTCAAAACGGTATTCCAGAAATTCCAAGATGGCGGGAGGGGGTGGGTGACGTCATTATGATTACCTGATACAATTAATTAGGTAGGTATTCATAGTCAAACCGGTATTCCAGAAATTCCAAGATGGTGGGAGGGGGTGGGGTGACGTCATTATGATTATTTGATAGGTACAATTAAGTTGGTAGGTATTCATAATAAAGGTTGAGGTGATGGGAGTGGTGGGGTGGGGTGACGTCATTATGATTACCTGATACAATTAATTAGGTAGGTATTCATAGTCAAAACGGTATTCCAAGATGGTGGTAGGGTGGGGTGGGGTGGGGTGACGTCATTATGATTATTTGATAGGTACAATTAAGTTGGTAGGCATTCATAATAAAGGTTGAGGTGATGGGTGAGGGGGGTGGTGGTGTGAGAGGCGGTGAGGGTGGTGATGGCGAGGGGATGAGGCGGGGGTGGTAGGAGGTTGATGGGTGATGATGGATGATGGGTGGGGGGGTGATGGGTGAAGGTTTGTGGGCGGAGGGGTAGGAGGAGGGTCTGAGGGCTGTGGAGGAGGGTGGAGTGGGTGGAGGCGGCAGGGGGCGGGGTGGGTGGAGGTCTGGAGGCGGGGTGGGTGGAGGTGACAGTTGGCGGGGGTGGGTGAAGGTCTGGAGGCGGGGTGGGTGGAGGCGGCAGAGGGCGGAGTGGGTGGAGGCCTGTAGGTGGCAGGTGGCGGTTGTAGGCGGCAGGGGGCGATAGGACAACGTCCAGGGGGGGGGGGGTAATGGGGTGGTTGAAGGGTAATGTCTAGGGGGGAGTGAGGTGGATGAGGGTAAGGGCGAGGGGGTGAGGGGGAGGGGGCGAGGGGGAGGGTGGTGAGGGGTGGGTGAGGGGGGAAGGGTAAGGGGGGAGTGAGGGGGGAGTGAGGGGGGGAGTGAGGGGTGAGGGGGGGGGGTGAGTGAGTGAGGGGTGGGGTGAGTGGGGGGGTGAGTGAGTGGATGAGGGGGGTGGAGGGGGGGGGGGTGATGTGGCGAGGGTGGAGGGGGTGGGGGTGGGGTTAAGGGGTGGGTGAGGGGGTTGGTAAGGGCTGGGTGAGAAGGTGGACTCGCCCGCTAAGGCAGGAGGCAGCTGGTTAGACTGACGAGCATGTTCAAACAGGATGTTCCAGAACATACATTCTTATCCTACTCCTCTACCCTGTTCTCTTCACAAATGAAACAGAACCAGCTCTCCCGCCGAGTTTTCTGAGTGCCGCTCGGTCCAGGTGTTGGAATGGTAGCGTTTTTCTTCGTTGATTTGGTGGGCTTCTTCATTGGTACAGATTGTTGCTTTCGAATTTTTATTTTTTGTCCGAGGTGATTCCTTATTGTGCGACGTGGCACCCCAAATCTTTCCGCTGCTTGGTAGGTTGAGAGGCCTTGCTGTTGGACTCCTCTAATGGCTGCTTTGAGCTGCTCCTCTGACCATAGCCCTCTTTTCTTTTTGCTAGAGGACTCCATCTGTCACAGAAATATAAGGCATTTTAATCACAATGCATGAAATAACAAAACATGCAAAATATTTTGAGGTTGAAGTGGAAATCAATGTAAACGAAGTCACGATGAGAGCATACAAAGTGGGTGTCCTAACAAGGCCTACCGTAGGCCTTGTTGGGGCCCTCTTGTTTTCCAACTGAACCATGCTAATTACAGAAACAAAACCCTAGCAAAGCTAAAATCTGTGATGGATTCTAAAACTAGAAACCCCCAGCTTTCAGAATCATCCACTGTTTTTTACGTAGTTCAAGTATTTCATTCACAAGAAGCAAAGTTCACTCACCTTGAAAAGCTTAAGCGATAGGTCTTTATTCACGTTGAATTGCGCTGTTCTTGCACTGTGTGATCCCTGCTCATCCCTCCCATCGTTCAAGGCTCTCATCTAGGCGTCGAACATGATGCTAACTCGGTTTACCAGACAACCCCTCCCGCCTATTTTTAAAAAGCACTAGGCCTTATTAGGGCATAGGCCTTATTTGGCGCCACCACCTTATAATAATTTCACATGTCATAGAAGATCATATCAAAATAATCGATAATGAAGTTTACTTGTTAATAATTCAGCCAATTCAATAGTCATCTTAGGACATGTAATCATGTAGGTAGTTGGGATTCCCCTTGTGGTAAGTTGATGGTTGGTTGTGGTGAGCAAACTTTCATATTTTTGATCGGGCTAGTGTTTTCCAACCTTTGCGGTGAATCTGTTTTGCCACCTGAGTTTGAATTACCTACCTCAAGAGGTACCTCATCACAGTTTTGTTCATTAATGTCAGTACGATTGAATAAATCTTTGCGTTTACGTTCTAGAATTGTCTCTTTCTCTGTTTGCATTTGATATGGTCTGGGACGTTCACTTGCTTGTACAATTTTTGCCGGGGTCACCGTATTAGTGATTTGATCTTTGTAAAAAATCTTTTGTCCAGGATGTAACTCATTTAGAAGTTTTGCATGTCTATCGAAATAATGTTTCTGTATTTGTTGCCTTTCTTTGAGTTTTCGGGAAATTTTGAGAGTGGCTTCATCTTTGAAAAAGTCATTCCTGTTTGGTAATATGCCATTCACGTTTCTACCAAATAACAGTTCATTGGGAGGTAAGTTTTCAGCAATTGGTGTGTTACGGAGTTCCAACAGAGCTCTATGGTTCTCATCAGCTTTCAACAACATTTTTTTGACTACTTGGATTGCCCGCTCAACCATCCCACTGGACTGAGGAAAATGTGGGCTTGACGTTCTATGGTCAATTCCCCACTCTCTTACAAAGTTTTTGAATTTAGCTGAAGAGTACCTACTGAGGACCACCGTCAGAGTACAAAATGTTTGGTATTCCATGCTTAGCAAAAATAGATTTTAGACGAACAATGATTGTTTCACTAGATGTATCAGAAGGAAGAGCTGCTATTTCAACAAATTTGCTGAAGGACCTAATCAATTACAATAAGGTATGTTTTGTTTTTATAGTGGAATAGATCTGTGCCTATCTCTCTTCAAAAGCTGCTGAAGGTACTTCTTTAGGCATGAGAGGTTCTTTCTGGTGTTCACGCTGGTATTTTTGGCAGACATGACAGTTTAAAAATAGATCTTCAATTTATTTTGTCATACTTGGCCAAAACATCACTTCCCTAGCCCGTTGTTTACACTTGCTTACACCTAAATGGTTGTAATGAACTCTATGTAACATTTCTTTGCGCAAAGTGGTAGGTACAATTACACAACCATTTTTAAATAGAAGATCATTGTGAATAAAGATTTCGTCCTGATAAGAGAAGAATTGTTTGATTGAATCAGGAACCATTAACTTATTTGTAGGCCAACCATTAAGCACAAATTTTTTCAAAGTTTGTAATTCTTCGTCCTTACGAGTTTCAATGAGAAATTGTTCAGAACGATTGGAGGACATGGTGGACTGTAGGTCTACAATAGCTGACACAAAAAGTTCAATATCATTGACAAGTTCGGAATTATTATTCGAGTTAGGATCAAAATTTCGAGGCAGAGGGTCTGCAAGATGCAACTCTTTGCCAGATATGTATCCAACTTTTACATCATAAGGCTGCAACCGTAGAAGCATGCGTTGAAGTCTGGGAGGGCATTGTTATTGAAAATGAACTTTAAAGGCTTGTGATCACTTTCTACAGTGACATTCTGTGATCCATATATGTATTTATAATATATCTAATGTAAACAAAGATAAAGAACAGAAGGAACAGGGGAACGGGGATTTCGACCTGGACATTTCGCTTAGGAGCGTTTTCAACAGACTAAACCTCCAGCAGCCTGAACCCGGCCTCTCATCCAAAGAAGGCGGGGACGAACTCGCGTTTCGCACAAACCACGCGACTTCATCGACCAGAGGACGCGTGCTGTAAGCCAGGAGGATGGGGGTTGGAAAGCGGATAAGGGGAGAGGGAGAAAAACAAAAATCTAACAAAAAACAAATTATAAAAAAAAAAAATAAAAAAATAAAAAATAAAAAATAAAAAAATAATAAAAAAATAAATAATAATAATATCTCACATGCAAAAACTATAGCATAACACTCTTTTTCAATTTGTGCCCATCGTTTTTGAGTTTCATTGAATGCTTGAGAGGCATATGCACATGGTAGAGTATTCTGCATCAGCACAGCAGCAACGCCACCCTGAGATGAATCTGAGATGAATTGGTTTGTTTATGTCAAAAAATTGCAACACAGGTTTTTGGGATAGTGCTGATTTTATGCCAGAAAAAGCTTTTTCTTGTTCATGTGACCACTGCCAAACAACACCTTTTTTTAACAAAACTCTTAGTGGCTCTGTTATTATACTTAAATTGGGCATGAATTTCTAAACATACGTCACCATACCTAGCAGAGATTGCAACTCAGCGACATTCTTTGGAATATGCATAGAGAAAATACGTTGTAGTTTGTCTGTGTCAGGTTCTAGACCTTGCTCAGAAAATTTGTGTCCTAAAAATTTCAGTTCCTTAATTCCGAACTTGCATTTTGACAAATTTAATGTTACATCAAATTCAGAGGCCCTTTTCATAACTTCTAGTAAAATCTTTTCATGCTGTTCCTCTGTTTCTGAAAATATTATCAGCTCATCCATAAACATTGCTGTGCCGTCAATATCGCCAAAGATATCTTTGAAACATTTATTAAAAATCTCAGAGCTTGAGCATAAACCAAAAGGCATTCTTAAAAAACAATATCTTCCAAAAGGTGAATTGAAAGTCGTAAACTTGCTACTGTTGTCAGACAACGTGATTTGCCAGAAAGCCCTTTCCGCATCCAAGGTTGAACAAATTTTGGCTTTCCCTATTTGCGCAGCTATGTCTTCAAAAGTACAAATTTCAAAATGTTGTCTCATAATGTTTTTGTTCAAATGCTAAGGATCAAGGCAAATTCTCAATTTGTTGTCCCGCCGTTTTGTTATGACTAGCGAACTTACAAACTCCGTGGGTTCCTCTACTTTTTGTATCACACCTTCGCGTTCCATTTTATCCAACTCTTTTTTGAGGGGTTGCATTAGTTTGAGCGGCACTCTACGACATGGTTCGATCTTACCTGTATAGTTGGGTTTTAGCTTAATGTCATATACGGCATTCTTTATTTGACCTAATTTTTCTGAGAAGACTTTTTTATCGTTATTTAAAAATTTATATTTTTTACCAGACGGATAACTATCAAAATTTATGCTATAGACTCTTTTTACTAGATTTAGTTTTTCAAGTGTTTCCCAAAAAGGACCCCGTACACTTCTTATGGGAAAGTGGCTTCGGTCAAATTGGCTGAAATTGACATAAATATGTTATGTATTTTGACCTCCTGATCAAAAGTGTCAACGGGCACAAAACGTCAAACCCCCAAGATTCCAAGTTACAGGGCCCAGAGGGCGCCATTTCAACATATTGTAGAATATGGGTATTTCCCGGATTTCCCCATCTGTAAGTTTGGAAACGAGACTGTGTGTGTGTGTGTGTGTGTGTTTGGTTTGAAGCCAGAGAGGTGATACGAACAGATATATTAGATTTAGACTATATTATAGATATTTTTACATCGTCCGATTGTACCTCTACACACAAACACACACACACACACGCACACGCACGCACACACACACACACACACACACACACACACACACACACACACACACACACACACACACACACACACACACACACACACACACACACACACACACACACACACACACACACACACACACACACACACACACACACACACACACACACACACACACACACACACACACACACACACACAGTCTCGTTTCCAAAGTTACTTGCCCTCTGGGCCCTGTAACCTGGAATCTTGGGGGTTTGACGTTTTGTGCCCATTGACACTTTTGTTCAGGAGGTCAAAATACATAACATAGGTATGTCAATTTCAGCCAATTTGATCGAAGCCACTTTCCCATAAGAAGTGTGCGGGGTCCTTTATATTTTTTCCCGGACGGACGGTTATCAAAATTTATGCTATTGACTCTTTTGACTAGATTTAGTTTTTCAAGTGTTTCCCATCCTAGTACTGGGTACTGTTTATGACTAGGCACTTTAGCTACTACAAAGTCTACTTGACATGGTTTGTTAATGATGAGGCACTGAGTTTTGTGCGTACCTACCTAAAACTTCAATAGGTGCCCCATTATAGTCTTTCAAGTTCAGACCGCTGGTACTTGAGTGTTCTTTATCCAATCCTAGCTTCAAAAATTCGTGATAAGGCAGAACGTCTGAGTCGGCACCCGCATCAAGTCTCAGTTTTATAGGCTGATCATTAATATAAGCTGTGACAAACCAATGCTCTTTAGCAGGGACAGTTACCCAACTTACAATTCTTGGTATTAATGGAACCTAGGAAGAATCTTGAGACGTCTTCACCGTCGTCATCGTCCTCTTCTAGGGTATGCACTTGCCTTTGTCGGGATTGGTTAAAGCCAGTCGTCTTCTTGTTAGCTATATTCTTGCCAGACCGTTGTGGATAGTCGCCGTCTGAGCCTTGCGGTTTTGCATTTTTGGAGCGGCACATTTTTGCATAGTGCCCTGTAACCACTCTGTTGGGGGTCGTAGTTGGGTGAAGCCCGAGAAAGCCCTTAGCAGAGGTTACGAGATTTACGAAATTGAGAAATGCAATGAGGTTGCTGCCACCACCTACGATGACGTAGCCTTTCAGAATTTGGGTGAAAGGAAAACAAACTTTAAATTAATGGTTATAATGAACTAAACAAAGGATAATGACAATTACAATAGGGTACTTTTACACAGCGGTAGCGCGAAGGCAGTCTTCGGAAACTAGGGTCCTTTTTAGGTAAAAGGGGATACAGAGTGTCGTAGGATTTCAGTATTACAAGAATTACAAGGGACTCTAAAGCGATCCCTGATAGCCAGAGGGGCAACTAATGGTGTAATTTCGTAAGTGACGTCGGTGCAGAAGGCGTTATAGAAAATTATGGATGAGACAAGTGATAATTATTCAAGTTAATCAGTTACAAGGAATTTACGGTTGTGCTGAAGGCGTTATAAGACTATGAGCTAGACAACTAGCAATTACCTATAGAAGTTAAACAAGTACAAGAAGAATTCATCATACCAGTTAGAATTTATCGATTGCACAGAGTCTCACTCTCACCAGTCAGGGACTGCAGTTCTTGAATTTGGACACGGGAGTTCGACGGATGATCCTTGCCGACTTATCCCCTCACGATGCGCAACTTGCATCAATTTACACATGGGAGTTCGACGGATGGCCCTTGCCGACTTATCCCCTCACGGTGCGTGACTTGCACCAGCTTATGCACGGGTACGCGTACCCAAAAGAATTTAACAATAGGATGAAACACACAATTGGCTCGGAGCAACGAGATTAAGTGAATGAGCTGGAGAGGGGGGCGCAGCAGTTTTATATGAGGGGCTGCACCGAGTTACCGCCAGGCGGCGCAGTGGTCCTCCCAGGGTTGCCTCCCTTCCGGCGTCGCACAGGGTTGCCTCCCTTCCGGCGTCGCACAGGGTTGCCTCCCTTCCGGAGACGTGACTTTGGCGATGAAGGCGCTGGACCAACTGCGGCGGTGGAAAGTCGTACTCGCAATGGCGGTACCCGGTCACAGCCCTCTCCCTTTGCACGACGAACACGTTTCGTTGTAAGCCGGACATTCGCGATAAGCATGTTGTTGGCCACACCTCGAGCTAACTTTTGCGTCACGATACTTTTTGACGTAACTGATGTCTTTGTTGAGGTTAGGGTCTTGTATAGTTTTGGGTTGTTGCTCAGCCCTTTCACTCGTTCGGCATTGATTAACGCACTTCTCGAGAGTGAGGTCGTCTTCCCTAAGCAGACGTTCACGCAGGTTCTGGTCTAGGATGCCAGTGATAATGCGATCCTTGATTAGACTATCCTTCAAGTTACCAAAACCACATCGACTACTCAAACGTTTCAGTTCGGTTAAGTACTCACCAAACGACTCACCTTGCCGTTGCTGACGCGTGAAAAACAAATTGCGATCAACAGTCCCATTCTGTTTGAGTTTACAGTAGGATGTTTCAAAAAGCTTGAGGATCTCCTTTGGATCTCTTGCTTGGTCATCTGTTACATCAAAGGTTTCATAACGAGTCTGTCCTTCTTGTCCAATAACGTGTAGGAGAGCAGCGCACTGAATATCCTTGCCTTTGCTGCTCAATCCCGAAGCGATGGCGTAGATCTCGCACTGCTTCGTCCACTTGGTGAAATTATCCCCAACGTTCCCCTCGAACGACAACGGATTTGGCGGCGTGAGGTGCTGCATTCTAAACTTTACTTAACGATGCAAATTCCTCTAGTAAACTGATAACCGATTATACCACAGCGCCATGTAATGTATAGATAAGGTTCAGGAGACACACCGTTTCACATATTCTTTATTTCGCCATGATTCTTTCTCTCCCACTCCGGGAGACGGGGGGGGGGGGGGATTTTTTTTCCCAAATAATTACCAGAATTCTGGGAAAAATTGTAGTTTGAAGGCTGGTGTGGCAAAAAATGACGTTGGTTTCAGGTCTATTAATTGACATCTAACTGGCTGTTGGACCAAGGAGACTGAGGGAAGCTTCAGAGGGGAAGGTTATCAAAGCTGCCAACAACCCAACATTAGAAATGGCAAAACTTCCTAGCAACCTTCAAGAACCATTGCTGTGACGTTTTGTGAATCTCCCTTGTGAATCTCTGCATCGAGTGATCAAAATCACAATTTTTTGGTTCAAAACACCCAAAAATTATTTTTTGGCATAATTTTTCTGCATGACGTGCAACTCCGGTCTCAGCAAGTACCCACTGAGGCCGTAATTAGTGCTCTGGCAGATTACCATTAATTTAAATTCTCAATTTACCAAAATATTTACTTGCAAATTCGCTCCTTAAGCCATACTGCATTTTTTCTTTTGATAATGTAGAAATCTATGGTGATTGTTACAAAGTGTTACATGAGCGAAGTAGCTGGTACTGGTATTCTCAGACACGAAGATAAAGATGCCCATAACTACTGTCTCAAATATTTATATTATACTAGCTGTGTACCCGCGCTTCGCAACGGTAGAACAGACACCCCCTGTAACCCCCCCTCCTCAACTGATCAGAAACCTTCCCCAATGCCAACCCTAACTGCCTTTAACCCCCCCCCCCCGTATCCTATGAACCCTCCCTACCTGGTTAGAAACATTCCTCAATGTTCACACAACAAATTCCCAAAGTTGCACTCCAATTGGTCAAGTAGTTTTGAAATTTCTGTAGACCCCCCCCCCCCCCTCTCATAACCTGTACCCCCCTCCCACTAACATCCTGATTGAAGTACCACTTGAATGTACTCGTCGAGCTGAATCCAGAATCTAATTACAATCGGATTTACGTCCAACCGTTCAAAGTTATTATAAGCATAAAGTCCTCATAGAAGTGATTATAACACGTTTTTTAGTAGTATTTCATTCATAGCGTTTCAACGGATGGACAGATTCAAATGCGGATTTTTCATAAACCTTCCCAGATAAATTCTGCGTCAAATGGTACCAGCCGCAACTTCCTACAATCGTATTTACGTCCAACCGTTCAAAGTTATTATAAGCATAAACGTCCTCATAGAAGTGATTATAACACGTTTTTTAGTAGTATTTCATTCATAGCGTTTCAACGGATGGACAGATTCAAATGTGGATTTTTCATAAACCTTCCCAGATAAATTCTGCGTCAAATGGTACCAGCCGCAACTTTCTACGTTCAGCCGTTCTCAATTGATGCCGAGACAAACAAACAGACAGACAAACAGACACTGTTTTATTATATGTATAGATTATTATAAAATGAAGGGTCCCGGAGAAAAACGATGACGGTCCATCTAATTGAGACATTTTGCAGAAATCGGAAAACCAAGTTTCATGTCTCGGAAAGGCCATGCTGAAAAAAGAGGAGTAGGTAAGAATTTTCGAAATAACACACGTGCTATCAATCATAATATTACTATTTTTGACCATTTCGTGACATATTTTTGACTACGGAAATAGTATTTTCCATGTCAGAGGACTTTTTCCGACATTTACCTCAAAATCGAAAGAAACTACATTCCCGAAAGTTACATAAATTCCTCGCTTTTGGCCACGCCACGGGCAAAAAAACCTAATGTACCGGCCCATTTAATCGATTTGACTTGGTTCATCTTAAATGGGAAATCCGGTAGGTACCTACATAATTATCTTAGGATTTTTGTTAGAATGCTAAGACTGGATTCAGAATGCTCTAGAACGGATTTGTATCCGACTTTTTCGAAAATTCATGAGGCTGATAGAATTGTTCAACTTATTGCAACAGCCTTTTTTCTCCGAAAATTCGCTAAAAGAAACGAACGAGTCGGCTGAAGAGCGATTTGGGAAAACGCGTGAGCAAACACATCGTGATGATTCCATGTCAAAAGGATTGGTCTAATGAAAAGGCTGAACATGGATCTGTCGGAAAGAATCCAGAATTCGACTGAGTGGTGCCTTCAAAGGGAAAACTTGGGGCGACTCGATGCGAGGCCAGAGGAAGGGCGTGGTAGGTTCCCGCCAAGCGAATCACTTTCAAATTTGGACTAGAGATAAAAATAAATCGGGGCAGAGAAGGGATCTGCTGTGGTTCGAATGAGACAAGCAAGCTCAGTCGGTTGGAAGAATCACACTAGGCTTGATCTTAGTGAGTCGCATCAAAAACTGCGAATACACAGCTACACTATGGTCTACGAATCCGATTTCTACACCGTCCGTCGGCCTTACACCCGTCCAACCATCACCTCGTACTCTGTTACGGTATATATATACATATATTCATCATTCAACACCCTTTGATTGTTTGTTGATGTTTGCTCACTAAGTATACCAATAATTCAAATATCGTTGGCGCCTACTGTTTGGTGTTATGGTGGGACGTCCTTGTACTTGGTGATTAAAGCGTCAGCAGGCCACCAAGTTAAATATATGTATCATCACGAATCAGATGGTCAATATACTCAGGAACTTATCAAACTTAACTATTAAAAAAAGAGCAATAGGTAATCACCAATGCAATGATTAACGTGATAGCGCGTCGCAGTTATCTCGTGTAAACACACGCCACGTCATTGCTTATTATTTCGTGCCAAAATCCACCTTTTAAATGATACTTTGTTTTCGTTGCCATACAATCGCTTCTTACATGCTACAATTTTTGGAAGGTAGCTTGTGATACAATTATCTTTGAATGTTTGTCACGTGACATAATGCTCCTATTCAAAGATGAATATTTTGAAAACGGTTGAAAACAGCTTAAATAAATTAATGAACATTGCTCGCTGTGATTGGTCCTAGACGACTCTGAAAAGAAATCGAAGCTGGATTTCACCTTTGAAGACATTTAAAGGTAGAAGTATATGAGCATTGTGTAGGCGTACGGTCTATGTGAAGGATGAGAAGGAGGGTGGGGAGGGGAGGCGTTTCGCACTTCTTGGCCAAATTGATGAGTTAGTGGCAGAGGTATATATCCAAAATTTCTCCGTATCATGCAAATTTTTTGGAGAAAACTGAAAAAATGGGGGAATGTGGATGATGCCTTGAACACGTCGTCATACGCATTTTAAGGAAACCAAAAAGAAAAAAAGATTATTTGAATGGACCTGATTGAATAATGCCCGGGGGAGTAGTGTACTTCGGAGAGGCCGTAATTGTAGCAGTCCGCTAAGCTGTTTAGCAATTGGAAGAATTTGTATGCGTCAATTTTGAGATTAAATAAAATTAATTTACATTAGTACCTATACGAGGCATTACATTGGTACCTAATTGAACTATTACAAGAACATAAGTAAGAACTACGTGGGCAATGACAGAACACAAGTCCATGGAGAAAACATAAGAACGACTACGAGAACATAAACTACTCAAAATTTGAAACGTACCACCCAGAAGTCGACCGATAACCGCCTCCCCGGCGGCCACAGCGTACTGGCGGTGGTTTGATTTGGTTATCAAAGATTCGAGAGAACAAAGGGAAGTGATTTTAATGCAAGTGTTAAAAAAAAAATTTATTGAGTATAAATTTGACAAAAAACGAAAAACAATGCTTCTGGCATTTAACGTGAGAGAGCCTCATAAAACAGAAAAACAAGCGCGAATGATTACTTGGTGGCGAACATTAAAGCCATCACTCACCGCACGCAATGATTCCCCTAATTCGAGCATTTCCATGGCCTGGTTCAGTTCATTTTGTTCACAGACGATCGTTACACTATTCAACATTCGCGAATAGCACACAGTGACTGATAGCTGTTTACTCACACGGTTCATTGTCTTTTTCGTTGGGTAAGTTAAAGGGGACAAAAACACCATATTGAGTTTAAGGTTCATCTTCACCCGGAGATGTTGTTGTGCTTTCACAACAGTCACCTCCTTTACTCAGTCAAACCTTTGATAACCAAATCAAACCACCGCCAGTACGCTGTGGCCGCCGGGGAGGCGGTTATCGGTCGACTTCTGGGTGGTACGTATCAAATTTTGAGTAGTGTAATAAGGGAAAACTAATATGAATGAATCTTCATAGGGGAAAGAATAAAAGGAAATCTAGCGCATTAACTCGTATTAGCGATCATACTAACGAGCGCATTAGTGCGTATTATGTTAAATGCATTCAAGAAACCAAGGTTAGGGTTAGATTAGAATTAAATCACAGCATGGATTTTACAGAAGTTGTTCATGAAAAAAATGTAGTACCGGTCACATCGGTATTCCATGCTGTTCCTGCATTTATCCCCCATGTAATATCAAAAGACTGGAGAAGTAATTTTTTCGCGAATTACTTATAATTTATAACAAACAGTTCCACTACCGATGTCCGTCTTACACAATACCTAAGATTACCTTTTCCTTTATTATTTGTTTCTGTCATCTTATTCTTTTCTGCGTTCTCCATAGCCATGAATTAAAATCAATAATTCGATTGAATGAGTACCCATGTATGGGTATACACATCGAAGAAAAATTCCGAACAAAAACAAGCAACTCAGTAGGTCATTAGCCAATGTAGGAAAAATGAAGGGTTTTTCCCAGTCTTAATTTTTCCTTTTGATACGGGTAGAATCGCAGTAGAACCATTACCTGCATGGTTGATCAAACTTGAGTCGATGTCATCTTTTCAGTCTTTCCATCTGTTTTGTTTTGTTATCCCATACTACTCAGCGCGTCTCCGTAACGATTATCCCATCAGTTTCGAAATTCTTGACCACATCTTCTTATAACTGGTGATTTTATGATCGGTACCGGAGACGACAATGAACTCTGTAGACGTACAGGAATACCCACTGGGGCGCCTGTTGCACAGTTTTGCCAAACCCCTCCCTTCACCGTTCTGATGCCTGTGTAGGTACGACCGGAAATGAAAAATTCTACAGTCAACAGCCAATAAAACGAAATCTAGGACTAGGTTTTGGTAGGAAACTTGTTTTTGAAAGGTTTTGGTTGAAAAAAACTCGCAGTTAAACAGTGGTAGGTACAGCTAAGCGCAAAATCTTTTATAGGAAAACCTCACCAGGCAATTTTGATTTTGATTTTCTGCTATACAGTATTTAGGACCACTCTGCGCTGGCTCCGGTTTCTGGCCATTGACGGGCTTTGAATATTCATAGTCAGGTAGTAGCCAGCTTTTGACTGATTGCTTGGAATCGAGAAAAAGTACTACCTACTCCAACTCCTATGGTTTTAATTTGCCTCCGTTATTATAACAATCACTTGCCGTAACTTCCCAAATAGGCAAAAATTAACACATAGGATAAATTACTGATCACTCCTAGCAATTTTCTGTTTCGAATTATGAATTCCGCTTTCCGCAAAAATGATTGTAATAGCAACGAGAAGGTTGTGTTTGAAGATGAGCGACTTTCGAAAACGAAAAAGGGTTCGAATTTGAGGTTTTGCGGATCAAAAATCTCTAAACTCTGTTGAAAGGCTGAGACAAACGTTGCTATTGAATGACCTACAAATGATTGAACTAATGAGTAAAATGATACAAAATTAAAAAAGTTTAGAGGGCAACACAGTTTACATTTTGTGTTTACGTTTGTTACAATTTACAACTCTGAATCAGCTGAGCTCAAAGTTTCCAACTGACAGGTATTTTCCAAATAAACTCAAATTTGCCAACTGGATTTTCCAGCTGAGCTTGACGGAGAATCCCGTGAACTAAAATTTGCCAAATGTCTTGGATTTGCCAATTGAAACAGAATTTATCTAATTGCTAGGATTTGCACGTTGAAATCAAATCATCCAACTCAATAGGGTTTGCCAGCTGAGCTTAAATCTTCCAACGGGAGATTCGCCCGCCAACTGACTAAAATTTGCTATATTGACCTTAAATTATTCAACTGTTGCATTTTCCAGTTAAATTCAAATTGGCCAACTGACTAGGATTTACAACTGAACGCAAATAATCCACCAAAAAAACCATGTGCCAGCCGTGCATAAACTTTTCAACTGACGTAGAATTCAGCTGAAACTAAACTCATGCATAGGTATTTATTAACTATTTTGCTTACTTTACCAATAAAGAGGGTCTTACTCATGGGTCTAAAATTCGCTGGTTTTCGGTGGAATCGTTTCTTCTTCCACGCCAGAATTTGGATTTTGCCCAAAACAGGTTTTAACAGTTGGTTGTTGTTTCAGGTGGTTTTAACGCATTTTTCTTCAACTTTCATTGAAAATATTTTAAATTGATAGCCACCTTGTTACTACGCTCCTAAAGTGATTATCTTTGATAGCAAAACTTGAATTCTTAACATGCTTATATGGATATTACTGCCTCAACCGAGTCACGGATTCTGCCGAGTATACCAGTGGGCGCCAGTGACGTCATTAAATCTTTATGAATTCTTGATTAAATAATTACGAATGTCTGGTATGAACCCAAAATACAGTCGGTCCTCGATTTAGCAAATTTCCGGGGGCTCAAATGTACATTAAATCTATAAATTCGTTAATCGCGAATTCGTTATATAAAGGTCGCTGACCGAGAAAATTGTTAAAACGAGGTTGACTATAATTTATGGGAAAGCATTTAAAAAAAAATAAAAAATAAAAAAGTAAAAAATGCAGAAAAGCAGTTAATTAAACATTAAAAAAATTATAAAATGCGTATTAGAACATTACAAAAATTATGTATTGCAGAAGTTATGTATTGAGTTTTCATGCTGACCGGACGGTAACTCTCTCCACATTCTTCCATATTTCGTTATATCTACAGTGGTAATTTGTCCCTTAATTCGTTGAATAGGTAGCGATCGAACTTCCTGAAAAATAGTTCGTTAAATATGTAGGTACATCCAAAATTCGTTATACCGCAAAACCCTTGGGTCCTGGACTTTGGTTCGTTAAATCCCGAAATCCGATAAATCGAGGTACGACTGTAGGTACTAACTCGTCTCAACTCGTACTTAATCGGAAAAAAAGTTGGTCATTAAAGACTAATTTGCCAAATTATAGGATTGCCTGCTGAACTCAAATTCTCCAACTGACAAGGATTTACCAACTAAATTCTAATGAGCCCACTAGATTAGTCTATTCGGGCTAGGGAGAGGAGCACCCCTCTCGTATTCTGAAATAAATATCACATTAGGTACCTACCCGTCTTCCTAATGGATGTATGAAGCAATTTAGTTTAATATAATAGGCAGTTTGGAAAGGTGTGTTCAGTGAAAAAGAAGGAGCTAGTTGGTTGGTCGAACTGAAAACTACACAACTTAATTATCCACATTCTTACATATTCTATCCTATCGTACCTAGACCAGCGAAACTATTGGTGAATCTAATGAAATTTCATTCTACAAAATAAAATGTGATCATACCCCTACCCCACCAGCCCCTACCAGAATCGGGAATCAAGAAACACGACACTTATTTCGCAATGTAGGTAATAGTAAGTACTACCTACATTGCCCGATTCATCGGGCGGACATTTCTCGAGGGAAGTAATTATGCAAATGATCGCGCGACGTCGTAAATTATCACATTATAAAATTCCAGATTTACGAGACTCGACCGCACTTCAATGTACTTATCTTGAAATCGTGAAAGTAATCAGACTTTAGTAAACTTGTGATTGACGAAACCATCCATCAGCCATTTTTGGTTCCATCGGCCAATAAAATGGGCGGAGCGCGGAATTTAGGTTTCTAACTCCGTTTCGGAGGATAAGCTTCATCGAGGTTTAAACCTGTATTAAAGATATGACCGGTTCCTTGAACGACCCAAAATTGTCTGGTTCAGTGCATAACAGTAGGAGCCATGAAGGTTTGTGCAAAATAACTGGGACGGAGATTCCACGCTCAGCCGTAGAGTTAAAGTAGGTACCTATTTGTGGATCTTGACGCGGCAAAGCTATTTTTGAGTTGTTTCAACGTCTAAGGTTTCAGAAGTTGTGACGACGCTGAAGGAGGGCCACAGAATCAACCCGTTTTCATTCTGCGTATCTCCCCTATTTTTATGTTCAGCGGCATTTCTCAACAAGTTGCACCATAACCACGTCCAAATTTGCAATTATCATGTATTTTTTGGAGTGGCAGTAGATTCGTTCATAAGAATTTTGACGCTGCCCGCACCTCCCAACTCACAAAAAATAGTTTTTGTGTGATTTTCATAAATTCTGTTCATTATAAAGACGTATTAGCGACCTACTATTTACGGCAGGACCACGTTGCGCTGTGTGGCACCAATCGGATTCACATCTAAACATAATAGCTTTCTTGCTAGACTACTGAGAATTCATCAATGAGAGGTGGCATAACGCCTTTTTATACCATAAAGTGATGAGATGGTTAAAATGAATAAAGTTTAAATTTACGATTATTTTTTATTCTGGGCTACTACAAATACTGTAAAATTTACGAAGTCACCCAAGCTTTCGCAACGGCTTTACTGTGGCGGATTCTCAATAAGTCAAAAATACCTAGTTACTTGAAGCATTAATAATTATAGCGACTGTGACAGGTATCATATAGCTAACTAGGGTAGCTCGCATACATTTTTCACATTTACAAAAAAAAGTGCATGGAATTCGCAGATAAGATTGAATAACGGATAAATCTAGGCAGTAATGAACCCTTTATTCGATTTTTCCACAAACCACAATCGGTTAGTTGAGTGATATATTATATCGAATTCCGCAACAACTCCGTTGAAAGATTCTTAAGTAAAGGCACATGAAGAATGGTACATGCGCTATCAGCAGTAAAATACTGAATTTGCGTAAAACAGTTTTGACTCCTAATTTTTCTCTCAACATCATTAATTATTTTATATCACTACTTGTGTTTTAAACTCCGAGTATCTCTAACAGAATGCTTTGTGCGTCGTAGAAAATTAAATTGCTGGAAAAACAAAACAGTTCAAGTCATGCAGTAACTTATTTATTTAAGCTCAAGTGTATTTTCTATGATTATAATATATCCACAACTTTGGGTCTCCAAACGTTTTTCAAGTTCAAAAAATCTGCTTTTATTTTATTTCCGTTTATTTGTATTGACCGGGAAGGTATTACAGAGGGGGCACATCATATCCAATAAGTAGTAGGTCGGTTCACGAACGAGTTTCAACAAAGATTCTGTGGGAAAGTGGGGAACATTCTACCCTCTAGGACAAAATAGGCGCTAGTGACTGTATACACGGAGTTTTTTTCAAAATAAAAAATTTGTTATATTCTGTGTCTATCATATTAATAGAAAAAAATGGTGGAAAGTCCTAAAACAAGTGTCTTTGTATTGAAAAAAAAAAAAAAAAATTCAAAAAAGTACGAAGGTGTCGAACGTACCCCACTTGGTGGGTGCATTCGACATCCCACCTGTCTTCGTTTTTCCGCCAAACACCAATTTTCCACCATTTCTGTCAGTAAATCTACCCAGAAAGTAGTATGAATCAAATTCATGATAGGATATGAACAGCAGAGAGAAACACAGATGGTTCCAAACGGTATATTAAACTTAATTTTTAGAATTCTTGTACAAAACAAACAGGATTTTAAAAAAAATTTCGATCTCAATACCAGTTTTGGGATAGTTTGGTACAAACAAGGCAGTCCTTTCCACAGACAGCCTAGAAGAAAATGTAGCCAACGCAATTAAAAAAAAAAAAAAAAAAAATAAGAAAAAAAAAAAATAATCCCTTTCAATGTTGTTTAAGATCTCGACTGTTAGATGGTAGGAATCAAATTAGGTAAATATTAGGTTAAAAAAAAAACTAATAGGTAAGTACCTATTAGAAAAATTAGAATCACCCTAAACTTAAACACCCTTCGCTGTTTTGTTTTATTATTTTTAATCATAAGCCTGTCTAATCAATCAGGGATTTTTTTCTTTTCTTTAACAGAAACGGAAAAAAGTGCAATGAGCAATTTTAGTGGGTTTAGTGGGATTTATCATCATAACAAACCTTGCAGTATGATTTAAAAAGGCGGTGTGAGTTAAAAATGCATGAAAATTGACCATTCGACCACAGCAGGGTACATTCGACCACCCTCCATTGCCGGCTGAATTTACCCCACTATTTAGGGGTCTAATTATCCCCTCAGTCGGTTTTCGATAAAACCATGAATTGCCAGCCACCAAGGACATTATTTTGAGTAAAATTATAGTGCCCCTAAAACTAGAGATCCTAAAGCGTCTGAAAATCTGAAAACTATCAAATTAAGTTCACAATTTATATGACAGTTTTCAAATACAAAAACGTGATTTCGCATACTGTGTTTCCTGCTTGCCACTTCAATTCAAACTGACGCTTGCCTCCTCCAGTTTGGAAGGGTTTTCATTGTTTCCCGACGGTTGTGATAGCATCTAGAAACGGTAAATTGGGGCTGTTCGCGTCAATAATCAAAAATATAGGCCGCAGGGCCAATGGTCGAATGTAGCTGGTGTTGGAATTCGTAGGTTGGCGCAATACGTACTTCATTTGCTAACCTAACTGGCTGATGTGTTCCGATCCTGTGATCGGCTCCCCTCTTCTCCTATGTACCAATCTGTTGCCTAATTCACTGTGCCTGCTAGCCCACGTTTCTGTCTTCTCCGTTTAATAAAAGTACAGTGTAAACTAAGTCGCGCCTAACTGTTGAAATCAACCCTAAAGATCGCTCTGTTACTAGGTGATGAGCCCAGGTTTTTAACGCGAGTGCGTGAGTAGTTGAGTCGTAATCTCGGAAAAGCTGCTGGGAAGTGTTCGTGGTTGATTCGTGGAAATGGCGACTCAAATCATGGTACCGGGGTTGAGTCATTTAACGGAATCGGGTTCGACAGCTGGTTTTTCAGGCTCAAACTTCAGTTGGAACAGAAAGGAGTTCTGGAAATTGTGGAGAAGGAATCGGCGATAAAGCCGGAATAGGGGAAAAACTGATGGACTTCAGGAAGAAAGATCTGATTGGGAGAGACATTATCGTAAAATGGCTGGATGATCGAATTCTCACCACCGTCAAAAATAAGTCCACGGCTAGGGAAATGTACAAAGCCTTGGAGGAAACTTGTGTTCGGAAAGGTCTCTCAGCACAAGTCAGTATCACAAAGGAATTGACAGGAATGAAATTCCTGAATCGACCACTTCGTGAATTCCTCGAACGTTCTGAGTGCGATCTACTTTTGTGAATTCGAGGCTGCCGGTGGCGTAATGTCGGAAGCCGAAGTCATCTCCCAACTTCTGTCGGCGATGCCAGAGAGTTATCAAACAGTAAATACACTGCCAAGGTGATGGCACAGGAGCTTCCTCGTCACAATCAGAGTGACCCATTATAAAATAGAAAAAACCACAGTCATGCAGCATGGCTATAAGAGCGAATTTTCGAAGTTTTCGGCATCTTCCTCCTCCGCCTAAAATTTTCTGAAAATTAATTTTCGGCCAATGTTTTCCCAACTTGATACCATACACAATTAAAACAGGAGTAGTTTTACGCAAAGTAAAATTTGGGGTGGAAGGAGGGGGAGGGGGAAATCAAAAATGTTTTGAATACCAGAAGAGTAGGTATTGGGTACGTAACAAATTTTTTGTTCCATTTTTTGCCGAGTAACACCTCGGTTTGTAGATTTTCCAACGCTGAACACGATGGTGAAGTCAGAATTGCGATATCCCATTCCGTTATCAGATTAGAGCAGACGAACCAGGAAGAACATCTCAAGAAATAACCACGTTCCTTCATCTTCAAAGTGCTCCAGTTTGAGAATGGAATGAGATATCGCAATTCTGATTTCACCATCGTGTTCAGCGTACATAAACCTTCAAAATGAGGTGTCACTTGTCAGACTTTTTCATTTTGGGAATTTATGGGTAATTTTCCCCCCCTAAAACTCCCCAAAACTCCCCCTTAGGGTGATCCGATTCTGCCCATCTTCGAACTTAGCCTGTCGATTGCCAAGACAGATTTTTCGTGCAAATTTGAACTTTTTATCTCAATTCTTTCGAGAGTTATCGTCTGGAATGACACATACATATATAAATATATATATAAATATATAAATATATATATAAATATATAAATATATATATAAATATATATATATATACATATAATTTTTGGTGTCTTTCGGCAGGGAATTCAGGATGGTCTGAAACGGATTTTGGTATAAAAATCTTTCGGAAATTCGAGTTTTAAAAATTTTGGACCGAGAACAATAGCTTCCTTTTCTTCGAAAATTCGCTAACAGACTCGGAAGCAAAATAACATAACATTACATTACATTACATTACATAACATTGCATAACGTTAAATATACATATTACATAACATTACATTACATTACATAACATTACATAACATTACATGAAATATACATATTATACATAACATGACTTCCATAATACATTACGTCCATTATACATAACTAGCCTGACCGCTCGCTTCGCTCGCTATCCGAGATTCGCTGTACGCAGTATCGTGGAACCAACAAACGACGGAAAAATCCCATACCCTACCGGGTATTTGTGCCCAATTTTATCAAAATCCGTCAAGCCATACAGGAGTTGACCATGGTCGACCATATTTCCGCTATGGTCAGGGAATTAAAAATGCGCCTACGTTCAACTTGGGAGGCTACCGGATATTGGTGCCAAATTTGGTCGATATCCGTTGAGCAATTCGGGATTCGACCATGGAGGGGCCCATGGATGCGCTAAGGTCGACCGCGGGGGTAGTCCGAAAGGTCGATCGTAGATAGAATTTCACGTAGATTACGAATACGCGATAAAAAATAGGGGTTACCATTTCAATTAACGAAGTTGACCATGGTCGACCATAGTTCCGCTATGGTCAGGGAATTAAAAATGCGACGTTGCACAACTTGGGAGCCTACTGGATACTCGTGCCAAATTTGGTCGATATCCGTCAAGCCATTCAGGAGTTGACCATGGTCGACCATAGTTCCGCTATGGTCAGGGAATTAAAAATGCGACGTTGCACAACTTGGGAGCCTACTGGATATTCGGGCCAAATTTGGACGATATCCGTTGAGCAATTCGGGATTCGACCATGGAGGGGCCCATGGATGCGCTATGGTCGACCGCGGGGGTAGTCCGAAGGGTCGATCGTAGATAGAATTTCACGTAGATTACGAATACGCGATAAAAAATAGGGGTTACCATTTCAATTAACGAAGTTGACCATGGTCGACCATAGTTCCGCTATGGTCAGGGAATTAAAAATGCGACGTTGCACAACTTGGGAGCCTACTGGATATTCGTGCCAAATTTGGTCGATATCCATCAAGCCATTCAGGAGTTGACCATGGTCGACCATAGTTCCGCTATGGTCAGGGAATTAAAAATGTGACGTTGCACAACTTGGGAGCCTACTGGATATTCGTGCCAAATTTGGTCGATATCCGTCAAGCCATTCAGGAGTTGACCATGGTCGACCATAGCGCTATGGTCAGGGAATTGAAAATGCGACGTTGCACAACTTGGGAGCCTACTGGATATTCGTGCCAAATTTGGTCGATATCCGTCGAGCCGTTTGGCCGTGCATAGAAGGACAGACAGACAGACAGAGCGCATGCGCAGGGCGAACCGCTGGCTCTATCATGTTGAAATTTATATGGGACCTCAATGGGCCCTACCCGCTTAATCCCTGAGAATTACATTGAAATTGGGTGAAATCTTTGGTTACTACGGCTGTAACAAGGAAATTGAATCTATTTCACGCCAGCGCATGCGCAGAGCGCACCGAGGGTCCGATCATGCTGAAATTCATACTGGAACTCACTAGGCCTTGTCCAAACAACCCTTGAAAATTTGAGCGAAATTGAATCAAAATTGTGAAAGTTATGCGTGTTTGTTTAATTTAACGTTAGCGCATGCGCAGGGCGTACCGCTGGATCAATCATGTTGAAATTTGTATGGGACCTCAAGGGGCCTTATCCGCACCATCCCTCAAAATTTGAGCTGAATCAATTGAAAATCGTGGAAGTTATGGCTGTAACAAGGAAATGCGGACAGACTCACAGACTCACAGACTCACAGACTCACAGACTCACAGACTCACAGACTCACAGACTCACAGACTCACAGATTCACAGACTCACAGACTCACAGACTCACAGACCGACAGACACGGAACCAAATTTGTTCAGTAGGCTTTGAAACGCAAAATGCAAGTGGAAATTTTGATTTCTGAAGACAAAAATTTTTTGGCTCACGAAAGTGAACACAAGGCTTCCGCTGCTTCGCAGACTCGGAAGCAAAACGGCAATCGACATCGCTTTCACCCATGACAATTCGAGAGTAACTTCGCAATTTTCGTCAAAAATTGAAGAAATTCGTGCGGGAAATAGTTCGGCCAGCAAATGTCAAGTCAGTTCAGTACGAACATGGCCGGCTTTAGAGAAGGCCGCGGCGCAAGATTTGGCAACGCTGTAATAGCTTCTTGGTTCAGGCCACTCTCATAACCACTGCGTTCTTTTAGCTCCGTGAATGAATCCTTCATTAATTTTATTATTATATATTACGAGTAGGTATAAGTAATGTCCGTCCGCCGTGTCATAGATATCTACCTTAATTTTCGGTCTTAAAAAAATCGTTCTTTTGCACACAGGATCCATTCTTTCTATTCTCCCTGTTGAAGGTACATACTTATCTACTGTACCTGAATCATTTTCGGAAAAATGTTATATACAAACCGCTGACCTTGGTTTTGGTTCCCAATTAGTACGGGTAATCGCACGAATCCACTTCTTCTCTTCATCCTTGGGAAAACGAAACGAAGTCACATATTCTTTTGTACTTCTGTGATTACTTTTTTCCGGCATTTTGTTATAACTAAAACCAATAACTTTTGTTAACAATATTATTGTTGAAAAGAATTTTCGCGAGAAGATCTATAGGTGAACTATCGAAACCCGAAAATAAACAAACCTAGGCTTATGGGTGGGTGGTTGTCGCGGCCGGCCTATGTGCGACATTGCCAATTCTTTAATGCCACAGCCTTATCTGAAGCCGGCCGTGGTACGAGTCAAACGGCCTTCTTCGCGGGAAAAGGTTCAGTTGGGCGGGGAAAAAGGGAACATTTCCCCCTGTGTACAATAATCGACCTCGTGGTAGCAACTGGTATGGAGACCCAGACAGAGCAAGTAATGCAGATGCTAACTCGTGCTTTCCGTTTAAATGTTACCGGTATTCCCAAATTGGACATGAAAGAAGCCAATGCCTACAGAAAACGCTGCAAAGTCCTTGTCACATGTGTTTATTGTTCTGTTGGACATACCTGCAGAAATGTTGACTGTTCACTTATTATTTCTATCATGTGAAATAATTGAAATAGCTTTGATCACTGATAGTGCCATTTAATTGTCTTGACCTGCTGACCTTTTTCTAGTGTTATTATACAAAATGATGGTAAATTCAGAGAATTTCCCAGGTTTTAACTAATAAAAAATTAATTTTGGGGGCTTAACCTTCATTACAACCTCGATCTTCACTTTTTGGTCAAAATCGACTTCATATTCGGTCTTCTCGCCCAAAAAAAAAAAACATGGAAAAAGATACCTCAAAAGCTCATTTTACTGAAACACCAAAAACCCCTATTTTTACACCCATTTTTCATCCATACCATCCCTGGATGTATTCCGATCGGGCTGCAAAGTTTCGGGACACAACTAGGGCCAAATAATGGAGCCTGCCTGTGTGCGAAAGAACGAATTTTTTAAACCGAAAATAAATTAGATACGGATGATACGGCGGACGGACACTGCATTTTTTGAATCTACAGACCTTGAAACTAAACAAAAAAATTGAGGAGGTGCTATAAAATTTTTTTGCAGAGCGAATACATAGATGTATTATTCGCAGAATAATAAACCAAAATGGATGGAAAAATTCACAAACATCCAATACGTAAAATCACCAGCAAGATGAAAATAATCGAATAGATGAGACATCAGATATAGCTTTCATTTGCTTTCCCTAGACAATGGCCCGAAACCCCCCAGATGTGATGAAGACCGAGTTTTAATTAATGTAAACAGACCTAATTTTTATTCTGGAAATTTAGGCAAAGTGCTATTTTACGCGGATTCCGGCTGCACTTATGCACAAAAAGTACGGTAAATATCTGTTCACTGTTGAGCCAGTGGATGTTCAGATTAGTGTCGCAAAATAAGGTGATAAACTTCATGCTACAAAAAGCGGACCTTTGAGAGTGAATTTATTGAAACGGCAAACCGATGGTGCTTTTTTACGTTTTGTTGCGTGAAGAACTTCCGTATAATCTTTTATCTGTTTCGAGGATGGAAGGGGATGGACTCAAGATTGTTTTTGAGAAAGAAAAAGTGGAAGTTTCATCCTCTATAGGGGTCGTTTTGAGAGGCGATTTACAGGGCAACATGTACCTACACAGTTTCTGTTGTGTTGTGGACACAGCGGCTGCTGTTTCGGATCCTTTTATTCATCATCGGGTGGGACATTCATCCATTCACCCCACGAAGGAATTGTGTGATGTATGCATAAAAAGTAAACAGACCCGAACTCCTTATTTAGATCTGCCGGAATCAAAGAAACCTAAACGAATACTAGAGGTTGTTAGCAGTGATTTGAAAGGCCCGATGAATCCTCCTACGTTAGATTCGTTCCGTTATATGCAGTTTCGAGGTTAATATCGCACGGAGGCGAATATCGTTCGGAACATTTTCAAAGTTTCTGTCGTGAGAAGGGACGGCCGTCCTGTTGGCTTGAACAGTACCTATTAGAGTCTTTGGTTTTCGTGTCTACGCTCATGTTTCGAAAGAAGATGCGTACCTCGTTGCGCTGCCCTGTTGGTTGGCGTCTTTATGACCTGGAAACTCGCACGATAATCAGGGCTTGGAGCGTGAAATTTGATGAAAGTCCCCCGTGTACTGTCGAAGCTGTGACTAATGGGACTCCTGCAGAAGCTGAGTGGAACGATGATGGTTCTGACGAATCTGTGACATCTGATCAAGCAGAAAAGGACTCGGGAAATGAAGAGTTCCATGACACATGTACCCACCTGAAACCATCGATACCTGATTCTGAAGAGACACCAGTACCTAGTACCCAAGTGGAAGTTCCACAGCGTACCAATGGACGGAACCGACGTCAGTCCGGATATCTGCAGGACAACGAGCTCAGCCTCTTAGCGCTGTCTGCCGGTTGTCTGCCTTCGGAAATACCTACATCCTGTAAAGGAGCCGTCAAGAGTGATACCTGGGAAGAAGCTATACAGGAACAGCTCGACAACATGGCCAGTAATGGTACTTGGGAAATAGTAGCAATACCCAAGACTCAGACGATTATTATTGGTTAAAAATGGGTTGTTAGGCAGAAGGTGAATGATGATATCTCTATTAAGCGTTCCAGACTGGCAATAGGTTTTATAGAAGACACTAGTGATCACATGATCACAGTGGCAGCGATCTGTATGCTCCAGTCGCGAGAATGAGCACCCTGAGACTCCTTTTGGCCATAGCTGTAGGGAAAAACCTCAGGTTCTACCAGTATGACGTCAAGGCAGCATTCCTCTGCGACTACCTCGATCGTCCTGTCTACATGAAGCCACCAAAAGGCTTGGTAGTACCAGCTGGACATGTATGCAAGCTTGTTAAGAGTTTATGGTCTCAAGTCTGCTTTGAAAACTTGGAACACAACGCTGAACAAGCAACTGCTGTCAATGGGTCTGTTGAGGAGTTAGGTTGATCCTTGTTTATATCATAAAGATTCTACCTAGGTACATGTTAATATGGGTTGACGATTTGATTGTTTTTACTGATTCTGCTAGTGACGCTAATTTGATTAAAAAGCAGTTAAAGTCAAAATTCAAACTAGACTTATCGGATTCCGAAAGTATTAAGTTTTTGGGAATATACATCAAAAAAATCAGGGAATGGTCTCTTTTTAAGTCAAGGAAATTTGCTAGAAAACGTTATTGAAAAATTTGGGATGGTAGATGGTCTTATGAGTAAAATTTCGATTCAACCGAATACATATTTGCGGAAAATTTCTAGTTCAAGCAATTGATTCACCTGTTAATATTAATTGTAGTGTCATTATACAAGTTTACGGTGATATTAGACAATTCCCCAGGTTTTGGATTCATAAAAAATTAATTTTGGGAGCTGAACCTTCGTTATAACCTCAATTCTTCATTCTTTGGTCACAATCAAATTCATATTCGGTTTTCTTGCCCTAAAAAGCATGGAAAACGGTACCTCACAAGCTCATGTTCACTAAAACCTCAACAAAAAACCCCTCGGAAAACCCTATTTTTACTCCCCTTTTTCACCCCTCGGGTATTTTGACCGGGCTGCCGAGCTTCGGAGCACAGCAAGGACCCAAATGTATTCCCAAATGGGGACCTAAACTTTGCATGGAAGAACGACGGTTTCAGACCAAATTTTAACGTAAATTTAAGGCTGAAACTTCTTTATAACCTCAATTTTCCACTCTGGTCAAAATCGACTTCATATTCGGTCTCCTTGCCCTAAAAAACATGGAAAACGATACCTCACAAGCTCATGTTACTAAAACACCAAAATCTCCAATTTGTCCCCTAGTTTTCACCCATAACACCCCTGGGTATATTCCGATCGGGCCCCAAAGTTCCGGGACACAACTAGGGCCCAAATGGAGTAAGTTGCGAAAGAACGCCCGGTGCGCTGGACCGAAATTGAAGAAGATATGCGTGATACGGCGGACGGACATTTTTAGAATCTACGCACCTTGAAAGAAAACATTTTGAGGAGGTGTTATAAAAATTTTGCTGATCAAATACATAAGTGTTTTATTCACAGAATAATAAACCAAAATGCAATGTCCGTTCGCAGGCCGTCGTCCGCCGTATCATCCATATCTACTTTGTTTCCGGTATGAAAGATTCGTTCTTTCGCACACATGCTCCATTGGGGCCCTAGTTGTGTCCCGAAACTATGCAGACCGATCGCAATGTAGCCAAGGGTGTTATGGGTGAAAAATTGGTGCAAAAATACGTTTTTTGTGTGTTTTAGTGAACGTAAGCTTATGGGGTATCGTATTCCATGTTTTTTAGGGCGAGAAGACCGAACATGACGTTGAATTTGACCAAATAATGAAGTACTGAGGTTGACAGTTGAACTCCCGAAATTCATTTTTTTATGAGTCAAAAACCTGGGAAATTGTCTCAAACCACCATAAATTTGTATAACAACACTAAATTAACATGTATTGACAGATATTAACAGGTGAATCAAAGACATTCAAACAATCAAGACAATCAAATGGCACTATCAATAATCAAAAATGATTTTTAAAAATAAAAAAAGAATTAAAAAAAGCTCAATTCGTGTTTTTGGGGGCCAGAATTGGTGGAAACCATCAAAAATAGCTATTTCAATTATTGTAAATGAAGAAACAATAAATGAACAGCTAAAGATTTCTATGTATGTCCAATAGAATAATAAACCCATGTGACAAGGACTTTGCAGCGTTTTGGTTTATTATTCTGTGAATAATACACCTATGTATTCGCTCAGCAAAAAATTTGTATAACACCCCCTCAAAATTTTTTCTTCAAGGTGCGTAGATTCCGCCGTACGCCCTCCGTCGTCCGCCGTCCGCCCTCCGTCGTCTGCCTCCGCCTGTCATGCATAACTACATCAATTTCGGTCTAAAGAAGTCGTACTTTCGCACACAGGCTCCATTTGTGCCCTAGTTGTATTCCGAAACTTTGCAGCCCGATCGGAATACCCAGGGATGTTACGGATGAAAAACGCTGCAAAGTCCTTGTCACATGGGTTTATTATTCTATTGGACATACCTACAGAAATGTTGGCTGTTTATTTATTGTTTCTTTCACGTGAAATAATTCGAATAGGTATTTTTGATGGTTTCACAAATTTTGGCCCCGAAAACACGTAGTAGGTAGGCTCTTTTTTTTTTTTTTATTATCTTTGATCATTGGTAGTGCCAATTAATCCTCTTGGTCCACGTGTTGAAACTTTTTCCAGTGTTATTATACATACTGATTGGGATTTCAGATGATTTCCCACGTTTCTGACTCACGAAAAATCAATTTTGGAGGCTGAACATTTGGTAGAACCTCAATTTTCCACTCTTTGGTCAAAATCGACTTCATGTTCGGTCTTCTCGTCCCAAAAACATGGAAAACGATACCTCAAAAGCTCATGTTGCTAAAAGCAAAAAGTACGTATTTTCACACACATTTTCACTCATAACACCCCTGGGTATATTCCGATCGGGCTGCAAAGTTTCGGGACACAACTAGGGCCCAAATGGTGCAAGTGTGCGAAAGAACGAAAATTTTAGACCGAAAATGAGGTACACGTGATACGGCGGACGGCGTACGGCGGACGGCGGATGGACATTGCATTTTTGGAATCTACGCACCTTGAAACAGAAAAGAAAAAATTTTGAGGGGGTACTATAAAAATTTTTTGCTGAGCGAATACATCGGTGTATTATTCACAGAATATTAAACCAAAATGGGTGTAAAACTAGAGTTTTTTGGTGTTTTAGTAAAATAGTTCTTGAGGTATTTTTTTCCATGTTTTTTAGGGCGAGAAGAGACCGAATATGAAGTCGATTTTGACCAAAAATTGAAGACTTGAGGTTGTAACGTAGGTTCAACTCCCAAAACTCATTTTCAAAAACCTGGGAAATTGTCTGAAACCACCATCAGTTTGTAAAACTAGAAAAAGTGTCGACAGGTGAATCAAGACAATAATTAAATGGCATTATCAATGGTCAACGATAATTTAAAAAAAAGAGCGCAACTCCCGTTTTTGGGGGCCAAAATTGGTGGAAACCATCAGAAATATCTATTTCAATTATTTCAAATGAAAGAAACAATAGGTAAATGAATAGGTAGCCAATATTTCTTTAGGTATGTCCAATAGAATAATAAACCCATGTGACAAGGACTTTGAAGTTTTTATTATGTAGCAAGGTCTTATAATTGAAGTCGTTTGTTACTTTCCTCGTTATACTTCTTAACATATTTTCCCTGTCTATGGCGTATATTGGGCATTCCATAAACAAGTGCTCCAGACTACGTGTCGGGTCCCTGCAGTCACAGCTGGCATATTCCCTGTGGTTTATACGGTTTAGGTATACAGGACTGATGGCGAGATGTGTCCTTAATCTACAAAAAATGTGTATAAATCGCTTCGGTTTATCCAAATGCCTGAGCCATGGAGTTAAACCGATTTTTTGGTTGAGGTCCTTGTAGAATTGTACTTTCCTGGACTTTTTACCTGTTTGAACTTCATTTTACTGAACAATTCTTCTTTAGAGATAAAATAATAGTTTATTCCTAGACCTTCTCGTGATGCCACTGTATCAACACGTTCATTGAAACTAACATGCGATTTAACCCATAAGAATAGGATATCCATCCCTCTGCCACTGAGAATTGAGATCAGTTTGATTATATCTGTTACGAAGTGGTTCCTGAATTTGTTAAGATATGGGGTGGATAATGTGTATAGTCTACTTAAAGAATCAGTACAGATAATTACATTGCTACATGCTATCTGACCAAAGTTGGACAAAATATATTGGAGAGCTTGTGAAAATACCTCTGCCGTTAAACTGCTGGTTCCCTCCGATAATTGGTATTCTAATGTAGAATTCGTCTGTACATCTAGTACGGCCGCCCTGCGAAATTTTCCATCTTCGAAACATCGGTGAAGATCAATCTATAATTTTGGCATATGCTATTCACAAACTCCAAAAATGTTTGATTAACTGATTGATTAGGAAATTTAATGTAGGTAGTACTTTATGACAGGCACTAGGCATGACCTCGCTTATTCTGTCTCATATTCTGGACGTTTTCAAAATGAATTTGACGATGAACATTTCAAGTATAGAATGTGTTGTTGCCTGAATTATGTGACAGTGGACCCTCGAGAGTCCCCCTCCCAGAACAGCGAGATTATCGCCAGTTAAGAAAGGGATAGCGATTAGGTTTCAACCTGACCGACCCCATCTTCACTGGGAACACAAACGATTCGAGAACTCCCCACCGTCACACTCCTCCCCACATGACATACTTTCTGGGTAGCAGAAGTATGAGAGGGAAAAGGAGGGTTGAAAAGCAGTATGAAGTTCTGGTTCAGGAAAGGACATCTGAACAACTTCAAGGTGACTGGCCTCCATCGTAATGGTACTGTAGTAGTAGAAGAATATTGAAAAAGAGCGGCAGTCGATAGTTTTGATAGTTTGACTTTTCGCCATTTCAGCTGTCGCATGTATGATGATTCGAGAATATGAGTTACTATTAGTTCGATGTGATAAGGACAATTACACGGAGAAAAGTAGTCTTCGACAAGAGTCTTCCAGTAAACATTGACGAAGTATTGTTCTAGTATTAAATTCGCTTTCGGAATACAGTTATTTTTGTAATAGAGAAAAAGTTTTAATTAAATTCATATTCAGGTGCGTTCTGTTCTCATTCAAAGAATTCCCCAGGAAAACCAAAAACCTACAAACTGGTGACCCCGAACTTGAACAGCTACAAACTAGTTACCCTTTTCGTTTCTATTTGTATTCTGGTTTCCTGGGACGAGTGCCGGTTGTTTTTGTTTTTACGTGATGGAAACTGATCGTGATCTTCCGTCCACCGAGGAGCCGCCTGGAGGTCCAGCCGTTCTGGCTTATGTTTTCTTGTGGACAGTGGTGCCGATGTGTCACTTATTCCCGCCTCTAAAAATACTTTTTGCCAGGACTCTGACTCAGACTACAAACTCTACGCAGCTAATAATACTGAAATACCTACGGATGGTGTCAGAACTATGTCTATTGATTTGGGACTCCGCCGAGAATTCAATTTTCCTTTCATTATTGTTAGAACCTCTAAAGGCATACTTGGTGCGGATTTTCTGAGGAAGTTCAATTTATTGATTGATTTAAAAAGGAAACAGCTGGTAGATGGCGACACTAACCTTTGCGTCCAAGGGAATGTCGCATCCATCTCTCAAGAGCTGATGGTGAGCACAATGTCTAAGTCTCACAGGTTTGCTGATCTTTTTCGAAAATTTCCAGACGTGACCAAACCCAACTGGTTGCCTTGCAATGTCAAGCATGATGTGCGACATCACATTCTGACAAGAGGTCCACCTGTTTATTGTCGCCCACGCCAGTTGGATCCCAAGAGGATGAAAGTTGCCAAAGACGAATTCCAATTCATGTTGGACAATGGGATCATTCGTCCATCAAAATCACAATGGACAAGTCCATTGATTCTGGTGCCAAAAAAGGATGGAAGTTTTAGGCCCTGTGGGGATTACCGCCGTTTGAACAACTCCACAGTTCCAGATCGGTACCCCATTCCAAGAATTGATGACTTCCAGTATATCCTTCGAAACAGTATCGTCTTTTCGATACTTGATCTGTTCAAGGCTTACTACCAAATCCCCATGGCTGAGGAAAATCGAGAAAAAACGGCCATTACAACCCCATTTGGGATGTTTGAATTTAATGTAATGAGCATGGGTCTTCGTAATGCTCCAAGCACATTTCAGCGTTTTGGTCATCAAGTTTTCCATGGACTAGACTTTGTTTTTTCTTATTTAGATGATGTCTTGATAGCCTCCTCATCACTTGAGGAGCATCGACGGCATCTTGAAGAAGTTTTCACTAGACTTGACAACTATGGTCTTTGCATAAACCTCTCAAAGTCGGTATTTGCAGTTGAAGAGTTAAGTTTCCTGGGATACCTAATTACACCTGAGTGAACTAAACCCCTTCCAGAGAAGGTTAAAGTAATTACGGACTATAAGCGCCCAACGACAGTTCAGGAACTTCGTTCTTTCTTGGGTATGCTCAATTATTACAGAAGGTACCTGAAAAATGCTGCTGATACTCAGGCTGTGTTGCACGAATATTTAAAAGGTGCTAAGAAGAAGGATCAGCGAAAGAATGAGTGGACCACTGCTGTAGTTGAAGCCTTTGACAACTGTAAGCAGGATTTAGCAGACGCCACTTTGTTGACTTATCCCAACGCAGATTTTCCACTTTCATTGGCAGTGGACGCGTCCCAGTACGCTATTGGTGGCGTCCTCCAACAGTATGAAGGCAGAGGGTGGAAACCCATAACATTTTTCTCCAAGAAATTGAGTAGCGCCCAGGTCAATTACTCCACTTATGACCGTGAATTGTTGGCTTGCTATGAAGGTATTAAAAAATTTAAACATTTTTTGGAAGGAAGACACTTCTTCATTTTTACCGATCATGCAACATTGACTCATGCTTTTGTGCAAAATAACGAAAAAGCGTCTCCACGCCAGCTCCGACAGTTGCAATATATTTCTCAGTTTACAACTGATGTTCGTCATATCCGTGGATCAGACAATGTAGTGGCAGACAACTTGTCTCGAATTGAAGCCAAGACAGTCATAGATTATGACAAAGTGGCTGACATTCAAACAACAGATGAAGAGCTAAGAAAACTACAGCAAGACCCACAGTCTCTAGTCATGAAGTCCTATGAACTCGCCTCAGGCAAGCGACTGTGGTGTGATGTATCAACAAGTAACATCAAGCCATTCATTCCACAAAGCTTGAGAATGCAATTTTTCAAGAAAATTCATGGTTTGTCTCATCCCGGAGTAAAGTCTACTATCAAGCAAATGGCTGCAAAATTTGTTTGGCCAGGGATTCGAGAAGATGTACGGAGATGGTCTCAAGCCTGTCTGGGTTGCCAGAAGAATAAAGTTAACCAGCATACCAAGTCTCCAGATGGTACATTTACTGAACCGGATGAATGATTCAGTGTGATTCACATGGACCTGATTGGTCCCTTGCCTCCATCTGATGGTTATGTGTACTGTCTGACTATTATTGATCGGTTCACCAATTGGATGGAAGTGATTCCTTTGAATAATATCACGGTTGAAACCGTTGCCAAGGCTTTTTATGATCATTGGGTGTCAAGATTTGGTGTGCCATCTCGGTTGGTGACTGACCAGGGTCGTCAATTTGACTCTGCAGTTTTTAGAGCATTAACTGATATTTGTGGTGTCAAACTCCTCCACACAACAGCCTACCATCCGCAATGCAATGGGAAAATAGAGCGTTTGCACAGAACTCTAAAGACAGCACTGAAAGCTCACAATAACATCAAGTGGACTGACACTCTGCCAACGGTTCTGCTAGGTCTACGTGCAGCACTCTGTGAGGATTCCAACTGCTCCATAGCTCAAATGACGTACGGCAAGCATATTCGCCTACCAGGAGAATTTTTTGCAGAAAGAAGGATTGAAACTGATCCTGAAACGTTTGCCAATCGACTTCAAACCTGCATGAATACTTTGGCTCCTTTCAAGGTATTGCATAAGTCGTCTCCAAGAATTTTCATCCACAAGGACCTGCAATCTTGTTCCCACACTTTTGTGCGTATTGATCGGGTCAAGAAATCGTTAGAGCCTGCTTATGATGGTCCCTTCAAAGTTTTGGATCGGCAGGACAAGTATTTTCCGTCAGCATAAAGGGAAGACCAACAAACATATCCATTGATCGGCTCAAACCAGCATATACCTTGGCTTCAGCTGATGAGGTACCAGCACCTCGACAGGCTGCATCGCCTGAACCTGCAGTCCCCTCTCAGCATGATCAAGACACTCCTCAAAATTTACCTCAAGCCTCCTACCACTCTTCAATGCCTCTGGCTCAGCCTCCCCTGCCCTTGGTGGGTGAAGAGACTTCGACCAACATTACCAGATCAGGTCGTACCGTCCGTTTTCCTAAGAGATTTTTGGACCAAGTTTATGTTTATTAGTTGCTCAAGGCTTGTTGTCTCATTTTGACGTTTTTGTTGCATTTTGCTATTGTACCTGTTCTTTGGTTAAGTGTTCCAGTTCCTAATTGGCTAAGTCACTAATTTCATTTAGGTTGCTTTTTAGGCCTATTTTACTGTTTATTTGTTTATATTTCCGTGACGTTGTCACTCGAAGGGGGATGATGTAGGAGTAGACGAATATTGAAAAAGAGCGGCAGTCGATAGTTTTGATAGTTTGACTTTTCGCCATTTCAGCTGTCGCATGTATGATGATTCGAGAATATGAGTTACTATTAGTTCGATGTGATAAGGACAATAACACGGAGAAAAGTAGACTTCGACAAGAGTCTTCCAGTAAACATTGACGAAGTATTGTTCTAGTATTAAATTCGCTTTCGGAATACAGTTATTTTTGTAATAGAGAAAAAGTTTTAATTAAATTCATATTCAGGTGCGTTCTGTTCTCATTCAAAGAATTCTCCAGGAAAACCAAAAACCTACAGTACTACCTCAATAATATGTACTGGTGGCGAGCAAAGCTCCTACATACGAGTATTGGTGGAGAAAGACGTTGTCAGAGGTTGTTTGGTGTCCAGCGAGTTGATCATCTGGGCAACCTCTAGGTGATCAGCCTCCATCGTTAGGATGGAACAACTATCGGGACTTGTAAATTAGGACACGGCATTATTTGGTTCGATGTATGCATTATAAAAGGGACAGGGTGTTTGTAAAGGAATCCTTCTAGAAACCTTTGGGCTTATCCTTCTGGTAAGCCCTCAAAAAGTGGATGGAGTATGGTGAATACTACCAAACCACGCTCTGCTACCGTGTGACAGAGTGAGTAGAGTGGCATTGGACCCTCGAGACCAGCGAGATTATCACCAGGGAAAGCGATTAGGCTTCAGCCTGACCGACCCGATCTTCACTGGAAACACAAACGACTTGAGAACTCCCCACCGTCACAATTATACCGAACATTTTGTTTTGTTGTATAGAAAATCCAATAGTTCAAATTTTGTGATTTATGCCTATTCTGATGCAGACTATGGTATGTATCTTATTGATCAAAAAAGCGTAAGTGGTTTTGTGGTTAAATTGAATCAAAACATTGTATCTAGGAATTCGAAAAACAGCAAGTCGTATCTCGAAGCTCCTCAGAGCAGAGTATATTGCTATGTCCATCTATCTTTCTGAGTGTATTTTCGCTAAAGAACTTACCGTAACTATTCTCAGTTTGATTACTGGTCCTATGTATTTATATGAGTATAGCCAGTCCAGCCATATGCTTGGCGTAATCACTTGAAACCAAGGGTTCCAAGCATACTGATATTCACCATCATTTTATTCTTCTGGTGAAGCGGTGATAAAATATTTGCAAACTGATGAACAGATAATTGATATATTAACAAAGGGCTTGGCAGTTAACAAATTTGAATATTTTAGAAAGAATTTGAATGTAATTGAGTTGATGAATTTCAAGACTGACATTGGTTATAATGAAAAGTTTTAAAATGTTTAAAAGTATACTGTTTTGATTATTAGGAATTTTTATGGACTTTTTAAAATGTGATTATTATGTGATATTTAAATTTAGGTATTGATGAACCTTTGAAATTATATTGGTAGCTAATGTTGTCTTGCTTTAAAAACAGTGGAGTTTTGATGAAATTTTTCCAAAACTTTTAAATTTTTGTATCGGTGGAGTATTAAAGGGGAGTGGTGGAATTCTTGGTTTGGCGCAATAAATTCATTTGCTAATTTAAATGGGTGATGTGGTCCGGTCCTGTGATTGGCTTTCCTCTTCTCCTATGTACCAAACTGTTGTTGCCTAATTCATTGTGTTTGCTAGTCCACGTTTCTGTCTTGCTAGTCTGTTTCTGTCTAGTTTATAAAAGTGTAATATAAACTAAGCTGTTAATATGTACCCCACCAGTCGAATATTCCCCACTTTCCCCTACATAGTTTCGTATGCGTATAGGTACAATACAGCCATAACAGTTCCAAAAAGCCAATCGTTGTTGTTCCGCATAATTTTTCTTTGTCGTCTCCTTTTCTTCAGCATGCGATTTGCTTGGATGGGCTGGCCGGTAGTGTTGGTGGTATTGACTCCATATTGTGCTTATTTTATTTGAACTTGACGAGTCTTCTTGACGCGAGAGCGGTGTCTGGAATAATCTCCGTTTTCCCATAATGAATAGGTCAGAATTTCGCAACATTACAACTTTTCCTTCTTCACGGGCTTTTTAATAGAAGACGTGAATAATCTTTTTCCTGAGCCCTCGCGTTTTCTTATCATATTCTTCGGACACTACACGTTGTATCTACTTACTTCGTTCCTTTCGAAAATCGCATTTTGCTGGTGGCTTACCTACCTTTACACTGATCCGACAAAGGGTAGGTATCCTATTCGATAATAAATCCGAGTTAACTACATTGCTTATCAGGTGTTTCTTCGCATTTCACCGAACAACTGCACGCCAAGCACCGAGCAGCATACGTCATTTACACCGAAGGTAAACACAGCGGTTGCGGTAGCGCCTTCTATGACCCCCAGACTGGAACTGGTCATTCGCTCCCGTAAGCTTGTTCACTCTTCACGTGCGAGGCTATCGTAGTCAGGGAGACCCGCCTTTTCGGGATTGCTTGTGCGTAGTGGTGACGGACCGTCGGCGTCGGCGTCGGTACTCTTGAAACTTCAAAGTATGCAGTTTAACCAGAACCGGATAGATTTATCGGGACTGGTTCGTCGTACGAGTATGATGGGCCAACAAGCCCGATTTATGTGGACTCGAACGTAGGAGTTAGGGGCAGCGAAACGGCAGATACTACGCAAACTCGGCGAGAAGCAATGGAGATAATTTGGCAGTCCATGAGAAGTGCAAGGAAGAATGGCAGATTTCTTACTTGCAGCTGATGCTGGGGTTCACTGTCGACAGGAGAATCCGAAAATGCCCACTAATCCATGCTTCATTCAGTATGGTTCAAACAAAGAGACCATCACAATAATTGCACGTGTGTGCTCTAACCATGGCTTATGCGAGGTATATCTACACCGAATTAGGCAACGAGACGCTATAGCTTGCAAGAATTGCGGGAATGGCGAGGAAACATACATATTTCATTCTCTGCTACAAGCCGACATCGCAAGGAAGAAGATGCTAGATTGAGCCGGAAGACATCTCCAGAGCACACTTCACTATATTAACTAATTGTGCACTCTGGATTCCTTACCTATAAAACGACCATGTCGTTTATTAAGAACAGTAAAACCAAAATTTCATTCAATTAATTTTCTAGAACTTCCTAGGTAATTTTGTTTTTGATTTGAGACCAGCATTATTATCAGTTAACATCATATTTTTGCAACACACTGTATGTATATGCAGTTCTTTGTGGCTTTTGCTTCAAGGGAATGCGAACTGACGAAACAGTTTTTTCGGGTGGTTGGATCTAGTGTCGTCTGCTCCGATGACAGTGATGTACGAGTGTAAATATGAATGCTTACTGTCTTCGTTGGCGCGGCAGGGGGCGGGACAGAGAATCTTTCGTAATCTCGAGCCACCTTAATTTCACCGACCTTGGCACTCTGACAGTATCACATAGGTGCAGTAACAGTTTTGTTGCTGGAAGAATAATTCAGCCTAACTTTTTTCCCCATTCAAATCATGAGTAGGTACCTAAGTACATATCTAAGGAACAGCCCTGTCAGCAGGACTTGTACCGATGGTTTACCCTACATAAAGAGCAGTTCAGGAAGTATTCAACTCACACTGTTTTCCGAGAAGACAACACCATTAATAAAATTACATAAGTATTAAAATACCCACAGACACAAAAATAGATTTATAGATAGGTATACGAAGTCGAACGTACCTGCTTTCAGGACAGCATCGCCTGATAAGCACATAGGTCAATGTGTGTATCAGATGAAAATTACGATTTACTTCGATAGTAAAAATGGGTAATTGGTTCAGCTATTTAAAGGGTGGTTAAAAAAAAAAAAAAGATTGCGTTAGTGTGTGCTCCAGTAATTCTTTTCCGAAATTTCTCAATCAGCCCCTGCGCATCATCATGCCCATCCTTCTCATTCATTCAAATTACTAGTTGATTTAGTCGAATTTCTGAGGAATTAGAGAGAAAACGCGGCAACTTGTTCAAGTATTCTTGGTAATGCATCCCCGATAATTTAATGAAATCTGATTCGTGCTACAATTGCGACGGGCTTCAGCCAGTTGCCCCGTTAACGGGCCCAGCAGCAAGCTTGGGTACCTATGCCGCATGGGTCACAAAAGCGGTTTATAAGTATTATTTTTTTAAAATGAAACTGACGTTCCATTCTGAGAACTTCGACACCAAACACACTGCCCTCCAGTAAGTACCTAGTTCTTTTTCTATGATTTTTCGAAGTGTCCACCTGTTCTGACGTCACAGTGGGCAGGGGTCCCGCCCAGGCAAGAGGGGTGAAATGACATCAGAACTGGTGGAAAATTTGAAAAAATCATAGAGAAAGAACTACTTATTGTAGGACAGTGCGGTTGGTGTCAAAATTCTCAGGATGGGAATCTGCTTTCATTTAAAATAAAATAAAAAATGAATAAGTACGTGCGTATACACCTTTGTCATTGGCGGCTTGAGCAGCTATTTGCTGAGGTCGTCAGTTCAGGTCTGATTGGCCCCAGGGCAGAATGGGCAGCCGCGGGGGAAATGATCGGAACAAAGAATCTGATCCTCCTGGGAGGACAGACGATTATGACCGCATTGCCGACATGGTAGTCGAACGGAAACCACCAGTCTGAAAGGGCTGCTTACTTTAATAGGTAACTTGTGACCTTCCGATGAAAGGGAAAAGAGTAAGTGGTTTGTTTTAGGGGTATTTCATACCTTTGAAGCAGTATCCGTCAAATACCACTCGCAATAGAAAGTAGGTACCTACGTTCCAAATATGAAAACTTCGGGAGTTGGGCAGCCTGTACAATTAACTGACCCAACCTTGCAATTTATTCTTCATCGCCTAACTACCTATGTACCCAAATATTCAAGAAATGACAGTATAATTATTTCGAACCGTGGAAAGGTTGCTGTCATGGTTCACCTATGTATTAGTGTATGTATGGTGACCTACATAATGAAGTCGAGATTACGTTTAGGTAGGGCCTTAACATAATAAATTGACACCAATCCCATCAATTGACTGCAGTTGCTTTCCATGATTCTTAACCTATGTCAGTATCGAGCTGGTTTCTGTGGTTTGGTAAGCAATCCTCAGTCATAGTCAATGAATGTGACGAAGGGGGGGTACAACAAAACTGACCAAGAATTTTCGGAAATTGAAATCAGCTCAAAAATTATTAATCCAACTAAAACGTGTGTAAAAATATGTAGTATTTCATACATTATCACTTGGATTTAACGTTAAAACTAATAAATTTACCAGAACATGCTTATTGTTCAATAAGACGCCGAAAATCTGGGAATTCAGAACTGCATCTGTTCTCCCCAAAAACTTTGTCAGCGAAGCTTATTAGATAATAAATTATTGACACCACTAAAACGCTCAAGAAGCTCGCCAGAAATTGAACATAACTAAACGAAGAGTCAAGATGCCGGTGGAGGACAATCAGGTTGTGGGTAGCATTACCATCGCCCAACCGAAGGAATGCATGCATGCAGTCATCATTGAGGACAATGTAGCGACAAAAGAGGATATTGGGGCACTCAGGACTGAGATAGCTGATTTGAAAGCTCAAAATGAGAATTTGCGGAAAGAAGTTGATCTCTTGCGTGAGAGATTGGAGGCTGTTGACAATAAATCGCGCCGCAACAACCTCATTTTTGGAGGAATACAGCTACCACAGAACACAGTAGATCACAAAGCGACGATTGTGAAATTTATTATGGATAATCTGAATCTCGAAATGCAACCAACCTCAATTGTGCGTGCCTTTCCTCTTGGAAAAAATCAAAGTGCTAAAAGGTTGGTTGAGTTTCTGCGTAACGATGAGGCGGATCAAGTAATGAAAAATGCCAGATTCCTCAAGGGCACCCCTTTTTATATACAGAAGGACTACGAAGAAAATACAAGAAATAAAAGAACAAAATTGCTCACCATCCGAAAAGAACTTCGTAAGAAAAAAAGCGCCCTGGATGTATCAGTACGAGCAGATACTCTAATAGTGAACCATAAGGCTTTCAAATGGCAGGATGGTGCTGGTCTTCAGACTCTGGATGGAGCGGATGGTATTCCAGAATTACAAAAAATCACTGGTATTAACATTGATGATATTTTGAAAAAAATATCGTCGGGTAATCGCCAAAATCTTAATCCAGAATCCTGACTAAATTCCGCGAAAGTTCATCCAACCGCCACCCGCCTGTGTTACTCCGTTGCTACTAAAAATAATTTGGAAGCACCGTCAGAAAGAAACGTACACCTCAGCCAGGCTCAGACCCTACCCGCCGAGGATCATTATCACCCCTTATTATTCTGGAACTGTCATGGCATGAATAATTTCATATACGAAGCCAACTAATTTGCAGTAACAATGGCTCGAATGACCTGAACGCGAACTCTCAAAGACGCAAAAAGGAGAGATAGCTACAAAAGCTTTATTACACATTTTGAATAAAACTAGAGCGATGGCGATGGAGACGTGGTGCAAAGTCCTGAACTCGGTGGCATATGCTACAACACTATACGTTTCGGAAGTGTGGGGTCTCTCACACCTTGAGGTAATAGAGAGAGTGCAGATACGAGCGTTTAAGAATGCTTTCTTCTTAGTAAGCAATACACCCGACTACATGGTGCGAATCGAGTTTGGGCTTTATATAGCAAGGTGCGGGTCATTAATGGAGCTTTAAGTTGGTGGCTGAAACTGTGCGAGATGGGGGCGGAGCGTATGCCGAAAATTTGTTTCCTGCGATTGCTTGAGTTTCATAACAATGACTGTGGGCTGAAGCAGAACTGGGTCTCGGGCCTGGAAGGTTTCTTTCGGAAGAGTGGATATGTTCACATTTGGCAGGCTCAGAACCATAAGGAATTTAGGCTGAAGAGAACGGTCATTCTGAATGAGTTCATGGAGGAATGTAGGGAGCAGGACATTGAACGAATTTTCTCATCCTCGTTCAGTGATACGTATAAGTACTTGCACCCGGCACGGCTGACGGCAAACTATTTGAATTTCGACATGGACATACTCTGTAAGAGGGTGCTGTGCCAGGCACGCTTAGCTGGTACTCAGTGGTGCTCCCTGTACGTTAAAGGTTCAAAGGTAGCGTTTGATTTGTCTGAGGAGTGTCCAGTATGCCAGGGCGATGAACCGAATACGCTGCACCATTTCTTGAGCACATGTCCGGGTGTGTTGTGTGAGGGAGAAATATTTCAAGTTGGACACCCTATCTGCCGATATCACTACTATTATTTTAAATGTAAACGCAAAAGAGGACGCTGTGCGCCTGTACATCTTTCTAAAATCTGCAGTGAGGACCAGAATTCGTTTAGTTAGCTGATTGTTCAACTAAGATTTACTAGTTTATTAATTCGTCTATTGTCACTAGTTCGCCATTTGCACCTATTGTAATTTCATTTTTGTTAATACTGGTTTTTGTCTGTTGTCTGCTGCCGAGTTTTGGGTCTGCTGTTACTCGTCTTCATCATTATGTTATCTATATTTTTGTTTTCTCATAGAACTGGTATTCTTCTTTCTGTTTTGTATACTTTTTTCAATTCTTTTTAATTTAGGAAGGCACGAAAGTTTTGTTATTTAACTTTAATTGTATAGCTGATCCTTGTAATGTCGCAAGATAATACAAATAAACGAGATAATAAATAATAATAAATTATTGCCTAAGGAGAACGTTTTAACATATTGTTGCCGTGCCAGTGTGTTAACATTGTAATGAGAGAAGAAAAGTTCCCTACAGCCCATTAGTTGTAACTATCATCTGACCGAGGTTGGGGCTGGAACAAGGGATGACTCTCCCCTACATATAGCTAAATAGCACTTAACTAAATTATTCGGTAGTGGTCCAATATGCTATCTACCTGCGCGCCCGTCCCCTACCTTGCCAGGCGTTTATCTACGGTGCACTTCTCTCGGTTCAATATGCTATCTACCGACTTGTCTCATTCGCTTCAAGTTGTGTTCACACCTTTGCCCCTGGTAAACAATGCAAGGCTCAATCAAACCACGTTGTGATTAATTCAGTCGTGCGCCGTCCTTGTTATGAGCTGTGATAATCCTCGTGTTTTCCGTGTTTCTGTGTTTCTGTGATAGTTATCTGTGATATTTTCGTTATTTTAAAATGAAATTGAGTGAGCTGTATAGACATGTAATATTGAACGATGAAATGTGCGTCAAGTTTTTGAAGCAGAAAGGTGTTTTGCCCGATAATAATCCAAGGCTGTGTTCTAAAATTAAAGACGGCGTCGAATGCGGGAGTGCATTAAAAGAAGTTACCAAAGCTAGTCGGAAACGGGATAGTGAGGGAAATTTTATCAAAACTGTGTACCTGCGATGCCAGAAAAAGGGATGCCAAACGTTTTATTCCATTCGAAAAACTAATAAATTTTTTACTTACGAAGACAAGAACGGGAGGTGCAATAGTGGTATGTCTCTGTGTGGTATCGTTGAGTTGGTGTGGATGTGGTGCAATTTGGTTCCGGTAAGTGACGTTTGTAAATGGACTGAAAGAAGCAAATCAACGGTAGTGGACTGGTACAATTTATGCCGGGATGTCTGTGTGGAAATGTTTGAGAAGCGCCGCAAGATGGGAGGACCGGGCATGGTAGTTGAAATCGACGAATCCCTTTTTCAGGGGAAGAGGAAATACAATAGGGGTAGAATTTTGGCAAGCGATCGCAAGTCGGCACAAAATGACGAGGATGAGCGGGATGAGGACGAACCCGACAGCGAAGAAGAGGCTGACACTCAAACCCAACGTAATTATGGAGCCCGTATCCAAGGTCCATGGGTTTTCGGATTATGTTGTCGCGGAAACGACACAGTTTTGGAGAGACGTTTGTTTGTTGTCGAAAAACGCGATCGAGCCACGTTGCTCCCAATCATCCTCAATGAAGTTGCTCGTGGCACAAAAATTATGTCTGACCAGTGGAGAGCATATAGCACCTTGAGTGATCATGGATACGTGCACGAAACGGTAAATCACTCCGAGAATTTTATTGACCCTTCTTCAGGAGCCAACACGCAGACGATCGAGAGCTTGTGGCGCGTTATCAAGGTTAGATACGGCATCAAGTCGCACGGAGTGTCAAGCCTACCTATACTAAACCGAAAACTAACGGAAGAGTGGTGGAGGTCCATCCATCCCGAGGACCCTTTTTCGGCATTTTTTGACGACCTGAAACAAACGTCCCTCATGCAGTAATCTCATGCAGTCCTTTTGACGAGCTTCCTGTAGAAGCGAAAAATATATTTAGGTAAGCTCCACCATATTTACTTCTTTGGTAGATATAATTCATAATGGTAGATAGCATATTGAACCAATGGACTGACGGTAGATAGCATACTGAACCACCGGACTAGCGGTAGATAGCATATTAGACCACTACCAATTATTCTAGTTTGAAACATGTGCAATGTAGTCAGTATACAAAACAAATTCAGATCACTACCTTCAAATTCATTGATGTCGCCGTTGTGGAGGACATTCGTATACCGGGTTTCTTACCTAATGACCCCCCCCCCCCCCCCCACCAATCACCACACACAATAATTTTGTAACAATCCATTTTAGACAAAACTTTCAAAAGATAACTCCCCTTATTTTTGTTTACCGTAAAATTCAAATATGACATTTTGCACACGTGCGCAATGCACATTAACTTAGTTTTTTCTATGGAGAACCCTTATTGCAGATTCGAATTCAGCTTAAAATTTTACGGAAAAAAGACCCGTCACTCGAATTTTTGAGTGCACAAAAACGTGCCCAAATACGCTCAAAATGTACATACCTAGTTTACGTGCCTAAACGCAAAATTTGAGTTTTATGGGTGCAGTAATCTACCAAGTGTGATACATGATCTGTGTTTCGACACGCTGAATAACGTGGTGATGTTTATTTTTCGATTTGCGGAATACGGGTGTCGAGTAATGACCGCCTCCCTCTTTCCATCCCTTCCTAATTTTTTAATAAGCCGTTTTAGACAGTACTTTCGTATGACAACTACGAATTAATTTTTTGATTAGAATTCGAATATGACATTTTTGATGTCTGCAATACACACTAACATTGTTTTGCTTTTTTTGTACATAGGAATCCCCATGTTGTATTGCGAATTTGGATTCTACTTGAAGGTTCATGATAAAACGAATCGTCACTAGAATTTTCGCGTGAGCCAGAATGTGCGCCGAACTTGCGAAATTTGTCCGCTAAAGGCAAAATACCATGTTTTGCGGATGCGTTGATCATGATACATGATTTTGTGGTATATTTCAACGTTCAATAACCCAAAATTACCTATGTCATCATCGAGACCTACTCTTATCTACTCACCCACTCTTATCTCGATGCATTCATGGAGTGATAAGCGATTCCCATCTGAAAAACGCTGCTATGACACGGGTTTATTATTCTGTTGGACACACCTACAGGAATGTTGGCTATTCATTTATTGTTTCTTTCATATGAAATAATTGAAATAGCTATTTTTTGTGGTTTCCACCAATTTTGGCCCCCAAAACACGCATATTAGGCTTTTTTTTTTACAAATTATCTTTGATCATAGATAGTGCAATTTAATTGTCTTGATTCACCTGTTGATACTACTTCTAGTGTTATTATACAAATTTATGGTAATTTTAGACAAATTCCCAGGTTTTTGACTCATAAAAAATGGATTTTGGGAGCTGAACCTTCGTTACAACCTCAAATCTTCACTTTTTAGTCAAAATCAACTTCATGTTCGGTCTTCTCTTCATAAAAAACATGGAAAACTGTACTCACAAGCTCATGTTGACTAAAAAACATGGAAAACGATACCTCACAAGGTCATGTTACTAAAACTCCAAAAAACTCTGTTTTTACACCAATTTTTCACCCATAACACCCTTGGGTATATTCCGATCGGGCTACAAAGTATCGGGACACGGGCCCAAATGGAGCCTGTGTGCTAAAGAACGAATTTTTTAGACCGAAAATAAAATAGATATGGATGACACAGCGGACAGCATTCAGCGGACGGACACTATGCATTTTTGGAATCGGCGCACCTTGAAACGTAAAAGAAAAAATTTTGAGGGGTGTTATATTTTTACTGAGCGAATACATAGGTGTATTATTCACAGAACAATAAACGAAAATAAGCTTTATGACTTGACAAGCTAGCTTGACCGTGTACGGCCCTGCTTGACAGGCTTGAGTCACATGAGTTTGTCACACTTTCATGATCGTCAGTCGGCCCTTTACCAATTTAGAACTGTAGGGAATCAGCGTAGGTACATTGTCACTCTATCATGGCGGAAGTGATTGGACATGTTCCCTCGCGCGAGGTGAAAATGAAACGGAATGACAGTGCATTGTCAAAATTACTATAACCTCGCCCGGGAGTGATCGTGCCATCCGCAGGCTGTACATCTGTTGCTCAATGCATTGCCTGGTGGCCTGCTGATCCATTCTTAACAGCATCTTGGACTTGAGTGTGACATCGTGTTGTTTTTTTTTTCTGTTTTTTCGCCACTCTCTGTATCCACTGCTGACCCTGCAGAGGCGTGGAGTGCCATGGGAGAAGGTTCCGACTGTCCCAAGGCCTAGCCAGATCCCAGAGCCATTCACCGTTTATGGCACCAAGACTAATTACTTCGCCGAGGATGGTCGTCGCCCTCGAGCCAACATGTTCACACACAAGCGAATCCTCTTCCAAACACTGGACTAACATCAAACCATTTACCAACATTTTTCTGTTTAATATTTTCTTGTGTTCGTCTAAAACCTCATAAAGGCGAATGGCGTTTTGTGATGACTATTAGTCTTCAAGTATTTCCATGCTAGCGACGTTTTCGTTTTGTTTTATGTGCCGTACGAATGAAAATAATGGATAGCAAATAAAATAAATCAACCATTATGTTAGTTTGCCTTACTTGATTTTTGGCTATCTGGATTTTTCCCAACATTTTCATCCGATTTATCAATTATTGCCTTCTACGGCACCGTATATGTCCGTAAGAAATGACGGCAATGTATCTGTACAACACCTGGGCAACTGTACCTGCCAATCTTAGGCTGAATATGAAATTCTTATTACTATAATATGAATATTATTATGAACATGAAGATAATATGAATATTAAAATATTATTTGAATGTGAAATAAATAATATGAATATGAAATTATGAATACTATAATTGGATATGAAATATTACTACTATATTATTCAAATCGAAGTTGTATTACCTACTAGGTGTTCATAACTAGTAATACTTGGGTGGTAATACAACTTCTGTTTGGATAATTATGGTAAATCTGAGCATGTATATTATTTGGGAAATTCTGTAAACACAAGTAGTATAGCAAGAAAACTGGTCGGAGATATATCAAAAAATGCAAACTGTTTCTCGGGAAATCAGTTTTTATAGTCAGAATGAATCAAGAGTGTCACTATTCCTCAGCGTCAAAAATCAGGTGGAAAACTATCTCTAACTTCTCTAGTCATGGTTTGGTCGAGTTGAGTTGTACAGCAAGCTCCAACATCCTATTTCTTCCTTGAAAAAAAAAAAAAAAAAGTTATTTTGGATTTGAACGCAATATTAATTAGTATAGTAAAATTAAAAATGCCCATACCATTGGAAAGCTGAGATCTGGAGGAAGTTTTGGTGTCGCGGGACATTTGGGTTATCCTCTCTGAGCTAGAGCGCTTTGAAGTTTTTCGTATTTTCTGAGATTCGTCAAATCCCGATTTTCAAGCGAGAATTTCAGGGATTCACATCATTCAAAAATTCTTCGAAATAGCATATTCTGAAAGGAAATTTAACGAGCCTTCCAACGGCAGTCACCAACTGTTTTTTGTAACTCGAAAAATGGGTGTTATGGCCAGTGTTATGTAGAAACGTTATTTACGAAAACATTTAAAATACCGATAAAGCGATAACTAGGGGCTTAACAATAAAATGCTATGAGACATTTTCTCTCGGAAGTGACCTGAAAAATTTATTCCTGGCTTCTTGCAGTCCTTTTTCTGGGAAATTATTCCATTCAAAACAATTATACGTACCTAATTACAGAAAGTTGAAGAAAAAAGTACAAAGGAAAATGCACAAAAGGCACTTCCCTGGAACATAACGAATGTGCGTCCAAAATTTCAGCTCGGTCCGCTATGCCGCGCCAACCTTAATTGCAGTATCTCCAAAATTATGAAATGAGAGAAAAAGCGTTTTTTCTGTTTTTTCTGTTTTTTCGTCAGGCCACCGTCAAGAAATGAATTTTTTTCACAAAAAGTAACATTATACGTTACTGAAGGGGCTGTTGCGTAGCTTCATAGAATTTAAAATGTTGTTTTTAGCCTTATTTACAGTGGGATGGCGGATACTGCATTTCGGCTTAATAAATCAACGTTCATCTCTACGCTAAATTGCAGCAAGAGCCACACAGTTGTTGATACTGCATTTGAGCTCAACAAATTATTTCACGTCTACTACGCTTAATTGCAGTAACAGCCATGATACCGCTGTTTGACTATCCATATTAGAGCAGGTGATGTGATGTGCCCCAATAATATTGCGGATAAATTGATTGAATGAACTAAGCTAAGGTTGATACCTACCTATTGTTTCTTATATGTACCTCTGTCGTATGGCAGCTTCAAAAGTTGAGAATACGGGCAGCGGACACAAGATTTGCAGAAAATCACGCGTTCTCCCCCCGCCCCTACAGAAATAAATTCCGAAATTCCGGTGGCGTAGTGCACAAATAGACTGAGTTCTGCGTCGAACAAAAAAAGTAACATGTAAATCGGTTGAGAATTAAGCCCTGGGCAGCGCAGTTTGTTTTGTCGAAACCCATCTTTTCTCAGCATTAACCCCCTTCTCCCCTTATAGAAGTAAATTTCGAAATACCGGCGACGTAGAGCACAACTGGACAGTTTTCTGCATGAAAAAAAAAACCCCCCACTCAAATCGTTCGAGAATTGCGGTCTGGGCAGCGCACACAACATTCTGACACACACACACCCCCCTAAAGGTTTTTTTTTTCACGGATTTGGATTCAGAACGGATTTCGTTGTGGTTCTTTTCATTCTCATCTGACCAGATCAAATACAACATAAGGACGTCTCTTACTACTGACGGACGTCCTAAAAAACCATTACCTACTTAGAATTGACTTTTGCAGTAAACTCCACAAATATTGGGTGTTGCTAAGCTTATTTGCAGTAACTAGATTCTGCTAGGCTAAATTGCAGTTACTCCAATAAATTGAACTGGAGATACTGCAGTTTTAGCGTAGCAAACGGAGTTACTGCAAATAAGCTTAGCAACGCCCAATATTTGTGGCGCTTACTGCAAAATTCTTAATCGATTGGGGCGGGAAAACGAGCTTTTCCCGCATTTTTTGTACTCACATATGATAGAGTACCCACCCACGAACCTCCAGAGCATTCTAACTCAAAACCGCCAAAAAGTGTATTTACTGCAATTATGCTTAGCACGGCAGAATTATCTGAGAGGATGTAGCCCTACCAAAAACGAGAAGAAGATTGGAACGAAAAGAACTTGGAACAAGAAGAAGAAGAAAAACTTGAAATATATTGATTTTCACATTTCTATGACACCGGCACATGATGGTCCCGAGGGTTGAAATCAACAGCGGTCACTCCCAGGGGGCCATAGAAGGGGGGGGGGGGGAATCCTCCTTGATCTATGGCGTAAATAAAATTCTTGATCGCTTCGCGTTCATCGGTATCTTGACAGGCTGGACGCTGCCGCTTCCGTCGATTACTATACAAACATATTAACAAATGAACTCCGGATGGATTCAGATTGCGCTTTAACAGATTTGTATCAGGAAAAAACATTTCAAACCTCTTGTGGGCACATATTGTTAGCAAAAAGCACTAATCATCGGCTGTTTCAAACTCACTTTTAATCTTAAATAATGTTGTGATCGGCTGCTCCTCCACAACCTACACTATGTGTAGACGTGTATCCTCTCAGAGTGGGGACCCCCCGACCCCCCTCTGATCATGACAGGGGGCTATAAAAGAGCCAGGTGCCACAAATAAACAAACCATTCTCAATCAAGCGATCGACTCGTCTGTCTCCTCCTCAATCACTACACTGATGACCATCCGACGCGAACAACGCCGCTCAGCGCCCGCCGATCGTCTGCGTCGAGCACCGCCTCCGCCGCGACGAACCCCACCACGCTCGGCACACGCGCCCCCTCCGACGCCCCACAGCGGCGCCCCACTCCGACGCCCGCGTCAACGGAGATCACAGCAACTCCAACTTCGCCCCACCACCCGTCTTCTATATAACGAACCAGACGCCGGCGCATCGTACACTTCCTGCTGACACCTCAACGGACTGGCACCTACGAAGAAAAAGAAAATGACGGATCAGAAACCGCAGAAAACCCCCGATGCGACTCCACCACCGTCGAGACTCAAGCTCCGGCCGTTCGACCCCGCATTTCCGCACATTTGGTTCGCCCAACTCGAGATTATCTTGGCACACGAAGGCCTCACGACGCCGCAGGCGAAGTTCGCACGCGCGTACCTCGCACTCGAGCCCCGACAAGCGGACCTCTGCGCCGACCTCAACCCCTCGAACGCCAACAGCTACCAGACATTAAAAACTCGCCTTTTAGCCACGCACGCACCTTCCGATGGTTCCCGGCTCACCGCCTTACTCCAACCGGCTTCCGACGACGAACTACCGTCCGCCCTCGCCCGCCGACTTACTCGAGCACTCCCGGCCGACACACCAACCCCGCTCGTTCGGCAGCTTTTCATACGCGCCCTTCCAGACAGCATTCGCCTTCACGTAGCGGCGTGCGAAGAACCCGACATCACAAAACTCGCTGCGCTCGCCAATCGCCTCATACCCTTCGCCCCGCCTCCTCGTGTGGCTACCGTCACCGAAGAGGTTGAAGTGATTCAGAACAGACGCCAACGGCGACCGCCGACGCAGCCGACACCGACCACTCGCCGCCCGACAAACACCCTATGTTTCTACCACCGCACATGGGGCCCCCGAGCGTTCAAATGCCGCAGCCCCTGCAGCTGGCGCACGAAACCGTCGGAAAACGACAACGCGCGGCCCGACCAGCCGTAACGGCCGTGCGCAACCCACCAACCTCCCGGCTCTTCATTCGATGTAAACGTACCGCCCTACAATTCCTCGTTGACACCGGCTCCGACGTTTCAATCGTCCCGAACACCCTACTACGTCGAAAACACACACGCCCAAGCGCTCTACGCGCCGCCAACGGCACCGAGATCAAAATGTACGGAACACACCCCACCTCAGTGCACCTATCACGGCCTACTCGTCGACCTACCCAACGCCCGACTCATCAACGCGGCCACGGAGCGGTACATTACCGGAACGGTAGAATTCGTACCTCCGGGACAATCAATTTACACGACTACAACGAACGAGCCCCACTTTCAAGCCCTCCTCAACGGCTACAAACCCTCCGACACACCATGCGACGCGCCCGTAGAACATCATATTGTCACAAAGGGACCCCCCTGTCACGCGAAACTTCGCCGATTATCACCGGACCTCTACGCGAAAGCGAAGGCCCATTTCGCCGAGTTACTAGCGGCGGGGGTCATCGAACCTTTGGAGGCGCCGTGGTAAAGTCCGCTACACATTGTCCCGAAACCCGACGGCGACATACGTCCCGTCGGGGACTACAGAGCGCTGAATCGTCTCACGATACCCGATCGCTACACCGTCCCGCACCTACACGACTTCACGACAACTCTTTACGGGACCACCGTGTACAGCACGTTCGACCTCGCCCGCGCATTTTTCCACTGTAAAATAAGCGAACGCGACGTGCCGAAAACAACGATCCTCACCCCCTTCGGCGCCTACCAATTCCGACGAATGAATTTCGGCTTACGAAACGCAGCGCAAACGTGACAACGCTACATGGACCACGTCCTACGCAACCTACCCTTCGTGTACTGGTACCTCGACGACATACTGGTCGCCTCGGCGACCCCGTCCAAATACTACACCCATGTATGCACGCTCCTCGAGACCCTCGCCAAATACGGCCTACAAATCAACACCGCCACGTGCCAGCTCGCCCGACCGTCAGTCAAATTTCTCGGCCATAACGTCTCATCCGAAGGGATCACACCCCTCCCCGAGTGCACGGCCCTCATAAAGAAATTCCCTCGACCCGACACCGTCTACAAACTCCGAACGTTCCTCGGGCTAATTAACTTCTATCACCGAGCCATACCACGAGCCGCATCAACCCTTCGCCCCCTAGTGGAAATGATACCACCCGACGCGAGGACAAATGATAAACGCACGCTCACGTGGACCGCCGACGCAGCCCCCACGTTCACGCCCGATACGCACGCTGTCGCCGATCATCGAACCCCTTTCACAATCCAACAACTCGCCGACGCCCAAGCCACCGATGAACACATCACCACCATGACCCTCACGCCACACCAGATACAAGGACACGAAATACTGTGTGATAACACCGACGCCGCGCCCCGCCCCTACGTCCCGACGCCTCTCCGCCTCGCTGTTTTCCGGTACTTACACGAGATGACGCACCCCGCGATAAAAGCCACAACCGCCCTAATCCGGGCACGATACTACTGGCCCAACATGACATCATCAATTCGACTATTCACGCGCGCCTGCCCGAGTTGCAACCGCGTGAAAACGACGCGACACATAAGGGCCCCCCTCGGCGAATTCTCCGATGCAGCACCACTGGAACACGTACACATACACCTCTTTGGCCCACTCCCACCTTCGGCAACGAAAAAATATATATTGTCGATGATCGACCGCGCCACCGGCTGGTTTGAATGTGCCCCTCTATCGACCATTTCCGCCGACGCAGTAATTACGGCCCTACACACCCACTGGATCGCGCGATACGGCTCCCCTGCCCACATCACCACCGACCAGGGCACACAATTCACCTCCGCCGACTTCCACAAATACTGCACATCAATGGGCACGGAGGTACATCATACCAACACGTATCATCCCCAAGCAAACGGCCTCGTCGAGCGACTACACCGCATCCTAAAAGACGCAATAATCGCAACCGCCACGTCCCGCACTTGGGCCACTCACCTCAGCGGCCTCCTCCTCGGCCTACGAAATCGCCCGGGCCCCGACAGATATTCACCGGCTCAACGCATCTTCTCAGCCACTCCTCGCCTCCCAGGAGATTTATTCACTCAGCGGCCACCGACAACCGTACCCCTCCGCACGAACGAGTCTTACCGCCACTACACACAGTCTTACATGCCCTCTACACTGCGCACAGCGACCCATGTGTACGTACGCGTCGACACACCGCGGGGGAAACTAGAGCCACCATACACCGGCCCCCATCAAATCCTCACAAATGACGGTAAAACCCTCACATACGTCACGGACGACCACAGAACGCCGTCAGTGTCCGTTGACCGATGTAAGCCGGCCCCTTCGCCTACGCACACCACGGGCCCCGCCACCACGTCGCCCACGACCGACATCGCCGCGACCGCCGCTAGCCCGACCACGACAACCGCAGCCACCTGGACAGCCACAACAGCCCACCGCAACCAACACACGCACCTCCCACGCCCGACAACCAACGGCACGAAGAACACAATTTAATTAAATATGTAACTTAAATTCTGGGGGGAGCAGTGTTGTGATCGGCTGCTCCTCCACAACCTACACTATGTGTAGACGTGTATCCTCTCAGAGTGGGGACCCCCCGACCCCCCTCTGATCATGTCAGGGGGCTATAAAAGAGCCAGGTGCCACAAATAAACAAACCATTCTCAATCAAGCGATCGACTCGTCTGTCTCCTCCTCAATCACTACAAATAAGTACCTCAAAAGGTTTTAGTGAGCGATTTAAGAAGCGAGAATACTTTGAATATTTCAAAATATGGCAATATACAAATATGGCAATCGGTGTTGTGTGTGTGTGTGTGTGTGTTGAGTGCTTGGTAGGGGGTGAACGAGGTAGAAGAAGGGAATATTTTGTACACCTGGCCACACAACATCCTTGGGGCCCGTCCTGTTGTGGAGTCATAGCCAAAACTGTTGTCTCTCACCTCGGCCCTTGGCGTATCTTTCATACCGTGCGAGTTGCAGTTCTCACACACTTTTTTTAACATCGACGGTTCTCTGTCAACGTGCCAAATTCTATGGCACCTGATTCGTTTGAAGATCGCTAGAAACTCTGATAGAGGAGAGTGGAGAGAACTTCGCATCAGGAGTTATGAAACTTCTAGTATGTCGAGTATGATCACAAAAGGTAAAATTAAAAAATCCTTTTACTATCGAAGTCTTTATCCAAAGATTCCATGACGTTTCAACTCTCGTGATAATTCATATCGTTGAATTTTTACGCCTGTTTCAAGGATTGCGAGAAAAAAAATTTACGAGTGCAAACATCGTCTAGCCAATGTTTCTAGCTTCCGGTAACGAGGCCTTGACATTGGGCTAGTCGCATGGAAAATAAAATTCGAAATAATGGTTAATTTGTGTGAAGGGAGACGTCACGAATAGCAAAACGAGAGATTACGCAGCCTAAACATTTTTTCATGAGTAGGAACAGGCTTTTAAAATCGAAGTATTCAAAAACTGGCGCTCAGCTTCATCACTGAAGGAGGCTGTAGCTGAGCGTGCTCAGAACTTTACTGGTGATCATCCGCCTTCTGGTTTATTATTCTGTGAATAATGTACCTGTGTATTCGATCTGCAAAAAATTTTTATAACACCCCTCAAAATTTGTTCTTTTACGTTTCAAGGTGAGTAGATTCCAAAAATGCAATGTCCGTCCGCCGTATCACGCGTACCGGCTTCATTTACGGTCTAAAAAACTTCGTTCTTTCGCACACATGCTCCATTTTGGCCCTAGTTGTGTCCCGAAACTTTGCAGCCCGATCGGAATATACCCAGGGATGTTATGAGTGAATATGAATGTGAAAATAGGTATACTTTTGTGTTTCAGTAACATGTTAGTAACATGAGCTTTTGAGGTATCGTTTTCCATGTTTTTGGGGACGAGAAGACCGAATATGAAGTCGATTTAGACCAAAGAGTGGAAAATTGAGGTTCTACCAAATGTTCAGCTCCCAAAATTGATTTTTTTATGAGTCAAAAACTTGGGAAATCGCCTGAAATCATATCAACACATGGATCAAGACAATTAAATGGCACTGCCAATGGCCAAAGATAATTTGAAGAAAAAAAAGAAAAAACACCTTTCGTGTTTCGGGGGCCCGAATTGGTGGAAACCATCGGAAATAGCTATTTTATTTATTATTTCACATGAAAGAAACAATAGATGAGCAGCCAACATTTCTGTAGGTGTGTCCAGTAGAATAATAAACCCATGTGACAAGGACTTCGCAGCGTTTTTTTATTTGCAGATTTTATTTGGTTACAGTAAATCGAATAGTGACAGTTTTAATAAACAGCCTCCATTTTCACGTTTCCTTAGAAATGTACCTACTTTTGATAAGAAAAAATTGGAAAAATTCATGCAAATAGCCCATTGGCCACTTTTTCTTGTTTTTTCTCAGATTTCATGGATCAGGCTGATTATTATAACGAGGTGGCATGGTATCATGTCCTCTTAGTGTGTTTCTTCACTATATTCGTGTAGGGTCTGAGCACGTTTTTTCTTCTTACCTGCTGGTTTATTCTTGGGATTTTTTTTCTTTCTTTTACCCCTGGATTTGACCTCACTGGGTACATCCCGGGGGGAAGTTTTACTCGAACGATATGACACTACTCATTATCAGAGGTCTGAAGAGCTAATCGCTGGTCGGCTAAGCACATGCAAGCTTTTCAAAGCTTGTGTTGGTGCCCGCCTGAGACGAGAACGACAGACTCCGTGAAGTTTTATCCCTAACAGGGATATAAAGATCGGACGCTGTAGCCCACTCGGACCCCTGATTCTTCGGTTTGCTCGTGCTATTTCTACCACCATTCTACCACCATCAATCGAGTTATAAGCCTCATGGACAGCCGACCGGAAAGGATGTCTACTATCACTTTTTCGAGGGTTTCCATTGTGTAGTTCAGATAAGGGTTGCTACCTACCTTCCTCAAGTAGGTACGTTCAAGGCATCCCTGCGATACAAAAATAATGAAAACTACGTTATTCGCAACACTGAAAACATTACTAGAGCAACGAAAACATGAGAAATATGCAAAAAAAAGTTGTGGCCAAAAGTCACCTCACGACTTACATTTCGATTTTTTTGTAATCAACAAACACTCCGTGAAAACGTCCGAATCAGGTGTGATACCTTCAACAATGAAGCTATTAGAGTGACAACTTACTTCTTCTCTGAATTATCCGGAAATTATGTACCTACATGAATGCATGCTTCACAGCTGAATAAGAACATGAACGATTCTGCTGAAAAAAAAAGTAAGCAAACGCCTCCTTGACCATATTCCAGTGTAAATATCCGATAGAAGCCTCAGCTGTGCCTACGGGAACCACCGGGAACTTCATAGGTTCCACCTGTGGGGATCAGAATGCGTTTGCATCACCACATGTGGCAGAAGTACTTAGGACATGGTGCTACAATTGCGGTTACGGGTGATGTGATGTTACACAAAGGAATAGGCTAGTTCGTAGAAGATGTGGGGATAAAAGAGGATTTGGAAGTTCCCTGAACAGCAGGACAGTAACATGAAGATAAGGAGAAGAAATGCCATTCGGAATCAATGTTCACCGCAAAGGGTCAAAAATAGCATATATCTTGTAATCGAGAGGAAGTAGTAATGAAGTGTATTAGGTAGTGCTATAGTGCATATGTTTTTCGTCAACCGTGGTGACTAAAAAATGCTTTCTTTACCAATCTTCCTTCCATCCCTTAATTTCACTAGTGGTAAAATCAACCACGGCACCATCACATATCGAACAATCCTCGGCCATTGTACACATACACAACTCAAATCATCTATCTACAACCATAAAAAATATAAATAAAGAATAACAGCTGCACACTGTAAACTTAAATTAAATCGGGCACAGCTAAGTTATTTTTCGTCTTCTACAGAGCAGAATGCTGGAATTTTTCCAGAATATTGAAGTGATATGCGAAGGGAAGCCGGCGTTACAATGGGTGGAATGAATAAAAATATGGTCTTATTTACAATAATATGTGCCGTGGTACCCCTCAAAATTGAGTGGCTGAGTGGCGCCCTGGGGAAAGTAGGAGAAGGGTCCCCTCCATCAACGGTCATAACGGCCGTTGATGCACGGGGGACGGGAGGAAAGGGGCCTTTATAAAGAGCCCTGCTAGTTCAGCTCCTCATTCGACCGACCATCCCTCAACTTGCTACTTCTCTATCAAACCTCTCTCCTCGACCTCTCCTTGCGCCTGCTGTGGTGGTAACTGCGGGGGATTTCATACTCACTGTGGTGGTAACCACGGGGTGCCTCCCTCTCTTTCATCTAGCATCTGCTGTGGTGGTAATCGTGGGGTATCTAATACCTGCTGTGGTGGTAACCGCGGGTTGCTAGCAAAAGTCTCCCAAGGAGCACTCCCGACGAGAAGATCGAATATCACGTTGATTTAGACCGACGAGTGAAGAATTGAGGTTATAACGAAGGTTTAGCTCCCAAAATTCACTTTTGATGAGTCAAAAACCTGGCAAATTGTCTGAAATCACCATAAATTTGAGTAACACTAGAAGTCGTATCAACAGTTGAATCATGACAATTAAATGGGGCTGTCAATAATCAAAGATAATTTGTCAAAAAAAAAAAAAAAAAAATAGGAGCCTAATTCGTGTTTCTGGGGGCCAAAATTGGTGGATACCATCAAAAAGAGCATTCGGTTATTGCAAATGAAGAAACATTAAATGAACAGCCAAAATTTCTGTAGGTATGTCCAGTAGAATAATAAACCCATGTGACAAGGACTTTGCAGCGTTTTTATTTTCAAAAGAACCTTTGGAGGTCCCATTTGGGGTCTAGTTGGTCCGCGAAGCTCGGCGTTACTGTCAGTCATATCTTAGGGGTGAAAAGTACCTAAGGGTTGACATTTTCAAAACACCGTAGCTCGAAAACTGCCAATAGAAGGGTAGGTATGGTTTTTATGGCGTTTTTAGATTGATTCCGAACTTGAGACCACCTGGATCATTGTACATGTGAGCAGCCGAATTTTTTGAGTCCACCTGGATCATTGTATATGTGGGCAGCCGTTCGTTCACTGTAAGGCCCTGAAGTTTGAACCGGAAAGCTTCGTCAATATGAGTGTGTATCATACGGTATGCCTACATAACTCCAGCACAGATATCACTGGTAGGGAATTTCCTGGGGCAAGCACGAGGGTGGTATTGCCCGCACAGATCAATAATCTACGCAGGAGGGATATCTATACAGGAAAATAAACTTTGTGTAATAGTAAACTACCCAATTATTGACCTTTTAATAAAAAACAGTTGTGGCTGTTGAGATAATCTGTCTATTTCCGTCTCAAGTCACCATCCTATGCCGCTATTGGTAGGTTGGAGTAGTTTTTGGTGATTTTCAAACTGTTTGAGACGAAACCTACCAGTGCTGGGTAACTGTTATTTATCCGAAAATTCGCTGAAAGATTTTTTTGTAAATCTGATAATTTTCCGAAAAAAACGTAATAAACTAAAATTCAGAAACGCAAAACGTGAGATTGAAGCCATTGAAACATTCTACATATCCTGCACTCGGTTGTGAGGAAGTATGGAAGTATGGGCTCAAACAAAAATTCCGACCTTATCCCTCATTCTCACCCATACCAACGTATCTTTACTAGTTTACTCAAACTAGCAGTCATTCCACGGATACCATTGGTTTGCCCACGAAAGGCTGGTCTCGGTGGCTGTTGGATCCGAGCCCGCGTAGCAGGCCTCGGCGACTCGCCAACTCGTTTAGCCGTCAACACAACCTGGCACGTCCCTGTCCAACATCGTTGAGAATCTCCTCTAACCTCTAGCAGCGGCTTATGACATTGCCACTACCTGTCTTCCTATGGAAATTAATTAAATTTATCAAATAACAGAAACTTCTACAAATAAACACCGAAGGCTACTTGATATAGGTTATGAGAACTACGTATACCTAATGAAAAATTGATGTGACCTGATTTTTTTTTGTAGGCATACATTTTTGAAGATGAACCCGTTCCACATTTCGGAAACTTGGGAGCATAGTAAAAAAAGTACCAATTCGTACCTCCCTAGACCGCCTAAAGTGAAATTTAGGTACTCAACTTAGAGCAATTCTTTTCCGCTTTGTGCCCCCCCCCCCCCCCCCTTATTCTACAAAACATTGATATTAGAGGAGGAGGGTCGTGAGAACCCATTCTGTATCCTCAAAACCAATGTGTGTAAGCCCTATGCTACATCGTATTCGCTCAGATGGCCATGACCAGAACTTCTTGATTTTAGATATGATAGAATACGATATTGATCAAACCGAGTAGGTTATGTCGAAAAATCCGATGGAAAATCAAGTTGCCGAAGGCCGTACGTCTGGGTCCTTCGGCAAACATGATCAGGTAAAGCTCATAAAGGGGGAAAACGCTGCAAATTACTACACAACGGTTTATTATTTTCCTGCATAGATTTTTCTGCGTAGATCACTTTTTATGTTTGAGCATAATCGGGGCATTATTTTATTCGTGAGAAATTGAGTACCTCGGATTCGCGTTGTGCATGCGCAGTGGCCGTACTCATGAACCAATCGTTCTGTAATTCATAGGGGACTATCTAGAAGCGTCACCCGAACTACCCACCAAATCTGAACAGAATCGGGTCATTGGTTTGTAAGAAATTATCAAACATTTTGCATTTGTACATGCTCACTGGTCATACCAATGATCCGAGCGTTTTGAAATGCATAGGGGGCCATCTAAAAGCTGCAACCTAACTACCAACCGGATTTTAGCATAATAGGGCTATTTATTCGTGAGCAATTGACTACTTCGGATTCGCTTTTGCCGTACCAATGATCCATTCTTTCTGTAATTCATAGGGGGCCATCTGGGGCATGATCAGTAGATAATAATAAGGGGCTTCTGGCGCAGGGGTCACCCTGCAATGTCGAGGTTATGCAAAACCAGCAACACACCAGCCGGACAGTTAAATTTTTCCGTCACTGGTGCGTAACGAAGAGTTTGTTTCGGCTGGTGGACTCGAAAACTTGATCTCTGACCGAGCCGGGCAGCAACATTTTTCGTCACGTCCTGCCCCTAGCTCAGCAAGGCATGGTGGGTGTGTTGCAGGGTTTGCATAACCGCGATATTGCAGGGTGACCTCTGCGCCAGAGGCCCCTTATTATAATTATCTACCATGATCTCTGAAATTTTCAGCAAAACCGGATTAGATTCCGAGTTGTGAATACGGCAAGGATATGCGGATATGGACACAAAGAATGACAGACCTAGAACCAAATTTGTTCGATTTACGAAACTACCTATCAACAAACTCCAAAAACCTATCTTTCTTCAAATGAAAAAATATCACAGGAACAACCAACGCGATTTTATGAAGTCATGAGTGGTTAAAATCAGCTGTACCGTAGCCGTGATATCTGGGCTGGTTGTATTGGTAGGTACCGTATGATTCACACTTATGGAACGAGGTAAGTACCCCTTTCCCATTCGAACAGTGTACCCATTTACTTTCCAGTAACACAGCACAATGAATATGTCACTCTGAATCTTCCTTACTTACTTAATAATTGTGTTAGTCGGATTCGATTGAATAAGTAGCACCGTGTTTTGCAGCTGCAAAACAAAGCAGCACCGAAAACCCGTGTAGTTCCAATGGCCAACGATAAATGGGAACAGAGTAGCTCCTTGTGCCGTAATCGGCTTCTCTATGCTGTTACGGTCCGCCTCCCCCCCTCCCATGGATCACCTTTAAATTATGAAACTGCTATCGTTTTCGTTTGATCTGCGAAACCCTGATGAATGCAGATTACCCTTGGTTGGGTTACCCTTGAACTATTCTCCCATCCCTGATTCAGTGAGGAGTACCCATGACTTCTGTTTATATTACTTTCCCATTTTCAAATGAAAATAGATTCCATTCTAAGAATTTTAAACCGCCGCCCTCTCCTAAGGTGAATAGTTCTTTTTCTATCAGCATTAAACATTTCGGCAGCAAGTGACGTCATTGCACCTCTCCTGCCTGGGCGGGACCCCCCTGCCAAGTGTAACGTGTCTCACTGGTCGCCGAAACTTTGAAAGCTCATAGATCTATTCATCGTAGGCCAGCTTGGTTGATCTCAAAATTCTAAGAATGGAACCTACTTTAATTTAAAAATATAAACAGAAGCCATGGGTACTCCTCATTCGGTTTAGCCGTGATGAGTGCACAATCATACGGACAAAGAAACATCGTCTTGAATTGACAAAACTGAAAAGAAATATAAAATTTCATTATTTTAATCAATTTAAGGACAGAAAATAATATTACATTTTCTTGACATAGATAAATAAAATATACACAGGTACATGGTGAAATATATGTAGATCCTTTACATCGAAAAAGCGGGTCAAATTTGAGTTAAGGGAGTCACAATTCGCTGAAAAATGCTGAAATCACATAAAAGTGAAATTTCGAGTGACATAAGTAGAATGATGATTCGAGACATGACGTCTGGTTCTAATCAAAAGTGTTTTTCTAAACAAAGAAGAGGGTCAAAACTACAGAAAATCGCCAAAAATAGCTATTAATTAATTTCGAAATTTTACTCACATGGTGATGCTGCATGACTCTAACTTTTCATAGACATGACTTGAAGTAAGCTGTATATAAGGCTATGTCATTTTTCAAGGTGGCCGATCCATCTTTTGAATACTTATCAAATCATCTAATGATGAAATCATCAGATTTATCAAATTATCTAATGATTAGGTACTAAATAGTTTTGGACACAAAAGCTAGGCACCAATTTAAAAGAAAGTAGGTATTAGACTTGTAGACAGTGCTCGTAATGATTTCATGTGTAATTAAGACTAATTCATTCAGATAAGATGGGTGCGATATTCTAGGAAGCTGCTGTTTTGAAGAGCCCTCCGGAATCTACTGGGCCATGATGGATTGCTCTTTGATGCACGGAAGTCAATTCTTTGTTACGTTTTGTAAAACCTCAGTTTCAAAATGTGCCTTGAGTATTTTTCGATCAATTTGATTTAAAAAGATACCAAACAATTATTATTATTATTATTACCCAAGAATCATTCCCACATTGATGACTTTCTTCAGGCTCAATTAGGACATTCCTAACCCAAAAGAGCCAGCGGTATCAGCCAGAAATAAATCCGAGAAGGGTGAATGCATGAAGATGATTATGTTGTAGACGCCTCGGCACTACGTAGTGACGGACACGCCGGAGCGGAGGGCGGCTGAAGAGCAGTACTCGTATAGCTACTCGAGTGATGACACCAGGAGATCTGGAAGCGGAGTCCCCTCAAGGAACTATTCTTCCAGCAGTGAATCCGTCCTTAGATCATCGGCTGGTGGTCCGGGCACTTATTCGTACTCTACCGAGAGGTCCTCTCGCTCTTCATCAGGATACCCTGGATCCTATCACTCGTCTTACTCCTCGACCACCTCAGGACGTCTCCCGGGAGGCACCAGTTACCGTCATTATTCCTACAGAGTCTAAACTCCCGCAACTTCGAACCGTAACAGATTAACCCTTACGCTTTTTATTTATTTATTTTTTTTCACTAACCGTAGATAGTCATAAAACTCTTTTTAACCACTATAATCCCATAACCCGTAGCAGAATAGAGGCTGTTTTCTCTACTTAAGTAGGTACTACTAACGTGATTTTCCCCCAAATATAGGACAATTTATGCTATCAACCATAAAAAACCGGGAATCTATCAAGATGCCGACTTCTGAAACATAGTTATGAACCGAAATACAACACTGACAAACGTTGACACGCCAACTTAACATTTTTCTGCCCGTAATGATCGTTAATGATAATACGAATTTCCTTCACTACCCTCAGTTCATCAATTTAGAAGCAACTATGCTGGCGGGTGTGTCCAGAGACAAGCAAAATAGTTACCGAACTACGAATGCGCAATTACAATCCAATATTGAATCATCTCGCTGAAGAATTGGAGAATCTTGTCCCGAATCACTTGTTTACTTGATAGGCCTCTGATTACCGATCGTAAAATGGGATAATGTTCCATATACATGGTTGGAACTGACGTGAAAATGATTAGGACCTTGGCCTACTACTATTCAATTTGCCCTTCAATTTAATTTGGAAAGAATTATTTAATTTATTATATTGGGGGCAATAATTGGTGTTGTCTAGCACATTGTTTGCCTTGTGTGTAAATGATCAGTTCTGCTCCAAGTTCTACACAAATCGACCACAAAATAATACTGTCGGCGCAATAATATGGTTTCGGAGGGCTATGAATCAATGTACTTGTAGGTAGCCGACATGAGTGTAGTTGCGGGTGGTTGAGGCTCCTTTCCTTTATTCCTTTCTATCCTGTCCAAACCCCAACCCTTTCATCATGCTGCTCTTACTTCAACATAATAGGTAAGCACCGTCAATTTTTGTCATTTTTTAAAAAAATATATAACTACATTTTGCGGATTTTAAAAACACTGTCTTGTAAATAATTTCTGCAGACCGCCCTACTGTTTCGAATAATTGATGACAACAGGATAAAAAATAGGTAGCACTTTTAGAAAATGAAGTCAATCGCTAATTACTGTTTCAGGTAAAATTAGTTAACTTTCATGGAGAAATTATAACAAATAAAGTAGCAATCTACCTAACAAGCTTTCGTCCAGTAACAATGTATACATTTCATCTATGTGTTGGTTCCACACTCACTGAGCGCACTAAATCACTCGCGAAGAAATCGCGAAAACCCATTTCAAAGAAAAACGGAGTTATTGAAAAGTTTTCTATTTCCACTAATACACGAAAAACCTCGAAAAATACTTTGTTATACCGGTTTTGATCTTCAAACCCTTATACCGGTATAACATTGTATTTTTCGCGTTTTTCGTGTATTAGTGGAAATATACAACCTTTCAATAACTCCGTTTTTCTCACTGAGCGCTTGATTAACCTTGTAAATAAAACCAACCTACAAAACGTAAGAAAATTTTAAGATATAGGTAAATCGTTGCGAGGTAGAAAAAGTGTCTACAGTCAACATTACAAAATGTGCTCTAAGCTGTAAAATACCGACCTAATAATAATTGAAGAAAAAAATTGATAAAACTACGTAAATACCGTTAAGAATAAAAATCGAGAAAGTTCGATTAATCAAATTATGTTTTCAAACTTTCAAAGAATGATTTATTATTGTAAGTAGGTTTTTAATTTTTTTATTATTTTTTCCTCATTCCCTGATGATCGCATCCAAGTCAAACGCCTCCTCTCCACTCACGTTCTAAAATATTCAATAATGGTAAGTATATGAAGTTAGGTAGTTACTCAGTTCTCTGATGCAATTTTCATACAAAATTAAAACATGAAAATGTGGTGGGGGGGGGGGGGATGTAGTTGTGATGATATAAAAAAAATTAAGACTGCTTCATAAGTACGAGTAGAAGCAAAATATAAATGCAGGAGCTGATCTTTCACTGATTTGCTGTTTCCTCTCTTGTTTGGTATACGTTATGGAGGTTGAAAATTAAAGCTGTCTTGACTTGGGTTTCTAAATACTTACCATTAATAAGACTACCTATTGGAATTTTCATCACTTTGAGCCAACATTAAAACATAAAACCCTCAACACGTTATAATATTGAATCTTCTGGCTCTATAGAGAAACTCAACATCGTGCCCTTATGTGATACCTTAATAGACTGAACCAATTTATTTCTGCATAGTGTTAGGGTTGGATCAACGATACTATGTTAACGCGTCTCCACTCTACTCTTACCTCTTACCCGCGACATATCTAAGCTAAAATACGTTGCTAAAGAGAAAATTACTTTGCTTCACATACGAACAGAGGTGTTGATACATGATGTCTACGGAGGTTAACTATTTGAATAGAAGGTGTTCGACTAGTATAACGTTCTTTGATAAATTCCGAAATACACGCCAACACACCAGAAGGTTGGTGTGTGACTATACCCAAATAGTATCATGTGAAATTATTGTCGGTCCTCAAGCATTCTGGGGACATGCACTCCAACTCCTATAGATTTTACCACAATAGATTAAAATAAAACCAGGTCTGGTGTTTAGAGAAAATATAAAAATCCATCAGGACTTTTAAAAGGTTATAAGTAATCGTGAAACTATTTTGAAAGCTAGATTTAAAAAAAATGTGATTCAAATTTTCGAAGATAAAATACTCCATTGCAATGGTTCTCTATTGCATTTTCAGTAGTTACCAAATGAAGTTTAGAACAATTTTTCGATGCGAAACCGTTTCAAAGTATTGTAAATCCATCCCTGGTTTTAAATGTAGACAGAGTCTTCCTCAAATAGTGGATTAATTCACCCCTCACCCGATTTAATTTTTTAATTTTTTTTCAAGAACATTGGTCGAAAACTCGTTCCATGAAAAACTGAGTGCAAAAATAAATATCAGTAGACCCCACGTGTGACACTTTTTTTTCTTTTTCTGTCGATGCTGAATCATGTGGTGATATCCGTTTCTCAGTTCGACTGGATTTCATCAGGATTAGTACAGGAAAAGCATTTTTCAAACTAAAAAATCACTTTTTCGGGTTTTTGGGAGGGTTGTGAAATCAGGTTTTCAGTAAAACGCACTCTGTTCTCAGCCCGACAGTTCTCCTAGAATCAGAAGATTCGACAAACAAACAGAAATCGACAAACTGCACTAATCACCTACTAATGCAGTGTGATTTATTTTTCCTCACCCTTTCATAACATGGGCATGGAACAGGCTATGATGGTTTTTAAATAATCCCACTTTTTGAAAAATGCTCTTCATGCCGAAGAAAATCCAACTTCTCGAAACGTTCTCTTAAAATAATGATAATAATAATAATAAATCGAAAACCACCTTAACCTCCATAGCTCTTTAGCCTTGTAGGGCGAGTGGGCAAAATTGTTTTAACGTGACAACTGCTATAACCAAGACAACTTTAGGTCGAACAGATCAATTTCTTTATGAAATATTCGTAGAACTCGTCGACTGCTGACTCCAGGGAAAGGCCCAAGCACTCGCCCCAGTTGATTTCCGATAGATACAAGTTCATGGCATCGTAAAGTTCCCATTTTTGAAATTATGTGGAGTTTAGAACTAGAGAAAAAAAGATAAATAGATGCGGCTGAATTTCTACGAAAATCAAAGAGAAGATGAGCGATAGCAAGAACAGCAGCTCCGGTAACAGGAACAGCAGCTGAAGGTTTGTCACCCGGGACACCAGTCAGTAGAAGGTCCAGTACGCCAGAAGAGTTACTAAGAACAATCAGCTGAGAGAGGTGGTGAAGCATCTTTGATCCGTATATCATTTTCTCTTTTCCACTAAGACGTGCCTCAAAACCCTCCTGGGTGGTGCCCACCCACTCAAACCCAGGAACACTTTAATCGCCGGTGAGAACTTTCTTATAACCAGGATGAGCCAACGCTACAGAATCCAATTCACGAAAGTTGGCATGAAGTAAATCAACTGACTAGTAACGCATCCAAGGATCAGCTTATGGTCCGGGAGAAAGTCAAAACTCTGCTCAGCTAAATAGGTATGTTATGGAAGTTACCCATTTTATGGTAACTTATGGTACGTGGTACCTACGTTATTGTCAACTCGGAGATATTAAGATCCAAAGCTAAGGGCTTAAGGCCAGGGTCCATTTTACAGGGCTGCTCAAACGTTTTCCAGTGGTAGGAAGGTATACCTGATATTGATATTTCATGTGGAATGTACCTATAAACACGCTGTGTCCGTTCAACAGAAGAAAGTGAACCAACCACTTCGTCACTTCTTGCAGAACTACGATTTATTGTTATTCTGCATTCAAACAAATAATAACATCCGCGAGAAAGATATATTTTTCGGAAATGATGTACCTACCTATCGATGGTTAAGTGAGACTCTGTTATTTCGATAAATTTCTTTGAACCGCTTTCTTTTTTGGCTCCCATGAAGTTTCAACCCCCCCCCCCCCCCCCCCCACCGCCCTATCGGTGTTTGAATAAATTATCGTGGTGTGTACGTTCTGTACGCACAGGTATGTTACAAGATGCGTTATAATGTAAATGAGAATAGTTAGGCACCGTACCATAAATATAGTTATGGTACCTATGTCACCTACTGATGAGAGTTTTCCTTCAACCAGTCGTTGCCATACAGACAGCAAAAAATCAGAAACGTTAGAAGATACAAAAAAATTGTTGCCAAAACAGTCTATTTAAAATGAAATACAAACCCAAAAAAAATCTATAAAATATCGACCAAATTTGGTGCATTATTATTTCCCCACCTTGTGACGGTATATATGTAAATCCCGTACAATTTTATACACTGGATCCGGGCTCTTTCCCGATCTTTTTGACACGCGGCTGAAGGAGATGATTGGGGGGAAAACGAATCGTCAACTCCTGGAAGCATTGCGTAGTAATGAAACCAATGTCTCCAGAGGCAACTGTCACACTGCCTTCCTGCCTTTCCTGCCTAGTTATACCCCCTTATCCATTACAATCTCTACTTACAACTAGGATTTGAAATCTATGACATTCTGTCTGAGTATTTCAGTACCACCTAGACCAAGACGAATTCCTCATCAATACGTGATGATGGAGTTACCAAAAAGTACCAGCTAGATATTCCACATAAATTTAACTTTATAGATCTTGGCGTGAATGATAAGAAATTCCATCTGCTACCTATTCCTACATATTGTAGGTACCTACCTACTACCTATGCCTCAGCTATACTTTCACCGTCTAGTAACATTCCAGTTGCTTGAATGGGCTGGACATCAAGTCATATAAAATGCCTCACACAAACCTGTTCAACACATGGCAAATTCCATTGGTGTAAATCCAAGCCAGACACCAACTACTTCTAACCAACTACCAGTCTTCCAGGCTTTAGGTTTTCCCCCTATTCCAAAAATTGAAAACAATAGGGACACTATGTAGAATCCTAGCTTCTAAGGGGCGTCCCAAAAAAGTAAGTCAAATTCGAGTATTAGGGGTCCAAAATTGCTTAAAATTTACAAAAATGACTCGGAAGACCAAAATTTATATAATTAGGTTTATTCACCAAACGTGGTAGGTATATGTAGAAAGGTGTTTCGAGAGGTGAAAATAATGTTTCAATAGCCAAACATATTTTTTCTCTAAAAAAGTGGGAGAAGTTCGAGCTCATAGGGGTCAAAAATCGCTGAAAATGTTCAAAAATAGCTAAAATCACAAACCTAGAGAATTCTTTCATATTGTCAGGCTGATGTTGCGCGGGATGAAACCTGTGTCTTACTTATTGAGTTTTACAGGGATGGCGACCTTGCCTGTCCATAAGAGGAGTTATCGCACCTCCTGGGACACACTCCAAAGTCAGGATGTCCATCCTCTTGGGGGAGCTCAACAGGATCCAGAACAGACATCGTCCACACATTGCCTACGTCCCTACTGAGGACTTCCTTTGTTCCAGGCCGCTCGTGGTACCTACGTAAACGTGATACATCTGCTAAACTTTAACACTGTGCACGCCTTCTCGCTTCTTTTTAACGTTCTCTATGTCGCCAGATTGACAATTTAAGCTAAATATATTAAATATTTAACATTTTCTGCAGTGTACCTACAGCATCTTCACCGCAGATTATTGACGCCCCAAGATCACTTCTCTTTTTGAAATTTGAATTCATAATTTGATTCCATGAACTTGGATGGCAAAGTAGATAGAATTAGATGAAGTCTGAGGGGCACCGAAGTTGTTCATCATCCGATAGTTGATCCGTCTTTCATGAAGTTCCAACTTTTATTAAAACGCACGGACATCATTATTACACCGAAAAAATCCATAATATGATGCTTGAAATCTTTTCCCAGATAATAATAAACATAAATAGTGTACATAAGGAAGATAAAATTATTTATAAAAATGATAAATTAAAACTGCGCCCCAAAGACTGGTTTTTGCTATCCCGTATTGTTTATCGTGCCAAATTATCACCTTATCCAATTTTTGTCAATTTTACTAAATTTTCTGGACAATTTTTTCTTTTAGCCTTCTAAGAAGGAGAAGTTTTTAATGAGTTTTAGCAATTATTTTGAAGTTTATAGCAATTGTTGACCTCTAAAAAGTTGAATTTCTGTTCCACCATCCTATTAGTCCCACTTGGTAATTTATAAAATTCTTTGATTATTTTCAGTCATTTTTGCCGACTTTTAACGATTTTTACAAACTAAAACTTTAGTTTTACCCACTTTTTTAGGGATGCTACTAGAGGTAGGTTTTTCGATTAGGGACCCCTGTTGTCTTCAATTTTTGATGTAGGGGGACAACCTAAACCCTAGAGAAAACATCAGTTGCGAGACATTATTCAACTTTACTTTACTTGAAGAGTACCGTTAACTACTATTTTGGGTGGTTTATAAAATATTATCATCAAGAAGGAGGTACGCGAGGTATGTGTGACTAGGTAACAAAACAGCGGGCAACTGCCATGCGTCGCGTCGTAGGTAAATTTCCTTTCTTTAAAACCGACAAGTGCCCTTAGCTTCAGCAAAAAGAAAAATTCATGGATATTTCAACAAGATTATGATGGATCATGATCGCGAATTAAAATTTGGGGTAAAAGGTCAAAACTGTGATAAAATCGACGATTTTAGCCTATTTTTGATAAATCATAAGTATTCATTTAAAAAAGTTAGGGAGATGGCAATACTTTCCTATTACCCTTTGGGTTGGGCAAGAAACATAAGTAAAAATGGTCCACGCGTAAATCCGTTTCATATCATTCTGAAACAGAATTTAAATTTAAAAATAAAAAAATTAATAAAAAACCGCGTGTGTATGTGACGAAATATGTATAGTTTCGTAGGTCGCAGTTTTTCATTCGATTTACGGGGTTCTCTTTTCATTCGACTCAGTTTTGAGTCTAGTTGTGCAACAATTTCCGGGACTTTCAAAATTCTAGTCGTGGGAGGGAGTAGCGAGGGAATAAAATCGAGAAATTGTTGGATTTGCAGAATTCTTATTGTATACCGATACCGCAAACTCGGAGTCCGAGATGATACAGAAAGAACGTAGCTGGGACACTTCTAGTGTGAACTTTAGTAAAGATACCCTGTAAAAACATTCTCCACCTTCATGTACTGGGTCAGTAATGATTTTCCAATCGACCTGGCGCTGGCCTAAGAACACCTATACCTATCTGAATTCTATATACTGAAGTTCCTACCTTCCATTTAACGCAATGTGAATCTGACTTCAACTACGAGTAGTATGTGTTCATCGCTCTATTGAGGCCCCAAAATCAGTACAGTCCTTTCTGCTCTCAACCACGTCCAGTTACCTACTCAACTAAAGATCCTGTTTGTTGTGCTTATACAGGGTGTCCCCAAAAACGTCCCCCCCCCCTCCTAAAATCGTTATTTATGGAGTTAGAAAACAAAATTTTCTTAATGAACATGTTTTTTTGTGAGGATCTCAAAAATGGGGGGGGGGGGACGTTTTTGGGGACACCCTGTATAGTGAACAATTCGAAGAATTTCGCTGCTTCGTGGTGACATTCTCTGCGTGTTTCCGACGCTATGTAAGCTTCTGTTTCTCATTCTAACCTTCTGTGCAGGTACACTTGCAATGTGGAAACACTATCACTTCTTTGTACATAGTCATTACATAACGCTTCTCCACGGTTTTCCATTCCGCTTCTGCTTCTGCTTGAGTATTGGCCGTTCTTGTCATATATGATAAGTTATACCTACTAATTACACAGTTAATCATAATATTATCAAACTGTACAAACGTTTCTAAGCAATAAGGAATAAATATTAATTTCGATTTTAGTAATCTATTCAAGCGAGTTTTTGAGGAAAGTATAGAACTAAACATTCAGCAGGACCTTCATTATTTAGCAGATGCTTAGTTATTGGGTTAGGAAAAAAATAATGAATAAATATAAAAAAACTTAAAAAAAAACGCTTTTATTTCGAAATGATGTAAAAAGAATAAAATAATTTCTTTCTGCTACGCGGGAACATAGGAACTTTTTATGAATGAAAATAAAAGCGTGGGGCGTTGACAGGATTGGAAGTACTTATATCTTGTTTTGGAGGCCCACGCTTTTATTTTTATTCACAAGAAATTCCGATGTTCCTGGATAGCAGAAAGAATTTATTTTATTGTTTTAAGACCATTTCAAAGTGAAAACGTGTTTTAAAAAAGTGTTTTTTAAATTTATTTTAATTTTACTCGTTTTAGCTTTTAGAAAATCTTGTAATTAATTTTTATGCTACCTGGGAACACTGGCATTTTTTATTACTAATAATAACAGCTTGGGGCAGTAATTAATTATATAATAAACTAACGTATGGTTTTTAAAATGATTGATTCATGCATTGTCATCAAACATAGATGCCACCGCAAAATTTCAGCTACTTTGTAATTAATTACCTATGCAATTGATTAATTGGGTAATTTATTATGTAATTAGTTTATGATTTTATGATTGATTCATGTCTTGTCATCAAAGATAGATGACTTTGCAAAATTTCAGCTCGAATGGGCATCGGGAAGTGGGCAAAAAATCCGTTACAAGCCGCAGACAGAGCAAGTGAAATGAAAGCCTGCAATACTCGTAATAGTAATAATTTAAAAATATATAAATAAATAATAAAAAATCCTAGAGTACCTAATCCATGGATTACATGGATGGCCTTGGTACTATGGGTGGAATCAGTTGTCCGTGTTTATAGTATAATGGGTAGTATTTTGTAGGATATTTTTAGGATCGAAAGAGAGGATTTTTTTCAATTAACAATCCGAGCCATTGGAGAAATTCAGAAGCGACATTCCCCGTCATGGGTCGGATGGTAGAAAATTCTCAGAAAATATCTGGTAACTGAATCGAATTGAATAAATAATATTGAGTCGCCATACCTATACACTACCTACGTATACCTAGTGGGGCTCATTCGATGGCACTTGACCCAGGTAACCCCCCCCCCCCCCCCCTTCGTTTCCCTCGCTATGAGTTGGCAACGCTCGCGGACTGCTCGTCGGACGGGTGCACCTACTTAATTTTTTTGTAACCATGTTGTGTTTATTTATTTTTTTTCAAAATTTTCACCAGAATTTGAATACCATCGTTTAATTAATCAAAGTAATTCGCAGCCAACAAAAGTAGAATACTTATAGACGGAACTGTGACTGGTTCTCTCGGAGCCCGACGTTGCCGTCCTGAAGGGTCGCTCAGGTAGAGCCCTGTGCTATCGAATACCACAGTGAATATTTCCAGGTATTCCAGAACTTCGTCAAAATGAAAAATTGTTTTGCTGACACGGATTCCTAATCATTGGTACCTATATATATGGGTAAGGATGGTGTTTGATACAAATTTTAGGGCCGAGTCATCCTGCTAGTATAAAGATCCGTGGGGAAAAAATAGCTACAGAATAAAATAAGTTACTCGAAATAGCTAATTTATTCAGGCCAATGATTAATTACCGATAATCAGGAGGGTATAAGCCAACACATGGTTTCTGAACCTGATATATATATTTATTACTAGAGTATGTATGCACTTAGCGTCCCTGTGGATCGCGTAAGGGTAGAGTGTAACACATGGATCGGTATGTACTCAGTTGTATTATTCGAAACTAGAATATTTCATATGAAATTCAGCCTTGAAAATAGGAAAATCACGGAATATTCAATTTATTTAATGTTATTATGTAGTGGGTACCTATGTAATGTACTGATGAGCCGTATCCTTGATTTTCGAAGGATTTTGATGATGAAGCCAAACACATTCGAGCTGCTACTAACAGGCTCATTCGCTACTGTCACACAAGCGTGCCACACGAGACGTCTCGCCTCCCCGCACGGGTAATAACGTGAGTAGCCCACTTCCAACCATTGTCAATATGAATCATGTCAATGTCAATATCGATGTAGGCCTCGAAGTGAATTAGAATTTAAACTTAAAACATTTCTCTCAGATGCTCAAACTCAATTCCTGCATGTTCTGAGTGTTGCAAGATGAACATGACGTTATTTGAGGGATAGAGCTATATTTAGTTGCACAAAAATCCATTAATTACAAGAATAATTCATGGCACGTGGAATTCAATGCTCTCCCTGGAGTCGCATTATTATTAGGCTTAAAAATGTCATCATGATTGGAAAAGGGACGCTAGAGCTATAACTAGGTACCTGTCTGTTTCGTAATAACTACTTTTATTGCTTCCGAATCTACCAAGGTTTCCACTGCATTGTGATCACTTTTGGGAGGCAATAAGATTGTATGTCTGTCAATAATTTCAACGAGCATGCCTATACGGAAAAATGGCCGAATTTACTGAAATTAGGAGCGTAAGTGCGGGTTAGTTCATAGATGGTCCCATCTGAATTTCTTCAAACTCGGCTATAACTTTTGTTTGTGCATCCGTAATTGTGAAATTTGGAGAGAGGGGGACGGTTGCGCCTTAGATGGTCTCGTGTGTATTTTATCTAATATTCCAGTCATGCAGCAAATATTCGAAGTAAGCATTTGATGATTTTTGACCCACAAAATTTCAAATCTGACCCAGTTTTTATAGAACAAATATTTTAGACCATTGAAATTGCTATTTAGTATCTTGAGACACTATCCTGTAATATAAGGGTGTCTTCTATCCAATGGATCACCCCCCTAAAATCGCCAAAATGAGGGTAAACGAAAATTTTTTTTTTGAATCTTCATATTTTTTTGCGAGGATTTCAAAAATGAAAAAATTTTGCTGCGCGCAATTGCGCAACTATGCGCAACTGACACCAACTTTCTTATTTCAATGGGAACCCCCCTTTTTTATTGCAAATTCGGATTCTACGCAAAATTTCATGAACTTTTGATCCCTCAATCGATTTTTTAGACCGCGCGCAACCCATTCAACGAGCATGCAAATTTGTTGAAATACCAAATTGCGCAAAATATGGTGTCATGTAAACCCCAAGTGTGGTACATGAATTTCCATTGTTTTTCAACGCTGATTCACGTGGTGCTGTCAGTTTTGAGATTTAACTCACTTTTTATCGATATTATGCCCATAACCTATGTTATTCGGTGAAATATTACAGTTTTTCCGAAGTACCAACTTTGGCAGTAGATTTATTTTTAAACCCGCCAAAGCCGGTTCCAAGCCCGTGTTTCGAAAGGGTGAGGAAAAATAAATCTACTGCCAAAGTTGGTACTTCGGAAAAACTGTAATATTTCACCGAATAACATAGGTTATGGGCATAATATCGATAAAAAGTGAGTTAAATCTCAAAACTGACAGCACCACGTGAATCAGCGTTGAAAAACAATGGAAATTCATGTACCACACTTGGGGTTTACATGACACCATATTTTGCGCAATTTGGTATTTCAACAAATTTGCATGCTCGTTGAATGGGTTGCGCGCGGTCAAAAAAATCGATTGAGGGGTCAAAAGTTCATGAAATTTTGCGAAGAATCCGAATTTGCAATAAAAAAGGGGGGTTCCCATTTGAAATAAGAAAGTTGGTGTCAGTTGCGCATAGTTGCGCAATTGCGCGCAGCAAAATTTTTTCATTTTTGAAATCCTCGCAAAAAAATATGAAGATTCAAAAAAAAATTTTCGTTTACCCTCATTTTGGCGATTTTAGGGGGGTGATCCATTGGATAGTAGACACCCTGTATATATATTTTTAATGAATTTGTAGTACATACCTAATGGTGGTGAATTCATACTTTGGTTTATTATTTTCACAAATAAACATTTGAAATCGAGCAAGGAAGACTCAAGATGGTTTCCGTTTCATGATACGTAGAATCGGAAAATGGAATTAAAAAATCTGTCCGTACGCCGCACTTCGGTTTTTTCTTGTTCGATTTCAAGGTTCATTTGTGAACCGAACTAATGAAATTCGGTTTGTAGGTTTCGTTTGGGGTCTAGTTGGTCCGCGAAACTCGGCGTCAGTTTCAGCCTTCTGTAGGGGGTGAAAAACAGCGGTTGAAATTTCTAGGGTGCCGTTATCTCGAAAATTTTCGATGGAAGGGTATGTTTTTCTTGTACGTTTTTAGGTAGATTTCGAACTTGTGGATTTCTTGAGACCAACCGGAGCATTGTTCCTGAAAATTGCACCAAAACAGCTTCGTCAACATGAGTGTGAATGATACTGTGTACATCCATTCCAGATATCATTGCTAGGGAACAGCATAATCACGCATGGCTTTATGAAATCGAGTTGGTTGTTCCGCCATATTATTTCATTTGAAGAAAGATGGTTATTTTGGATTTTGTTGATAGGTAGGTACTTTTGTAACTTGAACAAAATAACATGCGTAACAACAAATAGTTAATTATAGAATTCTTGAATCCACCGCATGTTTATGAAACTATAGTTGCCTGGCCGGCTCCAGTACCTACTCGATTTAAGGCTTTCCTGGGGGAAGCACGAGGGTAGGTACTGACCACAGAAAACAGTGATCTACGCGAGGGGGCATCTATACTGAACAAAAAGAAAGGGGGGGGGGGAGGGGGATTAATCCTTGTATAATAATTTGCAGCGTTTTCAAAGACATTCAGCAATTCTCGACAGGCGAGAGGAAGTGTGATTCTCCACAGCTTCCAACGATGGAGATCTGAGGTCAATTTCCATCGACCTCAGCTGTGTGCTCTGTGCAAGAGTTCCTACGCTATCTTGGGGGAACTGATGCAGAAGTGGTTTGGGAAATATGCTCTCAGTTATGCTGAGTGCATTGAAAAACTGGACAGACCCTACAGTGGTTGCTGGGTAGTTACTGTGGAAAAACATGAAGGTATATAAGTTGAATCATTTTTGAAAATAAAAAGCTAAATTGGACTCAAAATCAATTGGAAAAAATTGAAATGTTAATTGCAAATGTACAACAGATCCCGCGATGGGCTGCTCTCCTCAACCAACAGATGAAATGTAGCTACCATACAAATTACACAGTTGAAGTATGGGAGGTGGTAGATACTCAAAAGAATGTATAGAAAAAATAGGCAAAGGAATGCACAAAACAAAAGAAAACTGAACAATCTTGAAGTGTGAACTAAGAAATTATCGAGGAAATAGTTGCCATCAACTTATGAGCCTCGCTGCCGATACTGAATACTCAGGGTGCCGGGGGTGTCCAAGCGGGCTAGAGCGTCCGATCTTTGTACATATCTCCGTTTGGGATAAAAGTTCGAGGTATCTGTGGTTCTCGTCTCGGACAGGCACCAGTACAAGCTTTGGAAAGCTTGCATTTGCTAACCCGACCATCGATTAGCTTGCGAGTAAAAAGTTCCCCCGGGTATACTCAAAGGGTAGGTATTCAGTAAATCCAGGGTTACCTACTGAAAAAAAAAAAAAAAAAAATGTACCGCTTATCAAACGGGATGATGGATCTTTTTAGGCAAGGAGTGCCAGAGAGAACGCTCAGTTGTTTTTGCAAACCACCTTCGGGAGATGTTTACCTCGTTCCAACTGCCGACTGCAGAGGAGGATTCTACAGCAAGAGAGCAGCACCCTGTTACACGTGAAGAACTCAAACATGAGAAAGTTGCCAATCAATTTTCGTAAGAAACAAGCACTAGCTCTTCTGTTGCTGATGCCAATGCCCCCAAAGGCAACACCTGGACAGAAAAAATACGCCGCCTGTTCAATGAGTGAGCGGAAACAGCAGAGCACATCCTCTGCGATTTCCCTGCTGTAGCATCAATAAGATTCCAGCACTTCGGGAAGGGTCTCACAAGTTCCATGTTATTTCCAAGGAGACACCCGTAAACCTCCTCCTCTTTGTGACAGAAGAAGCCACCAACCGGGTTCATGATAAAGGGGCTATGTATGTCACAGTAAAGGAGCCCTCAGGTAAATACGTCCCACAACAATACAAGGGGTACTTTGTAAATTACTCGTGCATGCAAAATGTAGTCGTTACACTTACAAGAAATACCCCAGATTATAATGAGGAATGGTCGGAACTCATGAGCTCAAAAATGTGTGCGATAGTGAGCCCTAGTCCAAAACCCCTTTTATAGCCGTCCTAACGCTCATCTTAATTGCCACGCACACAGAAACGTAACCTATGTAGGAGTTACATAGTCATTCTATTTTATGGTTTCAGAGTAAGTAAAGGAGATGAACCAGTAGTCAGTGTTAGCAATAAAGTTGTACTACAAAGGGGTCAGTTCATTAAATATATCTAATTCAGCACAAACGTTTTGATACCTAAATAGTATTGTACATACGTAGAACATATTAATTACATAATGTTTCGAATAGAATCTAGTGCCTTGTGTTTTATCTTCATCCTAATGTTTAATACGTAAGGAATTGCATATAAATAGTTACATAAATCATACACGAAGTTCAAAAAAAAAAAAAGAGCCAGAACAGTTTTAAAAAAAGCCACGGGTAGTTTATAATAATACATTATCAAACTTTCTTCTTCGCCTTCTTTTTCTTCGGTTTGCGGTTAGACTTTGGTGGGCTAGCCGGTGGTGTTGGGATTACTGATTCCATATTTTCTGGTCTGCTTATTTCATTTGAACTTGACGATTCTTCTAGCATGGCAGTGCCATTGTGTGTTACTGACGATGGTTTGATCACCGAAACTGGTATAACAGTGTTTTTTGCGTTTTTCGTGTATTAGTGGAAATAGACTATTTTTTCAATAAATCCGTTTTTCGTTTACCGTGCTTTGAGATAGAAATTCATCACACTAGGAACATTTTGACGAACACTAAAAAATTCGGCTCTTCTGTGACCAATTTCGAGAAGGTACACGAAAAATCCTTTTTCAAATCACTTGAACTGAGTATAGGCTTACTTTCAGCGAAATACACGAGCTTCATGCCAACAAAAACCGTAACTTATTCAAGAGCGACCCGCGAACAAGTGTTGCCACTTTCACTTATAAGAACGGACTCTTTTGTTATACCGTCATTGTTTATACAAATAAATGAAAGTGAATTGAGTTGAATAAAGTTGTAAAAGTATCTAGGGGTAAGGGAGGTTGCCGCCCGCCAGGAATATCTGAAACTCGAAACCGACCAAGAACACTGTTTACACGACAAAACAAGTAGGTAAGTAGGGTTTTTAACTCTGCCCCATGGGGGCCTCCGGTGTTGACTTTTCGTATAACAATTTTCGAGGGACTCCTGAGGACGTGTGCCAAATTTCAACCCTCGGGACCATCAGGTGTCGAAATTATGGAAGTTTGAAAATCGCTATTTTTCAAGTTTTTCTACTTCTTTTGGTTGTTCTCGTTCTTGTTCTTTGATGTGGCTAGAGCCTCATGGACGTAACGGACCGAGCTTTTGGCGGCTGGGGCGGTTTTTTTGGCGGGTAAATTTTTACAACAAGGTTAGGGGCGGGGGGGGGGGGCTACTAATTGGCCTCCGGAGATGATTGATTCCAATATTTGATCGAATGAAAAATTTGATTTGCAAAAGCTATTTATTTCACTCGAGTCATTTCCAAGAATATGAAATAGATTGGTACCTACGAGTACTTTCGAAGATACGGAAAATGGAAAATGAACTTTCAGTACAGGTATAGAAGAAATCCGATAGTGCCAGTCGGTTCCACTGTCCAGGCAGCTTTGAGTAAATTACATGAATCAGTGAATAATAAAACTGAACGAGTCCAAGTCAACACAATTAATTCCACCTTCCAGGATATGAGGTGAGGCCACTGGAAATAAACTATCAGATTATTCGGAATGCAAATGCAGCTAACTACCGACCTTGGTACGACGCTGGACGCGGAGGTCCAACGGAAAAAGTACGTGAAGTAAAAGAAGCAAGAGATGCAGATAAACTGGTACCTCGGAAGAGAGTCCTGGCAATACGCAACAAATTGCAACTGTACCTACGTGCAAGTGTTTAAATGTGTTTGAACTTGTGACTGCACTTTACGGGGCTGCACCAAGAAGATTAGTGTGAAAATTGTTCAGGCTGTACAAAATTAAATACTTAGCAACGTCGTACATGTTCCCTGGTGTAGCCGAACAGCTAATCTTCATCGAGTCCTAACATTGATATTGTAGACAAAGCCCCTAAAAGACGAGCACTATGTAGACAATGAAATCCGATTCAACATACACCGAAATATCGAAGTATTGAACCTCCTGGACAGCATCGAATTACGCCTGCTAAGTACCAAACCTCTGGATCTAGTTACAATAAATTACCAACTGAAGGGATGCGAGTGGTAGGTAGTAAATAGAGGTTTATTAACAAACAAACAAAGTTTTATGAAATAGCGTTTTATGAAATAAAGGCGCTGCACGACTTGAATCCCCCCCCCCCCCCTGTAACAGTGTGGTCTAGGAGGGGGACTCCCAAGGGCCGCCCCCACTGTTACACTCTGTCACATGGTAGCAGAGCGTGGTTCGGTAGTATGCGCTGAGTACTTCACCATACTCCATCCACTTTTTGTGGACTTACCAGAAGGATAAACCCAAAGGTTTCCCAGAAGGATTCCTTTACTAACAACCTGTCCCTTTGATAATACGTACATACATCTATTGGCTTTCCCACCCCCTTTCACCCCTTTAGAATGTCAGTTTAACTAAAATATACTGAGCTCATCAGAAGGCGATTGATGCCGTGTCCCAATTGACAAGTCCCAATAGTTGTTCCATCCAACGACGGAGGTTGATCACCTCGAGGTTGCCCGGATGAGCAAAATTCACTGTTCAACTATCTCTGACAACATTATCCGCCATACTCGTATGTAGGAGCTTTGTCACCAGTAAATATTAATGAGGTAGCACCATTACGATGAAGGTTAGTCACCTTGAAGTTGTTCAGATGTCGTTTCCTGAACCAGAACTTCATATTACTTTTCATTCCCCCTTTTCCCTCTCATACTTCTGCTACCCAGAAATACGAGTATGTCATGTGTGGAGGAGTGTAACAGTGTGACTGTTCTCGATACATTTTTTCTTCCGGTGGAGACGGGGTCGCTTGGGGAAGCCTATTCGATATCCCTTCTTAACCGGTGAATCTCAGTGGTCTAGGAGGGGGACTCTCGAGGGTCCACCCCCACTGTTAAACTCTGTCACACCCTTCAAGTCTAAACATTGCATTAAGAGGCTTTGCAGGTAAGCTTACGAACAAAGGGAGGATTTACAACATACAAGAAGAGAATATCTTTATCTAAATTTTCTGTTAGAGAGATCACAAAGGATTAAATTGAATTCAGCTCCCACATAAACCTCGTACATAATATGATCGCTAGGAAGGCTGGGGAGCCAGAACCTCTTAATAATCATATTACTTTTTACTTCCACAGGGCTTATGACCGCTATGCTCCGGAGGGAAGGTTTGTTTCCAAATACTCCAACGACATCCCGACCAACATCCAATGCATGTCTTACTACACGGAGCCATCCCGAGTTACCATCGGTATAGTTACTATATATTTGTAATATACAGCATAAAATACATATAATAAAACCCGTCAGCTGGGTAGGCTTGCTCAACCCAACTCCTCAGGGTACAATAAGGAGTACATATTACAACGCACAGGTCTGATATTGGCTTATCTTTCCCTCGAATCGGTTTTCGCATTCTGATGGGGGAATTCCAATTAGCTGCGAGAAATAACGTTTATCTACTTGGTTTTGTAACGAAATGAGAAACGCCAAATATTGAGAAATATAAAATCCTATGATTTCATGATCTATGATAAATGAATTAGGCAGCTTCTGCACCTGTCACGAGAATAATGATTTTATATTACGAATAATGACACAGTGAATAATACACTAGGTATATTATATGTAATATTATGTAAAATACTCAAATATGATATAGTTCCAAGATTTATATATATTCAGGGGATATTCTCAATATAGTGAATATTGATTGATTGATGTACTAATCAGGGGAATAGCCGCTAAAGGGTGGGATAAAAGGGATGATAGCCATATTGAGATTATGAGAGAATCTACAAAAATAGGAGAGTAAAAATGTAGTAAATACAGTTGATCAGAGGATCGCCAAGTTGAATAGACTGACTCAAAGGAGAGGACCAAACCCTCCGTCGGGCGCAATATAAATCCGCAACTCCTCTGTGAGATTAAAACTTCAAATTTCGCTTAGACTCATGGGAACCTTTCATTCAAACTTGCGTTTATTTGCATTTACTTGCGTATAACTTTCAACATATCTTTGCAGTTTTTAATAAGAAGAGTTGAAACAAAGATCAAATTTCCTATAATCTGTATTTTTCTTTCTTAAAAAAAAGGAAAAAAAAGAAAAATCGCCTAATTGTTACAGATAGTTGTGCCCGACGGAGGGTAAGGCAAATGCTATTGATTGATCAGACTGCTAGTGGAAAGGCAGAGAACTGTTTGTTGGAAAGAAAGAGTAGGTTCCTTTAGAGGACCAACCTGTTCCAAGTAACTGTTGCTTCCTGTAACGTGGTGGGTCCGCATATCACGTTTCAATTTCCAAATTTACTTGCTGACAGGCAGTGACGGCACACAGTAAAGTTCTCCACGTGACAGTTTGGATGTTGCCCAAAACATGACTTCCACTGCATTCATCTTTTTTCGAAAATACTTTCAATTCATATGCCCACCTTGTTAGAACGCTCCGAAAGTAATCATTAGAATATAATATATTTTCGCTCATCACTGATTCTGTAACACTGCAATGGTAGAGCGGTGGGGGGATGGGTTGGGAGGGGCGGGTGGGGTTGTGGGAGGGGGCGTAACGTCACTTCCGAAAATTTTAATTTATTAGTATATATTTATTAGTATAAATTCATACTTATGTATTTATACAATATTAAATAAGTGTTTGTTATATTCATTATTTTTCAACTGGCGCCTTACAACCAACCATTCTTTGATAATTAAATTGGACCAGTATCGTGGGTATATGGAAACATGAATACTCTTTCCTCAGCTGAGTTCAACTAACAAATCTATCAATCTCATATCTATTCTTAAAAAAAAAAGATTGCCTACCTACCTAAGTAGGTACTCCTAATTTTAATGAAGTAGGTAGGTGGTACCTAGTCAATCTCTGTATGGAATGGATTGTTCTCATGCTCTGTGCTGCACATTAATTTATAATATATATACTCGATAATGAAAAAGAATCTTATTGGTTGTACTTGCAGGTCGTGGACACTTGGCATGTATGAGCTACGCAGGAGGGCGTGGCTACCCGAGGAGGAAACACCTTTACAGCGACGAGATGCGCGACATCGGCGATGAAATCAAGTTTAGGTCTTACTACTCGAAGAACGTCCATCCATCTCGCAACGATGACGCTCTCTTACTACCGACAGGTGAATCCGAAAAATCTTCCGAAACCAAATAAATTTCCTTCTTTACTGACCTTTAAAACACAAAACGTTACTCTTTCCCCTTCTCAATTCGTTCAGTTTTTGTAACTAATGGGAAGTATGACTTTTTAACAACACAGTATCAATTTATCTTTCTTTTAAAATCAAAATAAACCAAATTTAGTTTGATAATCTTAGATGAAAAAGTGCTTCACAATTTTCTGTCAACAGATAATCTTTATATTACCTATATAATATATCCTGTATCTTACAAATAATACAAATTGGATTATTGATTGACTTTATTGAATTTCCTTTTTCAAAGAAACTCCTTCATGCTTCTTTCGGTTCTGAAATTTATGACATTCCTCACAATACATCGCTCGGTGTGCTTAACGTTGTTTAGTGCCTTGTTCCTTCACGTAGAAAATAACGTTCAGAGGTAGTTCGTAATTTGTAGAGTGATATATATGGCAATGGAAGTGACATCGTAAACCGAGTGTACCCACACGTGAGACGTTTCTAACACCACTGATCCTTGGGAAAACACGTAATGAAGATACATTAAAATGGCATACAGCATAACTAAACAAAATAACGGTAATTTATCAATATCTGAGATAATAGTGAATTGAATATAAATTTTATATCATAAATAGGTTGGAATTCTAAATCTTCTTGATGATATTTACTTACCAAACCTACCCAATGTGGGGTGATAAATTGGGAGTGTGAAACTGTGAACTGACCTGGATTTCTCACTTGGATCAAAACATCCTTTCCTTACCACTAGAGTCGACAAGTGTTTACGGGCTCCGATCACCTTCTCGCAGGTGGTTAAATGGTATGTACAATGGAAAACTCCATGACATTAGCGAGTTGAGAAGGTGAGGTTATCAATTTCTTTGAGAGCGTAAACGCATGCCAGCTCTCATGATTTGGAGATATATGGGTTTTCAATCTCAAATTTCAGTGGTTCCTGAATCTAATCAAAAATACATAAACAATATCATTTTCATGTAATATTGGTATGGTTATTCAATTCAATTTACTTGTTTCAAGAATTTAATTTTTTGTTTTTCAAATCGGTGTGCCTATTTATGTGGATTACTCATAAAGAAATCAAAAAAAATATAGGGCACACTATCATTAGTAGGTACTATTAATTGCTGACAATTATTGGTACGAAGGAACGTTTTGTTGGTAGAGAACTTGTAGGCATTTGAAACGAACTAAAACACCTCTACAATAAATTAGGTACCAATATTATTGAACGTAAAGATAAATAAATCCATTTTGGAAGTTTTCCACGATATATAGTGTAAATACGATAGGAGTAAATATTTGCCTATCAAATTTTTAAATTACTCAACATGGAGTTGTAAATATATTTGTTAAATTTCAAGAAAGACTGGACGACGAAATCATCATCATCATCGCTATTGTTTATGCTCTTCATATACCATGAGCTTCTTATATGTTTATAGCTCAGTTGTCTATTATCCCAGAATTGTTTTCTATTTAATAACAAATCATTCATCCACACAATAATTATCGGTTTCGCCACCCGATCGATGAACTATGAGGGGTACTCATGACTTCTGTTTACATTTTTGAATGCAAGTAGGTTCCATTCTATAAATTTTGAGATTTCTTTGAGCAAATGACGTCACACTAGGCAAGGAGGTCCCGCCCAGGCGGGAGGGGTGCAATTACTTTAAAAGCTCATAGAAAAAGAACTATTCATCGTAGGAGAATTCAGTTGGTGCCAAAATTCTTAGAATGGAATCTGCTTTCATTTAAACATGGGAAAGTAATATAAACAGAAGTCATGGGTACTCCTCATTGAGGGAGGCAAAGCATGAACATCAGTAGTGGACTTCACTGCCGTCATCCTCACTATGTTACCTACTTTATCTACACAATTTTCCCCGTGAATGGAAACCTGAGCTTTACCTAGTATGCATACCTACCTACTGCTTTTTAGAATGATAGATTAAACTCACAATTCTTTGTCGCCAGTATAAAACGGTAGTAGAGCAAACCGTCTGTTGTTAACGATGCAGCATGTTGACTGTAGATCGTGACTGTACTTCAGTAACAGAAGTGTTTTAACCTCGACTAATTATAGGCCTGCGGTGGTAGAAACAATAATTAACACCCTATTTACAGCAAAAAAAAATCTGAACATTAGCTGCCGTGAATCTTAACAACAGCGTCCATCCACGATCGGAATTTGGAAATCCATAAGGTGCCACGTAGGTATGTCTGTCTGTCATCTATTATACGAACCAATTTCTTCGCCATATTGGTAGATACAATGGGCAATTTTCGTGGGTAATAAATTCTCCTTTTTTTGGGCCAATTTCTGTTCAATAACGGAATTTAACACGTACTGACCACATAATGAGGTTTTTATGACGAAAATTATAGGCAGAAAATAAGTGTGAAATTTGAATTTCGGAGTTCCCGCTAGAAATGACGTATCAGGTAAATCGCCGAGTAGTTCAATTCAAATCCCTCTTAGAGCGCTAGTGCATCACTTTAAACGACGTGCAGAACCACAATGGATGGATGGATGGAACCGCAAATTTATAAATAAGTGAAGGGGAAAAAACAGGTCCTCAAAATGAAACCGAGGAGAGGTTCACGAAGGTCATGGCCAAGATTCTTGAAGCCACAAAGGTTTGCCATTTCTAATGTTGGGTTTTGGTAGCATTGAGAACCTTCGCCTCTGAAGCTTCGCTCCACCTCCTTGGGCCAACAGCCAGTCAGATGTCAATAGACCTGATATGTAGTTGTTTGCTGCATTTTTACTTTTAATCTCCCTAATCGAAAAACTACCGCTAATTTTTGAAAACGGTCTTCAAATTGCAATTTTTCCAAGAGTTCTGACCCCCCCAAATGTTTTTTGGCAAAAATTCCCCAATGACCGATAATTTTCCAAGTCGCTCAATATTGTCGGGACGTGGCCTAGTAAATAAAATAACCACAGGTAATAATGATAGCTACATTATTTTTCCAAAACGAAACAACTTTTCTACTCCTGTTTGAAGCCAAAAATGTATAGTATAGGGGGGGGGGGGGGGCAGTATACTCTGGTTTTCTTCACCCCCTACCGAAATTGGGAGAAATTGGACGAGGTATCCACAAGTTGGACGTTTCAAATAAGACAGTGTGAGTCGAGTCTATCTAACTCGAACCGCATACCTATACACAGTTACCGTCTGTCAAAACAACCAGTATTAAAAACTTCTTCAACATCGGTCAGCCAATACCAGGGTTATACCAATCACTGAGGAATTCGTTGGAAATGTAGTTAGCATGAACCCTGAAAATGTCAGCAAAATCGGTCGAATAGAACCGGAGTTATGAGAGTGTCGCGACCCTAACTTTCGTCTACGCATGAGCAACAATGAAATTCCCGAAATCTGACCAATTTTGATGAAATTCGTATTGAACCATTTGTGGAGCAACCAGCACATACCCTCCAAATCTCAGCTTGTTTGGATTGTTCTTTTGATAAGACTTGTAGTGGTGGTTACAAGGAATTGGGTATACCTACAGAAAGACCGATAGACATGGCACCAAATTTGTTTCTTGATTTCTGGAACGCCAAATGCGAGTGGCAATTTTGATTGCGGGGGATATGAATTTTTGTCGACTCTTGGCATGATGGCTTCCTTACCTCCGCTAGTGTGGAAGCAATTCAACAAGGGAAGTCTCACGGGGTGGGGATTGACTTTTGGCGACATTCGAGGAGGTAAAGAGTTCTAAATAAAGCACAGTAAAGTTCCCCCGAGTGGGTGCAGGCCACATCGACTGAACAGATGATTTGGGAGGGGCTGATGGATAATCCGATTCCTGAAAACTTGCAACTGACGGATGGAGTGGAGTGTGTTCTGCGCCTGCAACGGAAAGTTGGCGAAACCCGTTTCCAGTTATTGACGGATCATGACTGCCTAACCTATCCAAGAACACCTACATCGTACTGGGTTTCAAGACAGCCCTGTCTGTGTTATGTGCCAAAGCGTGCGAAATAGACGCGGAGGAGACTTTGTGTCGCATTCGAGATATCACCGATAATGCGTACTACACATGCTTTCATGTGGACTGCAGAGAGGTGATTCGTGATGTTACCGAAAGGAACCCCGACTAGAAGTGATGGAATGCGCACGGCCAGGGACTCGATTCGGAGTGAGACTCGCTCGTGTTACGAGTAGAATTGAGCAGGCCGGTTCAACGTCTATTCGTATTCCACGTCTCTAGGGGTAGGGTTAGCATTTGCTGCGTGCTTGCTCTAAGCACTGCTACTCGTATTCACACACCGCTCGTATCACTGGTGAAGGCCCAAATCAGTACCAACACCATTTTAGGAAATCGGATGGTGGTGGAGTAATTCTGTTACACCTTTCATTCCAGTGTACACGGAACAACGTAAGTCGAATTTAGCTTCAGTCATCATGTTCCTTGATGGTTCAGTGATGACTTTATGTAATGCTGTTAAATATGGGAATTGATAAGTTAGGGCGTTATTCATGCACGTCAATCCAGTTAGTCCCGGGTTAACTAAGGTATCTTCAAGTCGTGGATGGACAGTTGATTTCTTGTTCTTTATAGTTGCTGATTTTTCATCTTGTTTGGAAACGCTCCCCGTTCAAGCTACCTAGCTTGCTGACCTGCTAATTACGGCAGAGCAAACACATTAGTCGAAAGACTCAAAAATTGAACGTAGGTATAGTTTGCATCAGAACATTTCCCACCCGACCTCTCACTCTCTCTCTCTCTCCCTCTTGTGAATTATGATATCCAGCACATTGTCCTGTAATGGATGTAGGTAGGCCCTCACGTGTAGGTTAATAATTATTCACAATTATCCACATATATACCCTAAACATTATAAATTTAACGAAACAACAATTGAATGTTCATGTTTCAAATATATCATGTTCGAGGCACCATTCATTGGATAGTGCGTACAATCATCCAGCGCTGAACTAGTTCTCTTGTGAAGGACGTTCTTCAACTCGCTTTCAAAAGAACGAGAACCAGGTGTGTGATAAACTGCTCTGGCAGTGTCCATGCGACAGGATTTGTTTACCATTTCGACGTACGTTCAATCAAAACACGTCGACCTTCACGTGTTTTGCACCACGAAGCGACGGCAGAACGACTGGTTCCCAACAACATGTGCAGTATGGATGTAGAAGAACAAAAATCTCTCCGGTTGATACACTAAACTCATTGTTAGGGATCATTCTAAATTCGAAGTTGAAATGAAACGCGTTACAAGGTGTAATTCGAAGTGTGTAATCAACCGGGTCATCACTTTCACATCTTACAATCTGGGCCTTATCAACCAAGCCTGCCTCCTAGCACACCCTGATGCCCGAAAAATAACCGCACAACGTACTCAGTTGACTCAGAACCAAACATCTATGTAACCGTATTTCCCCAATCGTCACTTGAGGCATATTCGCATAGGTAGGTATACGTAGGCACATCATCAGCGAGAGGCTCTTCTCCCGTTGTCACTAGACGCGACATAAATCATCAGCCAGCCAGTCATCAAAGTTTGGGGCTGAGGAATGTTGTAGAATGGGGGGGGGGGGGGGGATCTGATATTTGCAATCAACTAAAAATCAAACAAACGAAATAATCAACAAAACAAGCGTGATTTTCCTTAGGTTTTGACCATAGGAATTCAAATTTTCGTTATTCAAGCCTAACCTGGGATATGAATGGGTGTGAGGATTTAATCTATCTGACTATTCTGTGACAAGAAAGACACACATCCAAGGCTCGATATTCAGTAACTCTGAAATAAACGCATTATATTTTAAACAATTCTTGCTCGGAACTGAGCTGCCTAATTTCTTCGCCGATTCTTAAAAGTAGTTACCAACAGGGACGTGACATCAGGTAAGAATCAAAGAACCGTAGGTAACTAATATTCGTAAGCAACATAACTTCATGTATAAACTCTTGATATATATACATTTTCTATAGGTATAACTTATTAATTCTCTATAGGTTATTCTTACAGTCTAGAAGTCATACATGTATGCCACATTCGTTGAGTATAAAGTGACGAACTGAGGGGCGAACCACACTGTATACTGTGCACACAAAAAAAAGGTTCCTTGTCTTCGAGTTTAGTGAGTATACTGTAAAGGAACTGTGGAGTGATATATCTATACGTTCCCATCTATGGATGCAGGGGTATCCGGAACCCGGTGATGGGACCGGATTCACACGTACCACTGGGTTCCTCAGGCCCTCGAAGCGGAAATATTACTCCTATTACGTGACAATATCGACCTCACTACCTGGGCACACGAATTTACCTAATGACATCGTCGAATCGGAACGGTCACCGATCAAGACTCTAAAATCATTATGGAGAAGTGGGAGTGGGCTGTAGGTCATCGTGGAATCACGCGCTCTTGAAGGTAATCATAAGAATGGTTTGGGTTTTTTACGATTTTGTCCGTCCTTCGTGTCCCGTCCAAGCATGAATTTTATGGTGAGAGCCTTTTCCCACTATTTTTTCCTAGTCACATTACTTGAGGATGAGTCGGAGTTCAGATTTCACAGTCCAAACCTACTTACACTTCTTGTTCTAGCGTTAATTGTACATTCATGACTGTAGGAGGTTTCGAATGAATTTTTTTTAAAAATATTATTATTTTTTATTATTAAAAAAATAAATAATTTTTTATATATTTTTATTACTTTTTTTCTCCGTAAGCCAAAAGTGAGCAACTATTTGTTGCTTGTCTATTACACGTGGCTCCAACCACCATTTTAAACCTACTCGTACTACCTGAAGTCTTGACTCGAATTATCCGTTACTTTGCCTTTTTTCTCGTTTGTTTTTTATTTATTTAAATTAAGTGCGCCATTCACTGTTGAGCGGAGTCTACTTACTTCATGTACTGGAAAGAATTATCTAATAAAGTGTACCTGTAAGGCTTGTCCATGCTTTACAACGCCTTCATCTAACGGTTCGTCTCCCAGATGACTAGTCCAGTGTCCCATGCCACCTTATTTAACAGTTTCAGTGCTGAAGCTATTAACAGAACATTTATTTTGGTTTGGGAATAAATGCAAATATTTATGATGTACATTGCTTGAAAGTCCGATAGTGTTAGGAGATAATTTATCTTTATTTTATATAATCCAAGTTCTGTACATCTATAGTACGCTATTCGTTAGTAGTTGTACATCTCTTTATCGGCTGAACTGGTTTACAAACCACCTAACTTAGGGCATCAACATGCCTGTCAGAAGGCCAACTAAATGAGGTAAATCAATGATTATGACGACCCATTCTACGAGTATTATAACGGTTTTTGAACTTCTTCAGCCCAACAGCAATATCTTCTACCTTTTTCAACATTTCACCCTTCAGGCTGGATATGGAAAGTAAAGTAAATTGTAACAATGATATATTCAAGTGCCTATTATAGGGCACGCTGTAGCATACAAAAATAATCCAGTCGAGACCTGGCAGACCTGGCAGATTTCAATAAACGTCAACGGAGAGCCAAACAACCTGGCCGAGAAATAAACTGGGGGCCTGGTTGAATAAACTGTGCTGGTTGGAAAACATATATAATTTTGATGCATATCAGAACGATTCAGTCACTGCTGATAGATCTAAAACTCAAATTACTACATTACTGCGATTACATAAATTTTCAACATATTAGATGTCTATCTACTAAGCCTTGTATTTTCTATTCCTCGATGCGTTGACCAACTGACGGATGGGGAACTTGCTCGCTTATATTTTTTCCGAAGAATACACTGTTGCAATGGGTCCAAAATTTTTAGTAAGTACATACATTTTTAGAATATTTTTGAATCTATACCTAGATTTCAACAAAACATATTTCACCAAAATGTTTGCAGTGGCAAACAAATGAATGAGTTGTAAGAACTTAGTAGATTATTATTATTTATTAGCGAATTTGTAGTATTGTTAGTGACTTTGAATTGTCTTTGATGATTTACAGCGATTTTTGGCCCACAAAAATTCTAATTTGATACCTTTCGAGAAAACATTCATTTAACTATTACCGTACAGTAGGTACTTACATATTACATACTTACCTAACATTTGAGGCTTAATTATTATCATCTCAATTTTTGGTTTATTATTTTCAATAATGAACCATTGGAATCGAGCATGAAAAAAAAAATTCTTACCCCCCCTCAAAATTTGATGGTTTACGTTTCAAGGTATGTAGAATCCAAAACTGCAATAAAAATATTTCTGTCTGTCCGCCGTACGCCGTACGCCGTACGGGCCACTTTTCTTAGTTACCATGAAAAAAAAATTGATGAAATTCGGGTTATAGGTTCCGTTCGGCGTCTAGTTGGTCCTCGAAGCTCGACGTTACTGTGAGTCATCTCTAAGGGGTTCAAAATAGGGGTTGAAATTTTCAAAACGCCTATACCATTTTTTTTACGTAAATATTTTTACGGTTTTAAATAGTTCTTGAACTTGCGAGTTTTTTAAGACCACCCGGAGCATCGTACGTCCAGCCGTTCGTTCACAGTAAGGCCCCGAAGTTTGCACCGACAGGCATTTTCGACTCCAGTGTCAATGAAATTGTATACAATTCAAACCAAATCTCGTAACCAGAGACGCGCCCACAATAGGAAATTTGGCGGAGATAAAATCATTGGTAGGGATCACCTGATTATATTGGCGGAGTATGAAGTCGAGTTGGTTGTTCTGTGATATTATTTAATTTGAAAAATGATGGCTCTTTTGGAGTTTGTTGGTAGGTAGTGAAACTTGAACAAACGTTGAAGTATTATTGATGGGTAAATTATTACTACGGTAAATCATTACTCAACGGTAAATTATTACGCAACGGTTCATTATACCATCTACGTAGAAGGGGCTAAAGTTTGTTGGTAGGTACTTTTGCAACTTTTTTCACTCCTCATCAACAATTTCTTTTCAGAACTTCATTATGTGTGTTTCTTTTTGTTAGGTACTGTTTGTCATCGGCAGAATTATTTTAGCAACATTTAACTCGTGATTTAGGTAGGTACCTAGTAACGAGTACGGGGTTAGGTACTAACCTACGGAGGGTCTGCGATCTACATAATATGTATAGAATGGTACATATCATATTATATAGACGGGTTATCTATACATAGAGCTGTGATCTGTAACAGAAGGGTATTCTATACAAAATAATAAACCGTTGTGCAGGGATTTGCAGCGTTTTTCCAACATATCCCACATCTCCAGCAATAAAAATAGGTCCCTAAATCATATAGGTAATTATGTAGCAAGTTAAAACAGTCAATTGTGCAGTAAGAAATAATCATAGAGTTTGATTAGAAAAATTCACCTATTTACCCAAAATAACTTTGACCGATTTTTTCAATTTTCTGCACTAAAGGTGTAGAATTTCGTCCATGAATTCTGAATATTCTTTGAATATGACTAAGTATACCAAACCATATTATGACAAGTACCCTCTCTTACGCAGTTGAAGGCGGGGCGATCTAACTAATTTTTGACGTTCTAAGTTACCGTTATAACAAGTCTACCAAGGTAGTGGAATCCTCTTGATCATTTTTAGAAGGAAAACAATGTTTGCCATCCAAAATCAAAATTTCCATTTGTGTTTTGCATTTTAAACCTTTCTTTATCTTTTTGTATTGTGTCAATGCGTGGTGTAAACAAGGTCCATCACATATGTTGTTGCCTACAACATATGATCTAGGGCTTCCGTTACAATATTATAGAAAGTCAAAGCGGCCATTTAAGTACCTAACCTTCCTCTGTCCTTGTCATACTTGATGTTGTCATTTATAAATATTTCTGAAAACTTCCAGTGGCCAAATTCGAATGCTTAGTTCAGCTATCAAGAAATAGAAATTTGAAAAATGTGAACTAATAATAAGTTAGTTTGTGGTTAGAGGGGCCGTTGAAATATGAGCATGTTGGATAGGCCTTGCATTACGACTAAAACCTAGTTGAATACTATCTCGACCTTCGTAGGAAATCTTGTGCATGAACTGAAATTTGTGCCTCTGACACACGGAGCCAATGAAATGCAATATTAAGTCAAATGAATCTTGAATATCGATGGAGTTCTGTCAATTGAGACTCGACGTTTCGTTAGTGGGGACTCTTCAAGTTTCCAATCTGTAATCCAGATGGCGACGTTCGAGACAAGTAATGCACTGAAACAGACATCATGACGTTTATCACTAAGCGCATCTTTGAGTATGACTAAGTAATACCAAACCATGCATTATGACAAGTCTTACAGAGTTGAAGGCGGCGATCTAAGTCAAATTTTGACGTTGCAAGTTACCGTTATAACGAGTCGACCAAGGCAGTGGAATCTTCATCATTTTTAGGAGGAAAACAATGTTTGCCCTCCAAAATCAAAATTTCCACTCGTTTTGTATTTTAGATCTTTCTGAACAAATTTGGTTTCTCTTGTCTGTCTGTCTCTCATCCATAACTAGGTATATGAAAATATGGTCGTAATGAGCTGATATTTGGAGGGAAATTGCGCAGATTATGCCTTAGATGGGCCCATATGAATCGTTTCGTCGTGTTCTTTTTTTGAGTTCTCCTCTATTATAGAAGAAAATTCTTGATGAGTATCAGGTATGGTGCCACTTATGGTGTCTGTATATCTGTGTGTCCGCCATTCCTTCACACGTACCTACATAACTATAGGAAATAAGGGCCGGAATGAGCCGAAACTTGGAGGGTAGTTGCGGGTTCGTTCTTAGATGGCCCCATATGAAGTTCACAAAAATTTGACTGTACCTTTCGTCCGGCTTTTCACTTAAATGTTAAATCCTTGCCGGCGCTTATAACTATACAAATTGGTTGTCCGTAATGAGCTGGAATTTTGATTTGTGGGTTGGTACTACATATCCCGTACCTACTAGTTAATCAAAAGCTGACAGCAAGTTTCGTCTGCGCATGCGCATACCTATTTGCCTTGCTACATTTTGGCAAAAAAATTTCCGAGAAGTTTATATAAGGGTGACCACAATTTACGGCCGACCGAAATATTAATTTCTAAAAAGGGGATTTTGAAAAACGTTTCAAACAAACCCCCCTTGATTTTTTACGCAGAATCTGAATATGGCATTTTTGCGCATGTTCAGGGCCGCCCAGAGCTGGGAAGGGCCCCGGGGATAAATTCTCATCAGGCCCCTCCCCACACCAATTTTATAATTTATAAACAGAAGTACTGGACGTACTGTTCTACCCTTATTTATTAAGGAAGTAATTGAGCTCATTTATAAAAGGGAACTTTTTAGTTTGCACAATAACCGTACAAACAGGGCCAGTGGCCGGGCTCCGGAGGTTTTGCCCCCCCCCCCCCCCCCCTTCCCCGCCCTTGGTCGGCCCTGCATGTTTGCATGCGCGAAACGTACGCAGTTCACACTAACTTCGTTTTTCAAATGAGAACCACTATTTTTGTTTTATTGCAGATACGAATTCTACGTAGATTTATGAAAAAATGACCCGTCATTTGAATTTTTGAGTACGCAAGTACGCTTAATATGTTGACTATCGTAAAAATCGAGTTTCGTGGGTGCAGTAATCTACCAAGTGTGATAATGATTTTAATGTTTTTTTCATGCTGGATAACGTGGTGATGTTCATTTGCACAATACGGATGTCTCGGCTAATGATGCCCCTGTCTGTCTCCTGCCCTTCCTGATTTCGTAATAAGCCATTTTAGGCAAAACTTTCAAATGATAACTAGCCTCAATTTTTTTAGTATAATTCTTTCATTTTTTTCATGAAACTTCATGTAGAACCCGAATTTGCAATAGGTACCTACAACATGGGGATTCACATGTGAAAAAAAAGTGTGTATTGTGCACATTTTGCGTATGCACACGTGCGCAAAAATCTCTCATTCGAATTCTCTTCAAAAAGTTAAGGGTGAGTATCATTTGAAAGTTTTGTCTAAAATGGCTTACCTGTTACAACATTAGGAGGGACAGGTGATGGGGAGGGGAATTAGCCAACATACCCGTCTTGCGCAAAAAAAATGAACATCACGTTACTCAGCATGAAAAACACATTAAAATCATGTATCATATTTGGTAGATTACTGTACCTAAGAAACTCGATTTTAGCGTTTGGCCAACATTTTGAGCGTATTTGTGCACGTTTTCGGCGCATGAAAAAATTTGAGTGACCGATTATTTGTTCAAGAAATGTTACGTAGAGTCCGAACCTGCAATAAAAATTGGAGGTTCTTATTTGAAAAAAAAAATTGTGTGCATTGCTCCCGTTTTGAGCATGCGCACGTGCGCAAAAATGTCATATCAGATTACGCAAAAAATTAAGGGAGGTTACTATTTGAAACTTTTTTCAAAGCCCCATCTTAAGGGCGATATTTCGGTGGGCCTTAAATTTTGGTCACCTTGGATGAATATGAATTCTGAATATGAGTATTGTGAATATGTTTACGCGTCATTCCAGACAATATCTGACCTTTGCTGCAACATAAAATCCGGAATTTCGCCAAAATGTACTGATCGGCAAGTGAAAGGGCGAGTAGAAAGACGAACAATTTTCGAAAACAAAGTGGGGGTTAAAATTTGAGTTTTTGAGAAGCAAAAATTGATATACAATCACCAAAAATGATATAAATTGGTGACTCGAGACGTAAAAAGACTAATTCAACATTTCACAATATTTTTCCCCAAACAAAGGCGTCAAAAATCCCGGAAATTTGGTAAAAGTGGCTAAACGCGCCGAAAGTCTAAAAACCCCACCAAAAATAGTATCGATCGAAGACTCGACACAAAGAAAATGTCACAAAAATAAATGTTTTTCCATCAACAAAACCGGATCAAATTCGATTTTTAGGGGGTCAAAAGTCAGAAAAATTGGCTGAATCATCCAAAATTGACGTAGAACTGTGCACCTTTCTAATATCCGCTTCAATAGTCAAAATTGTTTTTTCTAGAAAGACAAAAAGTGTGTAAAATCACAGTTATGGGGATCAAAGAATGGTTAACATCATCATCACCATCATAGCTAAGTCACACAATTCGCTAATACGGTCCTGCTTCATAATTGAAAAATGCCAGGTTCGGCCCTAGATGTTCCCATATGAATTTCGTCAAAATTGGAAGACAGCAGCGCAGCATGCGCGAGCCTGAAAGCCGGGTACATTTTTTTCAATTTCTACTTGTCAGAAGTAAAATGAACGTATTCAAAATTTTTATCTCTCTTTAGTTTTGGCCTAGAATAGGTTTATTTCGCGTGAGTTCTACAAAATTTTCATCATATTTCATTGGATCTTTTTGTAATCGATTTGGTTTTGATGTAGGTACCTATTCAAGAAACTCAGGGAAACTAGTCTGAATAACTGCAATACGAATATCTAGGTACTTCTACACACCGCCCAGTGGGCGTCCTCTGTTATTCATCGAGTATTCAGCAATATGTTTTTATTAACATAAGTACCTACTGATGCAGTACACAATCGTTAAAATCAAGAATAGGCACTAGCTTTCAAAAAATCAAGGTTAGGCACCTACTAGATTTCGAAAAAATCAAGAATCAAGACTAATACAAGAATAGTATGTACGAGTACCTAATAGATTTTTTTAAATCAAGAAATTTAGTTTTTTTAATCGAAAATGTTTTTTACTGACACGTACAGAAGAATAGAAGAATAGGTACTAGCTTTAAGAAGGAAAAATAAAGAAATTTAGTTTGGTTTTATCGAAATTGTTTTTACACTGATACGCACACCATATCCGGATACCCGAAACACAGTCTATTTCCAGGGTGATTGTTCATTTAGCGCCTTAATGACACTGTTGGTACTAACACCACACACTAATGTCGGAAAGTTGGGGATTAGGGATCCCCAACGGTCCGTTAGGGATCACCCCGCTGTCCTCCCTATTACCTGAGGTATTATGAAAATGCCAAGGAGATGGATAGTGAATCTTACGTACTTGTTCGTTGAATTCGCAGAATGGACGTCTCCGATTTACACTCGAGTCGCGCCGCCGCCGGCGACTGGCTCTGCACTATCCCACTTTGTATCGCTGTGAATCATTTGGGCCGAAACGAAAGGGTTCCGCCAAAATCGCTAATTATCCCCCACAAAGTATTTTGGGGTTTACAGCTTCGTTGGAGATGGCTTGTAGCCAGATGTTGGGGGTTCAATCATTCCCATATTATTTTTCCTTGCGCACACACCGACTCATCAAATCAAATTTGTTTTTATCTTCTTCCTAGCACTAAAAATTCTACGCCAGTTAAATTCCAAAGTTAGACATCAACACGTGCGTTACATCCGCCACCGACAAAGCCAAGGTGAGCCTCACACGCTATGTATGTTTAGAAACTGAACAACATCTACGGATTCTCGAATCAGTGAATGGAAAACGTAAATCAAAATAAAAAACTTCTTCAGAATAACAGTAATGGAAAATTTTCCTCGAGATGTTAAATACGAATTACAAAGAACGTTAATACTGAAGGTTTCTATAAATCAATAAAGAAAATCATCTCTGAAATAGAAAGCTCACTGGAACAAAATCCTAGAACGCCACTGACGAATAATATCAGTCCAGTAAAGATACACTCATTTCTGCAGATCCCCCACCCACATCAAAGAAACCAGTCCTAAAAGCCTTCAAGATATAAAAGATCAGGGATAAAAGGGTCATTTAAAAGGCCGTTGAAGAAGCAACAATTTCAGCAAGAGCTATTCAAATCCACTCAGCTGATCCCGACCAACCTGAACCTCCTAATAAACGTTCAAAATGAATTTCCGAATTTACTTGGTGGAGATGCTGAGATCTGCTGCTAAACGAAGCGTAAGCAGATCGCTAAAATGTGTTAGTGTGGGATTATGCAACGGTAGGAAAGGCGTTGGCGACCACCGGCACACAGTGGCCCGCGCTGGAAAAAAAGCTCTATATCTTGGAGGTGCTTCATATATGTTGGAGCTTGGAGGTGCTAAACCCTTTCAATCCTTCGGCGCTATTGAGGACCCGTAACATACCTACTCGGGAATGTAGAAAATTTGAGTATGGACCGTTCAGTTTGCGTTACAAAACCATTTGGATTTGTTCATACGCACAAGAGCTATAACTATGTATTAGCTGTAGAAACAATAAGCTGTGCCGATTGCGTCCATGACCCACTGTTTAACCCCTTGTCATCAAGTGTCATAATTTACAAAAATGATGTTAATAAACAATTCTGAAACATTGTTGTATGTAATAATTTCAGGCTTCGCATCTCGGATTCTTCTACCCGACCGTAGACTTCTTCCATCTGACGAAGGGCGAGCTCTAGTTTTCCAGTCGGTAAGCTCACATTGAACTTCGGCACGAACTAAATCACTCGCGATAAAACCGTGGAAACCCATTTCAAGGAATAAAACGCTGTGAAGTCATTGTCACATGGGTTTATTATTCTATCGGACATACTAAAGAAATGTTAGCTGTCACTTATATTGTTTCTTTCATGTGCAATGATTCAAACAGTTATTTTTGATGGTTTCCACCAATTTTGGCCCCCAAAAACACGAACTTTTTTTAAAAATTATCTTTGATCATTGATAGTGCCATTTAGTTGTCTTGATTCCCCTGTTGACACTTTTTCAAGTGTTATTATACAGAATTATGGTGATTTCAGGCAATTTCCCAGGTTTCTGAATCATAAAAAATTAATTTTGGGAGCTGAACCTTCGTTACAACCTCAATTCTCAACTCTTTGGTCAAAATCGACTTCATATTCGATCTTCTCGCCCTAAAAAACATGGAAAAAGATACCTCAAAAGCTCATTTTACTAAAACACCAAAAAACCCTAATTTTATACCCATTTTTCACTCATAACACCCCTGGGTACATTCCAATCGGGCTGCAAAGTTTCGGGACACAACTAGGGCCCAATTGGAGCCTGTGTGCGAAAGAACGAATTTTTTAGACCGACAATGAAGTAGTTATGCATGATACGGCGTACGGTGGATGGACATTGCATTTTGGTTTATTATTCTATGAATAATACACCTATGTATTCGCTCGGCAAAAAAATTTTAGAACGCTCCCTCAAAATTTATTATTTTATGTTTCAAGGTGCGTAGATTCAGAAAATGCAAAGTCCGTCCGCCATACGCCGTACGCCGTATCATGCATACCGGCTTCATTTTCGGTATAAAAAATTCGTTCTTTCGCACACATGCTCCATTTGGGCCCTAGTTGTGTCCCGAAACTTTTCAGCCCTATGGGGATATACCCAAGGGTTTTATGAGTGAAAAAATGGATATAAAAATAGGTATTTTTTGTGTTTTAGTAACATGAGCTTTTCCATGTTTCGTAGGTATCGTTTTCCATGTTTTTTGGGATGAGAAGACCGAATATGAAGTCGATTTTGACCAAGGAGTGGAAAATTTAGGGTCTAACGAAGTTTCAGCCTTAAATTTACGTTAAATTTTGGGCTAAAATCGTCGTCTTCCGCACACAGTTTGGGTCCCCATTTGGGAATACATTTGGGTCCTAGCTGTGCTCAAGCTCGGCAGCCCGATCGGAATATACCCAGGGGTGTTATGGGAGAAAACTGGGTGTAAAAATAGGGTTTTTAGAGGGATTTTTGAGGTTTTTAGTGAACATGAGCTTGTGAGGTATCGTTTTCCATGTTTTTTGGGACGAGAAGACCGAATATGAAGTTGATTTTGACCGAACAGTGAAGAATTGAGGTTGTAACGAAGGTTAAGCTCCCAAAATTCATTTTTTACGAGTCAAAACCTGGGAAATTGCCTGAAATCACCATAAACTTGTATAATATCACTAAAAGTACTATTAGCATATGAATCAAGACCATTAAATGGTACTATCAATGATCAAAGATAATCTGTAAAAAAACCGAGCCTAGTTCGTGTTTTTGGGGGCCAAAATAGGTGGAAACCATAAAAAATAAGTATTTCAATTATTGCACATGAATGAAACAATAAATGAGCAGCCAACATTTCTGTACGTATGTCCAGTATAATGATAAACCCATGTGACAAGGAGTTCGCAGCTCTTTGGAATCTACGCACCTTGAAACGTAAAAGAAAAAATTCGGAGGGGGTGTTACAAAAATTTGTTGCTGAGTGAATACATAGGTGTATTATTCACAGAATAATAAACCAAAAAGTACTGCAAAGTCATGGGTTGATTATTCTATTGGACTTACCTACAAAAATGTTGGCTGTTCATTTATTGTTTCTCAAAAACACGAATTAGGCTCCTTTTTTTACAAATTAACTTTGATCATTGATAGTGCCATTAGATTGTCTTCAGTCATCTGTTGATACTACTCCTAGTGATATTATACAAATTTATGGTGATTTTAGATAATTTCCCAGGTTTTTGACCCATAAAAAATGAAATTTGGGAGCTGAACCTTCGTTACAAGCTCAATTTTTCACTCTTTGGTAAAATCGACTTCATGTTCGGTCTTCTCGCCCTAAAAAACATGGAAAACGATACACCACAAGCTCATGTTCACTAAAACATTGAAAACCTCTATTTTTACACCAATTCCCCCCCCCCCCCCCCCCCCCGTGACACCCCTGGGTGTATTCCGATCGGGCTGCCGAACTTCAGAGCGCAACTAGGTCCCAAATGTGTTCCAAAATTGGGACCCAAACTGTGTGCGGAATGACGACGTTCTAGTTTTCCAAACAGAAGTAGGACCAACAATATGTAATATTTACATGTAATTTTACACCAAATCAGGTAGGCAACAAAATTGGACCCATCATGAGAATTTATTTCCCCAAGTACCTACCTAATACACAAACCTTCTTAGTAACCTTCGTTCGTTTCCCTGAGCTCAAGGGGTGAATGGTAGAGGTGGGGAACCGGCCGAGGGTGAACTCGGGATAAGTACGGGTACCCATATACTTAATTTGGTCCTCCATGTACTTAATATACTTCATATACTCCATATACTTAATTGGGGAAGGGGGAGTCCGGACCCGATACATAATTTAAATTTGGTTCCCATCGAAGGTTTAGGTTTGAGTCGAAGGTTTTGTTCGTTTCGAAGGTATTCCATAATTTTCAAGGGCTACAAACAAATATAAATGGCTTATGAATTACATTGTGATGAGGCTTAACTATATAACCCTAATAAGTTTAATCTTAACATTGGTACATACAGAGTTGGTATCATGAGCAGAGAATGTATCTTGAGCACTATGAAGACGCTAGGTGAAATAATCGTGAGCATGAGGGAAGTTGTCACTGCTGGGTTTGAATCCTGCGATGAAAGAAACCTAAGTAAATGTCACTTATACATCATCAAAACTTAAAAAACGCCAACCATGCCGCCAAATGAACGATTCATTCATTGACCAAGGTCTCTGAACCTTGGTCGGATATCTGAGGGTCTTTGGGGGACTCCCGAACAATAGCCATTGTCCTGAAGTCAACCGAGTTTCAGGCTTCACTGGAACCAGGCCGATAGATCTTGATGGCTAGTGCATCATTTTTTAGGCTGGGCCCCTAAAAGCAGCCTAAGCCTTGGGTCTTCTTCAATTTGCGATCCGAAAATTTTGATCTGTCAAGAACGTCTCCCCTACCTAAGGAACCCAACGTCGTGTGTGCGTGCGCTCGCGCGTGTGTGTTAACACAATCCCTTAAAACGCCCATAAGTACCCGATAAATTAAATCAAAAACACCTGGGATTTGATGGGTAAGTGCTGGTTGGTTTCATTTTATCGAGTTGCTCGATATTTTTTGGATACGGATCTATATGTTGTGAGGGTTTATGGAAATCTTGTCCAATTTTATATAGGATCGGGGCTCTTTCCCGATCTTTTTGGCACTCGGCTAATGGGGCGGCAGGTTCGCGAAAACGAATCGTCAACCCCCTGGAATCATTGCGTAATAATCAACCCAATGTCTCTCCAGGGGCAGCTGTCACACTGCCTCCCTAACTTTCTGGAGAAGGGCCCATACGCTATTGGTATGGGCGGCTAGTTTTACCACCTTATCCATTACACTGTACTAGCACTCTAGCAGTACAATCTTTGACACTTCATGAGTGAATACTCATATATTACCACCCCTCACTAATAGGTTTGAATTGCGTGATATAGAAAAATCGACTTCGTAATCTCAGCTCAAAATCACAGATTGGGAGGGTAGCAGGGTAAAGTGGTAGCCGTCCAACGGAATTGTTGTGCGTATTTACCTGTCCTCATGGTCAATTCCTGGAGATACCTATGACACATCTCCCGTTGCCGACAAATTACCATAGAGGCTCTCCTATGTCCATCGATTTTCGAACTTCCACCCCATATTCTGAAAAATTCTATGCAAATAAAAACTAGTAGACACTTATAAGATGGGAATCTTCATTGCCTAAAATCCTTGAATCGAACGGCACGAGCCTATAGCCCCTACCTGTACCTATACCTAAAGAACATAGTATAGCATAAGGAATCACAGGAATCAATCTACCATCTACCTAACTGGCTTCAAAGTTTTTCGGCAAGAAAAAGCATTGGTTAGCAGTTAGCATATTTACCTATGGCCCAGGGCCCAGCACCAGGGGATCGCCCCCTTAATTAGCTTAATATGCACTTCTCTCGTAGGCAGGTACTTACCGTATTATTTGAGAAGCCTCTCCAGAGCTAGTATGGTGCGCCATCAGCAAGTTTGCAATAACTGAGTGCAATGCATCTCTGACGTTCGAAATAAGGCAGGCGGCTAACGCCTAGTCGTAGTTCGTACACTAAATGGTAGTCCTTAGTCGTGGTAGTCCGAGGTGAGGCCTAACTTACCATTTCCTTTAGCCCTACTTATATTTTTCTTGGAGCTTAACATACCAGTTCCGCCCCCACTCTGATTATTCACAACTTCATGAAACTGCCCATACATTATTATAATTTAAAGTAGGTACCTATTTGATCGGAATTAAATTGATAATATCAAATCATTTCAGAAATTAATGAAACCAGTCAGCTCCGGCTTGTCACTTATGAAAGAGAAACCCGAGAAGAAGCAAGTGCCAAAGCAGAAAACTAAGGCCCAAAAGATCGAAGACGCGATTTTGGCGGACGAGACTGCAAAGGTTGCTGCAGCCAAACCCTTGCTGCCCAAGGAGCCTACGCCCCCCCCACTTACTAGCGCCGCAGCCCCTGAACCAGAGCCGGAGCCTGAGATGGTGCACCAGCCAGAACCTGAACCCATGAGAGAGTCTACGCCGCCTGCACCTGAGACTAAAACCACACCCAAAAAGGTTACCTACTTTGTAGTATAATACACCTACCTTTATACTTCCATAGCAGTTCACTGACAAGAACCATCTTATGTACAGCATTTCCAACTAACTACCTACCTTTATAATAATATGGCTAAACGGCTAACCGAATTGAAATAAACTTGAGGAATATGCCGAGGGTTGTCCAACTTGAAAGGTATGAGGTAGGTGCCTACCTGATTGCGTTGGTAGGTATCTCGCACGTTCATGCTTCAAGGAACATCCAATAAGTGTCATATGGGTTGCTTATAACAATGGCAATGGTTTTGTTTGTGTACCTTCTTCGTGGATGGCTGGAATTTGACTTTGGTTGAGGTTTTCACAGTAGGTTCTTCAAATCTTGAATTCACTTGGTTTGCCAGGCAAGTTTTAACATTGAAAACTGGTTTTCCTATCATTCTTCTCCGAAACATCAATCCACCACGGTATTGCATAGGTACCAGGTTTTCAGCGATAAAGATTATGAACAATATCACTTGAGATATAATTTTAAATGGAAATTTAAAGGAGAAGATTAGGTATTGTTGCCACGTATCCCAGTGATTCCAGCTTCTAATCCACACGTGCAGGTTCCGGTGCGACTCGCATTTGCAATAACCATCAACAAAGCACAGGGACAGTCGCTATAAGTGTATGGATTATTTTTGAAATTCCATGCTTCACACATTTACAGCTGTATGTGGTCTACTCACGCGTCGAAAAACCTTCTGGTTATTTCGTGTTCTTAGGTACCAGACGGGAAAAAAATATTGCGTATCCAAAAGCACTTTAATAAACAGAATTAAACTCAAACACTTTCTTTGTGGTATAGCTAGTCTTTTCATAATTGCTTCTCATAAACCCGGAAGACACAACATGATGTCTTATTTAACTTAAAGTTCAGCGATCCAAACAGAAATTAAACGTCTTCCAAGGTGTGCCACATAGCATTCTTGTTCCCATTTCATGATCGCCATAACTTTGATGTCAGGACAAACTATATAGTCCTGTCTTGAATTTATGTGGGACCATCTGGGTACCTAGCCTAACATTCATCCTAATCGGTTGAGTAGAACCGAAGTTATAATATATTAGTTATGTACAGACGGTAGTATAATAGAAGCCCCCTTATCACTTTTTTAATCAATGACTCATTTCATATTGCAGGAAGCCAAGAAGAAGTCATCGTTGAAGAGTTCAACTCCGTTGATTGAGGCTGAACGTATTCCTCTTGATTCTCTACCAGTAGCGGTAACACTAGCTGAAGAACTTCCAGTAGCTGAAGAGTTGAAGACAACTGATGAACCTCAATCAAGTCAGCAAATATCGAGTCCTGAACCCATTGATGAACCACAGCCCATAATCACTCCAAATGAAGACAACGAGGCAACTGAGCCTGTACCAGTAGAAGAATCTTTAACTGATGAGGTAACCGAAATACCCAAGCCAATTGAATCTGAACCTGAAGTTAGTCAACAAGTTGAAATGTATAGTGAACCTGTTCTGGAAAAGCCAGTGAGCGAAGAGGTTTCTGAAGAAGAGAGCAGTACGGCAAATAAAGGCATCTCAGACTCTGCCATCGAGCCTTCTGTTGAACCTGTAGTAGTACTGGAAAATACAGAAGAAGCAGCCGAACCGCCAGCATCAGTTCAGGAAAACGAAATTGAAGTGATCAACAACACAGTAGATGTAGAAGATAACGCACCGGCGAATGAGGGTGATCCAGCCACAACAAAAAGTGAAAGTATCTTAGCTGAGCTAGCAGATAATGCGACAGAACCCCAAGAAGACTACCCGCCAATTGAGGACCAAACCGGATCGGAACCAGTTGTGGAAGATCAAAATGAGCCGACCGTAGCCGAAAACCCGACTTCCAGATTAGAAGGGGAAGCTGAGCCAGCCTCCGCTGGCGAAGCACCGGCTGAAATAACTCCTGAAGAGACTGCTGATACCTTATTGCAGGAGCCAGTTGAATCCCCCTTGCAGGAATCGGTTGAATCCCCCTTCCAGGACCCAGCTGAATCTGCCCAAGAACAACCAGTTATTGAGTGTTCCCAAATATCGGAAGTCATCGAGGTCTCCTCATTCGAAAACCTGGCAGGCACAACGGAACCAATTATTGAAGAACCAGTAACGCCGGTCTCTGAGTAATGAACGGAAAGGTCGATTTATTTGGACCTAACTTTTTGAATTCCAACTGTTTGCAAAGCCTTCATCTCTGTAAAGTGTTATCTATCTAAAATAAGAGCCTAACTTATGTATTAAGCATACAAATATATCAAACGCCTTTCAGGCTTGACATGAATCCTTAACCCAACATTTATGGCCTTAAATCACAACTTTTTCCCTTCTTCTTTTTTACAAACTGAAATAAGAACAGTTTTGGCATAAATTTTACGTTTTTATCTTCCCTACCTTGAATAATATTGAGTTAAGCAGTCTTAAGACATTTATTTTTATACTTAGACGAATAATCTGGTAGGAGTCGGCAAAATGCAGAATCTAAAAACCCCCTGAGCGAAACGTTTTTGCACCGGAAGTAGGTACCTATTGTGTTATTACATTTTGACCTGGCAATTGATTGGTGGGAGAGAAAAATAAGAGATGAAAAAGAAAAGAGGTATTTAATGTGAGAGTGTAGGTAGCCAACAGAAACAATTTCCAACTTTAAAATTATATGGGACCAACCTACTTACAGGAGTGTTGAAGATGAAATTCTTCCATCATCTTCAATATCTCAATAGTCTGGCTTGATAGCAGGTCACGCTTGTGCTTCACCCGAGTTGGAGTAACGTCAATCATCGTAGTGTTTGTTCCTTGCATACCATGGATAAATTGCTGGAATGGAGAAAAATAAATACTTATTTCAATTTATGATATTAGATACGTAATATAGGTTGGCACAGTATCATAACTCAAAAGATCTAGGGGTGCAGGAGCGTCCCGTCCGCCAAGGAATCCGAAAACCTCGAAATGTCTACTCATACCTACTCAGCGATCAAGAACATCATTTACACGACAGAACAAGTCCCCCCCCCCCCCCCCCCAAGAGCGAACAGGTTTCTATATGCACATCCAAGCGCGAAGCACTAGCATGCTATTTTTGCGGGTAAATTTTTACAACATGTATTTATACTCAAAAGATTACGTCTGCGATTTGCAGTTATATACCTACACGTGAAAGGACAATCAATTATCAGCAATAACATTTGATCCAGAATAACTGTTAACATCTCTCTATGGTCTATGCAGTCAGAAAACTACTTAAAAAAAAGGATAAAAATGCACAGTGAAAGTATGGTTTTAGAAGAGGCGGGTAAAGTGACGTCGTGGGAACCCATGAACCGTCTATGTGAACATCTAGGCACATGCAAATGGCTACGCCTTGACGGTACACAGGTCACCCAAACAGTAGGGCTTCTCTTTCCCAGCATATAATAACGTCAACGTTATTCTCGCCCACCTTTTCCTCGATTCTTTTGTGAAATTTCGATTTTCAAAAGCGTCTAAAAATATAGAGAGCAATTTTCCCAGATTCATTCCTACTTAGGTTCTTCACATCACAGATTAGGATTTGGCACGATTGTTCAGTGGGGTTTCCTAATAATTGTTCAAAATCTGAACCTGATCGGTTCGGTAGAAGCCGAGTTATAACGGTTCTAAAAACGCAAAACCACCAAACCAACGCAAATAACCTAATTGATGACATCACGTTAGGAGCCATGTAACTTTGGCGTATTATACTTTTCTGCAGCGCTTTTAGAAAGAGTTGAATACAAATTATCCATAAAAACTTTTTTTAAATATTCAAAAAAAACTTTTTTGGAAATTGGAAAGAAAAATTGTAAATCTTTTTTTTTTTTAGAAAATTATAAAATAAGTTGAACAAAAAAAATTGTTAACAAATTTTTCGAAGAAAACAGAATGAATAATTTTTTACGAGAATGCTATTTTGGCGGGCAAAATGCATCTCAATCCTTTTTGGGGCTGAGAAGTTTCCTTGGCGGGTAACAGTTGAAATCTTAAAGTTTGCAGTGCCACCTAAAACTCATTAGCGAAATAAAATTGTAATAGCTGATAGAAATACCACTGTTGATGGCATAGAATTGCCACTAGCAATCGCTACTCACCCTCACTACCCTGATGAGGAATACGGCAAACGTGAGAAACGCTATCGTAAGCAACGCACCTTCCAGTGAGGGGAAGCCCATCATTTCGTTACTACGAGCCTCCGGACCTTCTATTACCCACAATCGCTGGCTTCTTTTCCCTGCATGTTTCAGAGAAGTTAATCGAAAACACCCGGATGAATAACAAGTAAATTCAGGTAGGTATGTAAACAAACAGATCAGTCACTTCAAGTAAATATTCAAATTTTCAAGTATGTATCTAAATTTACATATAATAGGTAGGTATTGTACGGTATTTCACCCAAAAAAAAGAATAGTACTGTCCATTGCTATAGAGGAAGTACCCAGAGAAGGAGAAATTGCTCCAGTAAAACCTAAAATTCGTAAGGAGGGAGATTGAAATTGGTCATAGAAATAGGTATATAAATTAATATTTGGTATTATAATGGGGAGTTGTGGACTGTATGATTTTGAAAATATCTGTGTTCGTAGGTACAAGAAAATTTGAGTAGGTATGTACTCACAGTAGGTACTCAAACGATGCGTTTCCCCGGCCGGGGAGCCAGACGACGCGACGAAATGACGTAGAAGAGGCAGAGGAAGAAAGGACTTCCGAACTTATCGGAATTTAGAATTTATCGGAATTCAGACGATTTTTAAATGAAACAGGTAGAGAGAGGAGCGGTACACTTTACGCGTGGAGTCAAAGTGAGGTGATAGACAAGAAGAAACGGGCTTATATAAGAAATTTGATTCAAAACACCGCCCACCCAAAATTTGAAGAACATTTTAAACATAGGAAAAATTGCAAGAAAGAATAATATAGCTAAGGGGAGTGCTTCGACAAAAAACTTCAGAATAACATAATACAGAGAGGATCAAGAACAGGAGAGGGCAATCAAAAACATAAGTGATAACATTTCAAGAATAATGAACTATAAATGTACGAGATACTTACAGTTTTTGAGCAAGAGTAGAGAGGCTGCCTTCACGCAAAATCATGAGGAGGCAGAGTAGGAAGCTTCGCAATGGGATATTTGAAGACACCATGAGGTGTTTTCACCGTTGCAGAACGCGCTGTTCCGTCTAATTCACTGTGAAGCTCAGTGATATGTCCGAGAGGCCAATCCGATGGACGAGACTTATGCCGGAGCATAATGACGACATCAACAACTTTGAAAAGCGGTTGAGGGGTTTTCCATTTCTGACGCTCCATAATAGTGTGGAGGGCAGCCAACTTATTCCAAAACAACTGTACGGCTTGCTGCACGTGCTGCCAGCGAGATAGGTGATTGTCCGGCTCTTGGATAAGATCGTATTCCAACGAGCTTACAAGGGACCACTCACATGAAAGTGGCCTGGAGACAGAAACGTGGAGTCATCAAGAGGACAAAGAGGCCTACTGTTGAATATGGCTTCAATACGAATCAGAATCGTTGGCATTTCTTCATAGGTCAGCAAATGAGAAGAGAGACTACGAAGATTCCGTTTCGCTGACTTGACATTGGCATTATCGAAATAAATATTACGAAATAACCCATGACGTGAAATGAAGCGGGAGAGAGCAGCTGTAAAACTTCCACTGGAAAGGCTGCCAACCAGTTCTATGTGAATAGCTTTCGTTGTATGGGAAACAAAAATACAGATTTATAAACGCCTTTACTGGAGCAGCTGTACGACGTAATCCCTGTTTGAGGAGGATAGGACCAGCCAAGTCGACTGATGTCCTATTGAACGGTCGGCATGGGACTATACGAGAGGGAGGTAGACCTGGCATGCAAGGGTGCCTTTCCTAATCTTATTACGACAGCAACCCATAGAGCTGAATATGGATTGACGGAAAACGGAGCTGAGGGACAAAATCCAATATGGTGCTTGACAAGCTTGTGGGTCCGTGACACATCATGGGACAAGGATGTGTGACAAGAGATCGGTGAAACGAATCGCAGATCAGTCTAACAGATGAGCTTGTTTCGGCAAAAGTACAGGGTGTTTGGCATCGTATGGGAGAAGGGAGTGAAAAATCCTCCACCAGCACGAAGAATACCATTTTGTAGAAATGGTGTCAGCCGAGGGATGTGTGCAGGCAGAGTAGGTATGTCCCTTTTGAATCGATCGGGGTTCCGAGGAGAAATATCAATGTTGAGTAGCTTTCACACAGACTGTCGTACTGCTAGCAATCTCATCATGACGAAGTGGACCTAATCTACGTAAACGACGGGCTTTGGGACCATGTTGCCTCGAATCGTGGATAAAATGCAGTATCCAAGCAAGAACCCGTTTGAGATGATTCAGAGGTGAGTATTTCTCAGTGAGAGAGATAACGAGCGGGGGTTTCTTGACTTGCGAGAGCTTGCTTCTGAACCACTTCTGAAAGATCAGAGGACGGAGGCAACTGACCAATAGGCCATTGATCAGATGGTTGGGTAAGGAAGGCAGGTCCCGCCCACCATGAAGCAGGGTTGACAATATTGATGGGGTAGATTCCTCGAGAAGGAACATCAGCGATGTCATAATTAGTGGCAATATGATGCCATTGTTGGACGTTTGAAGACTCGAGGAATAACAGCTCTATTTGCCACATAGGTTTGCAAACGGTGAGGAGGGGTGTGGAACCATCCTAGCACAACACTGATGAGCCAGTGAAGAGGTGAATATCCGATACATTCAACCCAGATATTAAGCACTGAGAGGATTCAATCAGTTTCAAGAGGAGAAGAGCTCCATTGAGTTCGAGCCGAGGAATCTTAAGAACCTTGAGGAGGGCCACACGTGCTTTGGCTGAAATCTGACAGACAAGAGAGAAGAGAGCTGTGAACTAAATTCCGCCCACCGTGTACAGATTTTTTCTGGGAGAGGGTATCCCATTCGAGCTTCCGTTTCCAGATCTCCTTGATGAACACTTTGCTTGAAACGCGAGTGGAGAAACCCATCGTAAGGGATCAAACAGTGAGGCGATTTGGGACACCTTGACGCTGACATCATAAGTGAAGGTTTCAGTAGAGGGTTCCCATTTAATGCCAAGAATGTGGAGAGAAGAAGCAGGGGTTTTCAGCGATAGAGCAGACGTACGGTAATCCTGAGGAATATTCTCTAAAATCACATCTGAACTGGATGATCATTTGCGTAACTTTAATGTCCCTCGTCCTAGGAGTTCAGTGAGTTCCTCCTTCAATTTTTCTTCTCCTTCAGCCGCAGGAACAGATGTTACTATGTCATCGACATAGCAACTCTCAAGGATAACCTTAAAAGTGAGTGGAAACTTTTAACCTTCATCGTGAGCTAGTTGGTCGAGAGTAAGCTGATCCAAGAACACAGCACAGCTTGATCCATAAGTTACGGTTTGAAGTTCATGAGGTACGAGTGGTTCACTCTCATTACGACGCCAGAAGATATGCTGGAATTTAGCATCATCAGGGTGAACCCAAATTTTGCGGTCCATTATCTTGATGTCAGAGGAAAGGGCGATCCGACGTCTCTTCCGCGTAGGACACATCACGGATATTTTATTAACAAACTTTAAAAAAAAGTCTGCCAATTCGAGTAGGCAGTGTAGCTTCCTCACTTGAATCACATGAACGTATAAAGTGGTTGGGTATGTTCATTTTGATACGGGATCATCTGCGATCCAACCCAAGTGTACCCTCAAAATTTCAGCTCTCTACGACTATTTTTCGCGTAGTAAGAAGCGTTACAAGGAAACGGGCAACATTTCATGTTTGCGCACGCGCAGACGAATGAAATTCATATGGACCTATCAAACAATTATTCTTGATCGACCCTCCAAATCTGAGCTCATTTCAACGATATTTAAAGTAGTTACGGGCGTTTCAAGTATTTCACGTTTGCGCATGCGCAGACGAAACAATTTCCATGATTTGGAAACGGGACCATTTGCGATCCAACCCGTGTGTACCCTCAAAATTTCAGCTCTGTACGACTGTTTTTCGCGTAGTTAGAAGCGTTTCAAGGAAATGGTCAACATTTCATGTTCACGCATGCGCAGACGAAAGTTACGGTACGATTCCAATGAAATTGATTTGGAGCTATTAAAGTATTATTCCTGATCGACCCTCCAAGTTTGAACTCATTTCAACAATATTTAGGGTAGTAATGAATGAGCTTTTCAAGTATTTTACGTTGGCGCATGCGCAGCCGAAAGTTACGGTACTTTTTCAAGGATTTTGGTATGGACCCGTCTGTGACCCAACCCGCACCTACTCTCCTAATTCCAGCTCATTTGGACCATTATTTTGGGTAGTTATGGGCGTTACAAGGAATTACCACAGACAGACAGACACGGAATCAAAAATGTTCCTCGATGTCTGAAACCCAAAATGGAAGTGGAAATTTTCATTTTTGGAGGACATAAGTTTTTTATAACTCAATCACGAATCCAAGACTTCCCTACCTTCGGTAGTGAGGAAGCAAAAGGAGGATGTTCTAAATTCGACCTGTTTCTATGTTCTTTTTGCTTCCTCACTACCAAAGGTAGGGAAGCCTTGGATTCGTGATTGAGTAACAAAAATTCGTATCCTCCAAAATGAAAATTTCCACAACAAATACCACATTTCCACAATAAATTTCCACAGGATGTCATCCGTAACTCTGAACCGACCAAGACAGCACGCGACCCTGATGGGCTGCAGGCGGAGGTATGGAGGGCTGTGCCTTGTGGGCTGAGGGTGTTATTCTTCGACATCATCATGCGCCGGCTTCCATGCTCTTGCAGGCCAGAACCACGATGATACCTAAGAGTAATATGCCGCAAACAGAAGCAGACTACCGCCCAATTACAGTCCCATCAGTAGTTGTACGCCAATTCCATAAGATCCTAGGAAAACGGTTATAGTCAAGCAACAAAGAGGACTCCACAGGGGCGTTGACGGGCTGGTAATTAATGTGGTAGCATGTAATACAACATTAGTTGAAGCCAACCGCAAGAGAAGGGAGCTACATCTAGCAGTTCTTGGTGTTGAGAAGGCCTTTGATAGGGTCTCTCATTTTGCCATCATGAACATAATAAAAGCCAGGCAATGGCCCAAGCAATTGGTGGAATACATTGAAGCAGCCTACCAAAACGGATCAACAAGAATTGGGGCAGGTCCGTGGCTGAGGAACGCGAGGGGAATTAGGCAGGGCGACCCCCTGTCATCCACCCTATTCAATGTGGTCATGGATCATGTCCTATTAGCCCTATCCTCCAGAGTGGGATACTTCCACGCAGGTAGGCGTTGGTCCTCGCTTGCGTTTGCTGATGATGTTGTATTGATTGCTACATCGAGGGCAGGAATACAGGCCCAGGTAACAGCACTCAATGGTGCCTTGGAACAGGTGGGACTAAACCTCAATCTCAGAAAATAGCTGTACCTTCCCCTCGTGCCAAGAGGTGGCCGACTAGTGCTGCCAATGGAAGGTATAGCCATTGACGTTGATGGTGAATACTTAAGAGCTTCTCCACATAATGTTCGATGGACATATCTGGGGGTCCCATTTGGAGCCCAGGGCGTATGTCGCAATACAGCTAGCAAAGTAGCGTCCATGCTTGAAAGAATTGACAGAGCCCCCCTGAAGCCTCTACAAAATTTGGTGATCTTGCGGGATTCCGGAATTCCATCAATGACGCATCAACTGGTACTGGGGAATACAATGCTTGGTACCCTGAAGCAAATGGATGTGGCAATCAGAGGCCACATCAGAAAATGGCTGAGACTACCATTGGACTCTGCTAATGCTCACATCCACGGACCGGTAGGTGATGGGGGCATGGGCGTGATGGAGCTGCTCACCCAGATACCTGCAATAAGGTCTAACAGGCTATGCAATGTCCGCACGCAGCTCTTTGAGGACACTATCTCTATCTTTGAGGGTCAGCGTACCGGAACTATCCATCACTGTCGAATGGGTTGTCACAACATAAATGAAACGGCTGCTCACGTCCTCCAGGTCTGCTCCTCCATGGTGCGACCTAGGTGCGCCCGTCATAATGCTGCCCTGGACCTGTTGCATGTTTATGCACGACGCAAAGGATGGCCGGTGTGGCTTGAGCTCCACTTCAACCAAGTGGAGCGGAGCTATCGACCAGATCTCTTGGTGTTGACACCGAGAGGGGCCTTCATCATTGACGTCTCTGTGGTCTCTGGATCCCGATCCCTCGCTGACGTCAATACTGCCAAGATCCGTAAGTACCAGGTGGATGAGCTGCTACAAGCAGCAGCAGGATTGGCAGACATCCAGCCTGGCCAGATAAAGGTGATTGGCGCAACCATCACCTGGCGCGGTGTGTGGCATAGTGGGTCAGCAGCAGACCTCAAAAGGGTGGGCTACCCAGAGTTCATACTTGAATGGATGACCATGCGAGTCCTAACAGGAGGAGCGCGTATATGGTCTACATTCAGGAGAACGGCTGCTCAGCGTGTGGCCGGCCGAGCATGGGGGTGCTGTGGGGCCCGGAGCTGAACTCAAACCTACAAAGGGGAGGAGAGAAGCCGCCTGACGGCACAGCCAGAAGAGGCCCAAAACTCCTCCCTCCATCAACTGAGCGGCAAGTCAACTGAAGAACTGCCGCCCTCCCCATTGTCCGGGGTCGGATTTCGGACCACGGTTGCCTGTGCTGCTGGATGGATTCAACAGCACAATCCTCAAAGGGTGATGAAATGACTAGTGGTGAAGTACTATTCTTATTACAATACCATCGTTGTAATGATGATCATTATTATCCAAATAAAACATGTTAAATGATTGAGTAACAAAAAGTCATGTCCTCCAAAATGAAAATTTCCACAACCATTTTTCGTTTCAGACATCGAGGAACATTTTTGGTTCCGCGTATGTTTGTCTGTCTGTGGTAATACCTCGTAACGCCCATAACTACCCAAAATAATGGTCGCAATGGGCTGAAATTTGGAGGGTAGGTGCGGGTTGGGTCACAGATGACCCCATACAAAAATCATTTAAAAAGTACTGTAACTTTCGTCTGCGCATGCGCAAACGTGAAATACTTAAAACGCCCATAACAACCCTAAAAATCGTTGAAATGTGTTCAAACTTGGAGGGTCGATCAGGAATAATACTTTGATGGTTCCAAATGAATTTCATTGGAATCGTAATGTAACTTTCGTCTGCGCATGCGCGAAAGGGAAATGTTGACAATTTCCTTGTAACCTTCCAACTACGGAAAAATAGTCATAGAGAGTGAGGGTACACGCGAGTTGGATCGCAGATGATCCCGTATCAAAATGAACATACCCAACCACTTTATACGTTCATGTGATTCAAGTGAGGAAGCTACACTGCCTACTCGAATTGGCAGACTTTTTTATGTTTGTCCAGCGATTATTCCGAAGCTATTGCACCGATTTCGATGAATCTTTTTTCAAACGAAAAATACTAGTTTTGTAAGTAAAAAAAAAGTAGTACTGGGCCTGAATAGGCCATTTATACTCTTCAATTTCTAATGCTTTGACAGAAATTGCATAATGTGACGGCAGAAAATATTCTGCCAGACTGTGGATGCCTCAGTGATGATGGTATCAGTACTTGAGAGTATATATTATGGTATATTACTAAAAATATCGCACTAAACCGCAAAAAATTAACAAAAAACAAAACCGACTTAAAAAAAGCTGTATAAAACTAGAACGCTGCAAAGTCCTTGTCACATGGGTTTATTATTCTACTGGACGTACCTACAGAAATGTTGGCTGTTCATTTATGCACAATCATTCATGCGCAATAATTGAAGTAGCTATTTTTTATGGTTTCCACCAATTTTGGCCCCCATAGACACGAATTAGGCTCCCATTTTTGACAAATTATCTTTCATCATTGATAGTGCCATTTAATTGTCTTTATTCACCTGCTGATCTAATTCTAGTGTTATTATACAAGTTTATGGTGATTTCAGGCAATTTCCCAGGTTTTTGACTAATAAAAAATGAATTTTGGGAGCTGAACTTTCGTTAGAGCCTCAATTCTTCACTCTTTGGTACAAATCGACTTCATATTCGGTCTCCTCGTCCTAAAAAAACTTGGAAAACGTTACCTCACAAGCTCATGTTACTAAAACACCATGAAAAACCATTTTTACCCCCATTTTCACCCATAACACCCCTGGGTATATTCCGATCGGGATGCAAAGTTTGGGACACAACTAGGGCCCAAATGGAGCCGGAGTGCGAAAGGACGAGTTTTTTCGACCTAAATTAAAGTAGACATGCGTGGAACGGCGGACGGCAGACAGCGTACGGCGGACGGCGCACGGACATTGCATTTTTGGAATCTGAGCACCTTGAAACGTAAAAGAAAAAATTTTGAGGGGGTGTTATAAAAATGTTCTGGTGAGCGAATACGTATTATTCACAGAATAATAAACCAAAAGTAAAGAATAATTTGTATCTGAACAAACGTGCATAATTTATTCAGAGCCAATACAAAAAATTTTTATCATTTAACAATGATTAACAGGACGTTTCCATTTGTTTTCCGAACGTCACGAGCGTCACGTCACGATGGGGTTTGTGAGCGTCACATCACGATCGAGCGTCACTTCATGGCACAAGAAATTGCACCATCGAAATTACATTACGTTACTATGTTGGTTGCGAGCGTCACGTGACTATGGTGGTCATTATGCCTGCAGATATAAGTAAACTATGATGAGGTTCTTGACCGCTGGAATAAGTAAGGTAGGAGGTTCCTGAGGTTCGGCCAGTGAAAACTATTATCCTTACGCCAACGTTTCGTCGAATTTATTCAACATCTTCAGGGCTTAGAGATTATGATGATGATAAACTGATGAAGATTATGATTATGATGAAAAGAAGCTGATGATGGTGGTGAACAATATATTTTGTGAACAACATATATTGTGCTTATTTAAGCAATTTACTGATGAAACAGGCGTTGGAATTTTGTTTGTTTTTTCCAAACGGTATGAGAGCTTGAGCTGTGCCTAATAAGACTGTGCGAGGTGCGGTAGATGAAACAGATGCACCAGAAAAAAAAGAAAACAACAGTCGGCGATGACGTGGTTTTGGTAGTGATCGACTGAGCGGGAGTAACAGCAGAATGAGTGGAGGTATATGCAGGGCATTGCTCGCTTATAACCAAATAAACGTAATATTATTTAACAGATTATTCATGTTTGATTTACCGTTTAATCTGTTATTGTTGTATTTGTTGGTATGGGGGGGGGGGGGGGGGGTGTGAGTTCCACTATTTTACACTTGGTACAACGAGTCCCCAGAGACCGTTAAAAAAAGTACCTACCTACGTAAGCCTGAAGGTAATGCACGAAGTGCACAATGAAATAGTAAAATATCACCATTCTCAATATGCTCAACTAATTTCTGTTGTCTCAAGGCTTGAACATTAGTAGTTCCAAATACCTACATTTAGAAATAACTGCGACTCCTTTTTTTCTTTTTAATTCGTGGAAAATACAAAATACATAGATATCATTACAATTAAAACTAAAATAGAAAAAATAGATTATTAATGATTTCTTCCATAGATCAACAATATTTTTCCACAGAACCCACAAAGGTTAAACCTGTGCGTGAGCATTTCTTATTATCAATAAATAACCTATTAAAATAATTATTAAAATTTACAATTGAAACTTAAATTTAGGCAGAATTTCACATATGTTCACTAACCTACCTAACTGTTTCACTCTCTAAAGCTGATATAAAATAAATTTAAATACGTATAATACATGATAGTTTTAACAAATGTATCTGCTGGGATTATTACAAAAAAAATCTGGTCTAACTTACTAATTCCCGGAAAGTTATAATTTTACCACAATCCATTGTTTAAGCTCATTTCGTAATTTCGAGGTAATTTCAACTGGGTATCGCAGTTACGATCCTACCTAGCAATCCTTGGAGCCGACGATGTTTGGCGCTGCAATGAGAGTGCTAAGTCTTTGTTGCAGAGAAGTGAGAACCACTGGCTCAGCTTAGATATTGATAGTTGTTCAAACTCTAAATACACTGTCAAATTTGGTGTGACAGCATTGCATCTTAGCAGAGCAGTTTTTGTTGGTGGAACTGACATGGAAGTATACAGCCCACACAGCTTTCTTCATTTCATCCAAGTTTTCAGTGTTTCGTCTGATGGCTAACCCATAATTTATGTCTGAAGCTGATCAATTGAAGCTTCGGTCAGCCGATTCCGCCCACCGGACTCCTGTAAGAAGCTATAGCTCTAAACTTTAGAGTCTAAAGGATTTACCAAAAAGTTCAAAATTTATCTCAAAAAACGCTGCATATCCCTGCACAACGGTTTATTATTTTGTACAGAATACCCGCCTGTTACAGATCACAGGTCTCCGTATAGATAACCCTTCTATATAACATAATGTACTATTCTACGTATATTATGTAGATCGCGGACCCTCCGTAGGTTAGTACCTAACCCCATACTCGTTACTAGGTACCTCCCTAAACCGTTGTGTAATAATTTACCTGTATAGGTTCCACTTCTACGGAGATAGAATAATGAACCGTTGTGTAATAATTTTCCCATCAATAATACTTCAACGGTTGTTCAAGTTGCAAAAGTACCTATCAACAAAATCCAGCCCCTTCTTGGTAGATGAGCCGTTGTGTAATAATTTACCGTTGTGTAATAATTTACCGTGGTGTAATATTTTACCGTTTTGTAATAATTTACCGTTGTGTAATAATTTGCCGTTGTGTAATAATTTACCCATCAATAATACTTCAACGGTTGTTCAAGTTGCAAAAGTACCTATCAACAAAATCCAGCCCCTTCTGGGTAGATGAGCCATTGTGTAATAATTTACCGTTGTGTAATAATTTACCCATCAATAATACTTCAACGGTTGTTCAAGTTGCAAAAGTACCTATCAACAGAATCCAGCCCCTTCTGGGTAGATGAGCCATTGTGTAATAATTTGCCGTTGTGTAATAATTTACCGTTGTGTAATAATTTACCCATCAATAATACTTCAAAGTTTGTTCAAGTTTCACAAGTACCTACCAACAAAATCCAACAGTCCATCAGTTATCAAATGAAATAATATCGCACAACAACCAACTCGACTTCATACAGCCATCCTTGATTATAATCAGGTGCTCCTTAGTGATGATATCCCGGCCGGATTTGTACCGTTTGATTCACGATCGTGTTGACGAAGCTTTTTGGTGCACACGAACGGCTGGACGTACAATGCTCCGGGTGGTCATAAAAAATTGTTTAGCTCAAGACAAATTTAATATCGTAAAAAAAACCATACCCTTCTATCGAAAGTTTTCGAGCTACGGCGTTCTGAAAATGTCAACCCTATTTTTAACCCCTTAGAGGTGACTGACAGTAACGTCGAGCTTCGAGGACCAACTAGACCCGGAACGGAACCTATAACCCGAATTTCATCAATTTTTTTTCATGGTAACTAAGAAAAGTGGCCCGTACGGCGTACGGCGTACGGCGGACAGACAGAAATATTTTCATTGCAGTTTTGGATTCTACGTACCTTGAAACGTAAACCATCAAATTTTGAGGGGGGGTTAGAATTTTTTTTTTTCATGCTCGATTCCAATGGTTCATTATTGAAAATAATAAACCAAAAATTGGAGTATTTCAAACCCATAAGTGGGGAAACTGTTTGATTAATGAGACTCTTCTTAAGAAAAATTGTAACCGAGTCATGGTAAGCCATGGTGCTTATTTATAAAAGTGTAAGTTTTATAATCAGGGAGTACAAAAGGGATGCTAATGGATAACTGTGTTTCAGTTAATACTGTTAAATCTGGTTTGAAATTTAAGTATGACAGCAATATACGAAATTCATCTTAGTGCTTTGTAATCATTCTAATATTGTAATTCAGAACGTAGACGTTATAGATTTTACTCCTGTCATTTAAATCGACGACGTCAGAAGCCTTTCCTGTAGTATATACCGAAATTTCAGAAAAATCCATATTCCATTTTACCGTAGATCAATTCGGGTCAGTCACCAGTGTAAAGACTCTCGATCGTATAATAAGTTGAGTGGAATCCTGCTTCGTCTGATTGAATGTCGCTGCCAGTTGGTTTACCAGAGTTCCGCTTCTGAGTGTAAGGTGTATAGATGGTGCTTAGTTGTTATAATATATCCTCTTCGGCTTCAACTTGACTGGAACGCTCATTTCGTGTTTTCGCACATATAATTGTCCATTTTTAACGCAAGTGTATTGTATCCGAGACTTTTTGTTTGACGAGCCAGCCACAGAAAAGTCTCCGGTTGGTTTTTGTGAGCTTTTCATTTATGGATAAAGTGCCAGTAGTAGGTTTTGCCACGTTTGGACTAGTAATCTTACCATATTTCTTTTTAGCTTCAAATATTTCTTTGGGCGTGTTTTCATTTTTAAATTGGGCTATTATGGGGCGAGGCTTTTTCTGGCTAAGTTGAGGTTGAGCATTACCATTTTTCCTCAACGTGGGCTCAGGTTGATGGCAACTGCAGAGTACATCATCCTAATTGAGAACATAATCCATAGCTCCACATAGCTCAGTCAAGACTTCCACAAGGTTTTCATCAGGTGTTGGGGGAATGCCCTGGATTTAGATTTATTTTGAAAGGAGATGTCTATCAATCATGTTTACTTTCATTCTCTAATAGTTATTTTCTTCAGCAAGCGTTTTGTGTTTGTCTTCGAGGTTTTTTATATTCCCCTCCAGTTCAACTGATTTTTGTCTCATATTTTTCATGTCTTTATAAAAATCATCGTATTTTTCAATTCAATTCAATTCAATTTTTTTATTCAGCAAATACTTTATACAACAAATATAATGATTTTTAGAGAGTCTATATACATAATACAAGATCTAAACTTATGTTGGTTTATGAGCCTAAGGTCAATGACCCGTCCAGGCTCGTCTCTTCCACCACTATTTATTACTGCGTATGTATGTACCAGCAGTTTCCTTGAAAAAACACACCGTAAGTGTTTGGAGAATGAGTTACATTGATCAAGAACCAACAGTATTTACAGGTTATTCCTAAGTAGTTATTAAATACACTTAATGCTACGAAGGCTGATTTGTATTTTTATCCTAATTTAAACTTATTTATAACAACACTTTCGTTATTTTCAAGCTCAAAATATTCTAGAACTAGTTTTTTAAATTTTCCTGTTGATATTGAAGTCTTGGTTAGGAGCGGTAACTGTTCAAATAGGGCTGGAGCTAGCCATGGAAATTGTCGAGTGTAGAAATCATTATGTGCATGTGGTAACTGGAGGACATAGTTGGCATTTGTTCACGTCGGTCTAATCACCGCTTGCTTAGTAAATAAATGCAGGTGTTTATGCACATATAAAACAGTTCTGTGAATACAAGCCATTCTGGGAGTGAGAACACCGAAGTATTTGTATAGGTAACTAGTTGAAGTACGTTTATAAGAATTTGTTTATTTTTCGTTGGTAAGAAGCCGTTTTCTGGATTTCCGTGAGAACACAGGTAATCCGGTTTAGGGTGTGTCCAATTTGCTGCATGCCAGGTTCAAGCCTTCTCAAGTCAATTTTGCTAATGGTTTGAACATTGGGTTGTTTTTCAAGTTTAGCAGACCCTTCAGTTTCACTGTCATTGTTTCATTTCTTAGATGGTGCTTTGGAACTTTTTTTAAAAGAATTTGGATCACATGAAGAGTACCATTTATCATCCTCATTAAGGCATGCATTAACAAATCAATCACTTCAAGTAAATATTCAAATTTTTGGATCACATGAAGAGTACCATTTATCATCCTCATTAAGGCATGCAGTAACAAATCAATCACTTCAAGTAAATATTCAAATTTTTTAGTATGTACCTAAATTTACATGTACTAGGTAAGTATTGTACGGTACTTCACAAGAAAAAAAAATACTGCCGTCGAGTACTATAGAGAAAGTATCCAGAGAAATTGCGCCAGTAAAACCTAAAATTCGTAAGGAGGGAGATTGAAACTGGTCATAGAGAAAAATGTACATAAAATTAATATTACGATGGGGAGTTGTGCACTTTATGTTTTTGAAAATATCTGTGTTCGAAGGTACAAGAAAATTTGATTAGGTATGTACTCACAGTAGGTACTCAAACGATGCGTTTCCCCGGCCGGGGAGCCAGAACGCGACGAAATGACGTAGCTGGCGACAGACAGAGGAAGAAAGGACTTCCGAACACAGATTGGCGAATTTAACGGAATTTAAAAGATCGTAAATACAGCAGACAGGCAGACAGAGGAGCGGTACACGTTAACGCGTGGCTTGTGCATCGTTGCACGATACATGTACCGAGACTGATCGGGGGGATGGCGTCTCGAGTCGACGTGAGGGGACAGACAAGAAGAAACGGGCTTGTATAAGAACTTTGATATTCAAAACGGGTATTATAATATTGTAGATCTAGCACAATTATTGTACAAAACTATGTACCTACCTACTCGTACATACAGTTTACACACGTGTATAATTATTATCCTCAATATTATACAGGATGTATCAGTTTTCGATACACCATTGGAAAATACCTTTGTCCCATGAAATAATGACTCAGTACTTAGTGTCATGTACAGGTCGGGTTATTTTTCGAAACATAAGAATGGACATGAGAATAGCAAACCGTGGACCCAGGATGTCCAGTGGTGTCCATTTGAACAAGGTATCATTTTTTGCGAATTTTCAAGAAAAAATAGGTACGCTTTTGCAATGGGTCCAAAGTATTTGGTAAGTAGGTACATACAAACGATTTTTGAAAATGTTTTCAATACAAATCCTTTTCAGAGCAAACTTAATCCATCCCGGCATTAAAAAAAAAAATAGATGCTTGTTGAATTCAGAGAGAGCAGTATCATTGTAATAAGCAGAAATATTTTTGCAGAAAACGAGATTCGCCACTTTTAGGCGAACTTCGATATTTTGATCAATGAAACCATCCATTTGACCATCCCTAACACGGATATGACGATAAAAATCCGAAAATCGAGCTCTCGCACATGTTTTGTTATACCTACAGATGCCCTTTACCTTGTGTACATGCTCTTTTACTCGAAAATGCGCTAAAATAGAGAGAAACGTTATGGTAGTACTCACATATCTGGTCCATGATATTGTTTTGGAGTGACTGAAGATAGTGAATCTTCTGCTTAATGGGCTGTCCAGCGTTGCTTATAAGGGTACGATGAACTCTGAGCATGAGAGATTCGATGAGAGGGTCCAAGTAAGTGTAAGATTTGTTGGGGTATCGTTCATCGTAGCTCGGTGGAGTTGGTGGCAGGGGGGCTTGCTTGTATCCTGGATGAGCGGTCTTATCCCGAACAGTTGGAATGCTCTCAGGTAGTGATTCCCAATCCACTATTGACGGTTTCGAGCTCGTGGAATGGTTCATGGTGGGAAAATCCGTGGTTGCAGAAGCAGTGTCACGGCTGATGAACGTCTGATTTGAAATTTTTTTCGAGATCTCTACTCTGGACAAGGGCGTATAATCATGGTCAGCACCTGGCGCTATAAATGTGTGGCTCCCAGTTTTCACTATGTCCTTACCAAAAGAACTTGCGCCACTGTGAGTGTATTGCTTTTTGCCGGTAACTTCGCTCAAAACCCCAATTTCTGGGGCCTTCACCGTATCATGACGAATAAGGTGAACACCAGGAGTTGCGGTTGAAAGATGCTTCACAGGTTCCACTGTCCATGGCTCAAGTTTTGGCAGTTCTATCCATTCACAATTCAGCTCCCAGGTGATGCCAATAAAAATGAACAATCTACCCAACCTACAAAAATGAGAGTGAACATATTAGAATTATCATTGTCGTGGTACCCCTCAAAGTTATATTTACCACTCCTATGTAACGTGTAGATTTAACCAAATAACCAAAGAGAAAGACGAGCTTTGCGACGCCTCGGTTGAAGCCCAGAAGGGGTTCCCCTCCATCGAACTCCCAACGCCTCTCAACGGTCGTGACGGCCGTGGACAGACGGGGGACGAGGTGGAGGCACCTTTATATACCACCCGGCTCGCCCAGCTCTTCATTCGACCGACCTCGCTCATACCTACGACTTCTCTCTCACTCACTTTACGCCCTCTCTCTCTGTCTCCTACATCCGCATCTGCTGTGGCGGTAACCGCGGGATGCTTTCTCCTCTAACACTAGCTGTGGTGATAACCGTGGGGTGTTAGCATCCTCCTCCTCACGTGTCTGCTGTGCTGATAACCGTGGGACGCCTCATCCTCTCAACGCCTGCTGTGGTGATCCGAAAAGACTCCTAAGGAGCACATCCTCACTGCCTTCAACCTACCCAAACCTACCCTACTTGTAGGATCACAACAATCATTTAACTCAATAAGTGGTCTTTAAAGTGGCCAACAGGAAGGGGTTATGGTTTATTAGACCCATATCAGCTGGAAAACAACCAGAATTGGTTTTGGACTTCCGTGTTCTTGACTCACAAACCCACCTTGGGTTGCTTATCAGTAAGAACTGATCAACAGCACGAACGTACGTCAGCTTAAATGATGGATTTTTTGCAATAAATTTAAAGGCACAACATATAGAGATTCGCATCTCACGTACACCTTCTTAGTACCTACATAATTCAAGGTTGCAAACGGGATATGCTTGTAACGTGCTAAGTCCTATTCTGCTCATCGAATTCCCATGAAATTGTCATAGGTCACGGGGTAGACAGAGTTAAATCTTCCACTATGAATTTAATTGAGATTTGCGTCATTTCCCGTAGCAGCTTATACTGATCAGTAGTAGCATGATAGTAGGTAGGTACCTATCGCACAGTAAACAGCACATACCTACTCGTAAAAATCTATCAATTTATTTCAAAAATTCATGTATCGATTTATTTGGAATCTGGGACCATGACGCGACGGTAACTGCTGAAACTACGCGTAATACCGCACGTGGCCCGATGTTCCGTTGAGCTTCTCTTTAAGGTAACTGAATAGCATTAGGTATACTCACTCAAGACTCCGGGTGGTCACTATGATAAATATTCAGCGGAAATATATGGTCAACCTGGAGAGATAAGTAAGGTGTCGGTCGGTACCTACATGATGAAAGGTGGTGGTGAGCGGTGATGCTCATGCCCTGCGCTACCGGATGACTCTACGTAAAGAGCGACTATGACTGGAAGGTAGGCAGGTACTGCACATCGGGTGAAGACGAAACGAATTATAATGAGGATCGTAGTTGATGAGGAGGGCGGTCGTCACGTCCGACTGCGACAGTTGCAATTAGTTCCGTCACTAACTCTGACAAAAACATTACAGAGAGGCGAAGGTTAGCGGTAACTCGACACATACTTAATTCAAGATGAACTCCTGTGCAGGGTCACGTATGATCTCCTACAAATTGAATTGTCATTTAGAATGTCACAACCTTTTCCCGTCGATATAAAACTGCTTGGTGGGGTCACTCGCCCCGTGTTGAGGACGCTGTCTGAAAAATTATTATAAAAACTAAGTATTCACTCCCGACTGTCCCACAGTGGTGCCAAAAAATGAACTGATTTTTGACCGAAAACTTGCGTCATATTATATTTATTATGTTTTGTAGTGGGCTGAACATGTGGAGAAAAACGCTGCAAAGTCCTTGTCACATGGGTTTATTATTATTTTGGACTTTTGGACATACCTACAGAAATTTTGGCTGTTCATTTATTGTTTCTTTCATGCGCAATAATCGAAATAACTATTTCTGATGAATTTTGGCCCCTAAAACACAAATTAGGTACCTATACGCTGCTTTTTTTTTTTAACTACATATCTTTGATCATTGGTAGTGCCATTTAATCGTCTTGATCCACGTGTTGACACTTTTTCCAGTGTTATGATACAAACTTATGGTGATTTCAGACGATTTCCCAGGTTTTTTCACTCATAAAAAATCAATTTCTGGAGCTGAACATTTGGTAGAACTCAACTTTCCACTCTTTGGTCAAAATCGACTTCATATTCGGTCTTCTCGTCCCCAAAAACATGGAAAACGATATCTCAGAAGCTCATGTTACCAACATCTTGCTAAAACGCAAAAAGTACCTATTTTTACACACATTTTCACTCATAACATCCCTGGGTATATTCTGATCGGGCTGAAAAGTTTTGGGACACAACTAGGGCCCAAATGGAGCATGTTTGCGAAAGAACGATTTTTTTAGACCGAAAATGAGGCCTGTAGACGTAATACGGCGTACGGCGGACGGCGGACGGCGTACGGACATTGCATTTTGGTTTATTATTCTGAGAATAATACACCTATGTATTCGCTCAGCAAAAAATTTTTATAACACACAAACTTTTTTCTTTTCCGTTTCAAGGTGCGTAGATTCAAAAAATGCAATGTCCGTCCGCCTTCCGCCGTCCGCCGTACGCCGTCCGCCGTATCACGTGTACAGGCTTCATTTTCGGTCCAAAAAATTCGTTCTTTCGCACACATGCTCCATTTGGGCCCTAGTTGTGTCCCGAAACTTTTCAGCCCGATCGGAATATACCCAGGGGTGTTATGAGTGAAAATGTGTATAAAAATAGGTACTTTTTGCGTTTTAACAACATGTTAGTAACATGAGCTTTTGAGGTATCTTTTTCCATGTTTTTGAGGACGAGAAGACCGAATATGAAGTCGATTTTGACCAAAGACGCGGAAATTGAAGTTTTACCAAAGGTTCAGCTCCCAAAATTGGTTTTTTATGAGTCAAAAACCTGGAAAACTGTCTGAAATCACCATCAATGTGTACAATAACATTGGAAAAAGTGTAAACAGGTGAATCAAGACCATTAAATGCCACTACCAATGATCAAAGATGATCTTAAAAAAAAAGAAAAAAAAGCGTACCTATTTCATGTTTTGGGGGCCAAAATTGGTGGAAATCATCAGAAATAGCCATTTCAATCATTCCACATGAAAGAAACAATACATTTAACAGCCAACAATAATCTCTAGAACTCCAATAGAATAATAAACCCATGTGACAAGGACTTTGCAGCGTTTTAGCGAATTTTCGAAGAAAAGGAAGCTATTCTCTGTCCAAAATGTTTAAAACTCGAATTTCCGAAAGATTTTTATACCAAAATCCGTTTCAGACCATCCTGAATTCCCTGCCGAAAGACACCAAAAATTATATGTATATATATATATATATATTTATATATTTATATATTTATATATATATTTATATATTTATATATGTATGTGTCATTCCAGACGATAACTCTCGAAAGAATTGAGATAAAAAGTTCAAATTTGCACGAAAAATCTGTCTTGGCAATCGACAGGCTAAGTTCGAAGATGGGCAGAATCGGGTCACCCTAAGGGGGAGTTTTGGGGAGTTTTAGGGGGGGAAAATTACCCATAAATTCCCAAAATGAAAAAGTCTGACAAGTGACACCTCATTTTAAAGGTTTTTGTACGCTGAACACGATGGTGAAATCAGAATTGCGATATCTCATTCCATTCTCAAACTGGAGCACTTTGAAGATGAAGGAACGTGGTTATTTCTTGAGATGTTCTTCCTGGTTCGTCTGCTCTAATCTGATAACGGAATGGGATATCGCAATTCTGACTTCACGATCGTGTTCAGCGTTGGAAAATCTACAAACCGAGGTGTTACTCGGCAAAAAATGGAACAAAAAATTTGTTACGTACCTACCCAATACCTACTCTTCTGGTATTCAAAACATTTTTGATTTCCCCCTCCCCCTCCTTCCACCCCAAATTTTACTTTGCGTAAAACTACTCCTGTTTTAATTTTGTATGGTATCAAGTTGGGAAAACATTGGCCGAAAATTAATTTTCAGAAAATTTTAGGCGGAGGAGGAAGATGCCGAAAACTTCGAAAATTCGCTCTTATAGCCATGCTGCATGACTGTGGTTTTTTGGAATCTAATCACCTTGAAACGGAAAAGAAAAAAGTTTGAGGGGGTGTTATAAACATTTTTTGCTGAGCGAATACATAGGTGTATTATTCACAGAATAATAAACCAAAACTGTCTGCCAAGTTGGTGACCCAATAGGTATAGCTTCAACACACCGTTACTTTGGTTCATATAATACATCAGTGAGTCCGTAATTTATGCTAGATGTACCTTCCTACCTATAAAAAACCACACCCCGATTCGTGGTCTAATCGAAGCTTGATTATTGACGAAATAGTCCGAAAGTTGTGGTGGTAGAATAAGGAAGTGATGAACAAGAAAAAGAAGCAAGAAAAATCAATTTGATAAGGCCTTACCTGACGATAATTGGTTCCTTTACCCTATATATATCCGCATGATGGTTAAAAAACGCTGCAAAGTCCTTGTCACATGGGTTTATTATTCTATTGGACTTACCGACAGAAATGTTGATGTTCGTTTATTGTTTCCCAAAACACGAATTAGGGTCCTATTTTTTTCAAATTGCCTTTGATCATTTAAAGTTTTGCCATTTAATTGTCTTGATTCACCTGCTGATACCACTTCCAGCGCTATTATACCAATTTATGGTGATTTCAATTACCAAGGTTTTTGACCCATAAAAAAATGAATACTGAACCTTCGTTACAACCTCAAATCTTCACTCTTTGGTCAAAATCTACTTCATATTGTAAGATCCCAATTTGGCGCTGGGATTCTTACACTGATTACCAAATGAAACGTGTAAAAATCAAGAGGAAGAAGCTACGGAAAAATCGCATAAAAATGTGGTAATCAGTGTAAGAACGCCAAATTGGGATCTTACAATATTCGGTCCTCTCGCCCGAAACAACATGGAAAACGATACCTACCTCTCAAGCTCTGTTTCACTAAAACCTCGAAAACTTTTCTACTATATATTTTTATTATAAATAAAAATTTATAGTATTTAATATAATTTTAATTTTAATTTAATTTAATTAAAAAATTAACTATATATTTAATATATTTACTATAAACTTTTATTTTATATATTTTTACACCCATTTTCCCCCTTAACACCCCTGGATGGATTCTGATCGGGCGGCCGAGATTAGAAGTACAGCTAGGACCCAAATGCGTTCCCAAATGGGGAAAAACAACGACTTCAGACTAAAATTTAACGTAATTTTAAGTTGAAACTTCGTTAGCACCTCAATTTTCCACTCTTCGGTCAAAATGTACTTAATATTCGGTCTCCTCGCCCTAAAAAACATGGAAAACAATACCTCACATGCTCATGTTACTAAAACACAAAAAAAACCAATTTGTACACCCATTTTTCACCCATAACACCCCTGGGTATATTACGATCGGGATGCAAAGTTTTGGGACACAATTACGGCCCAAATGGAGCCTGTATGCGAAAGAACGAATTGTTTAGACCGAAAAGGAAGTATATATGGATGATACGGCGCGCGGTGTACGGCGGACGGGGGACGGACATTGCATTTTGGTTTATTATTCTGTGAATCATACACCTATGTATTCGCTCGGCAAAAAAATTTTTATAACACCCCCTCAAAATTTTTCTTTTACGTTTCAAGGTGCATAGATTCCAAAAATGCAATGTCCGTCTGCCGTCCACCGTCCGCCATATCATGCATATCTACTCCAATTTCGGTCCAAAAAATTCGTTCTTTCGCACACAGGCTCCATTTTGGGCCCTAGTTGTGTCCCGAAACTTTGCAGCCCGATCGGAATATATACCCAAGGGTGTTATGAGTGAAAATGTGTATAAAAATAGGTACTTTTTGCGTTTTAGCAAGATGTTGGTAACATGAGCTTTTGAGGTATGTTTTTCCATGTTTTTGGGGACGAGAAGACCGAACATGAAGTACATTTTGACCAAAGAGTGGAAAATTGAGGTTCTTACGAAGTTTCAACCTTAAATCTTCCGCACACAGTTTGGGTCCCCATTTGGGAACTCATTTGGGTCCTAGCTGTGCTCCAAAGCTCGGCAGCCCGATCAAAATTCACCCACGGGTGTTCCGGGTGAAAAATGGGGGTAGAAATAGAGTTTTTCGAAGTTTTTTTGAGGTTTTAGTGAATATGACCTTGCGAGGTATCGCTTTCCATGTTTTTTAGTGCTTGAAGACCGAATATGAAGTTGATTTTGACCAAAGAGTGATGAATTGAGGTTGTAACGAAGGTTTGGCTCCCAAAATTCATTTTTTATGAGCCAAAAACCTGGGAAATTGCCTGAAATCACTATAAATTTGTATAATAACGCCAGAAGTAGTTTCAACAGGTGAATCAAAACAATTAAATGGCTCTCAAAAATAGGAGCTAGTATTTTGGTGTTTTTGCCGGCCAAAATTGGTGGAACCCATCAACAAAACTATTTCAATAATTGCACACATGAAAGAACAATAAATGAACAGCCAGCATTTCTATAGGTATGTCCAATAGAATAATAAACCCTTGGACAAGGACTTCGCAACGTTTTTGGAATCTATGCACCTTGAAACGTAAAATAAAAAAATTTTGAGGGGGTGTTATAAAAAATTTTTGCTGAGCGAATACATAGGTGTATGATTCACAGAATAATAAACCAATACTTTATCAGTACCTAAGTAAAAAATTAACACCGTTGAAAAATCCCGCTTTGACAGATATCTCCTGAATTCTGAAGATACAGAGGAGAATAATTGAACGCAATAACTTCAACAAAAATGCTTGTATTACAAAAATAGAGTATGAATATGTCATGACATGAGCAAGAATTAGGGGGAAAACAAACTGTAAATAAAATACAACTTTCAGTAAAAACAATTTTCTTAAACTTTCAAAAAGGAAACAATATCATATGTCGGTAAATCTTGACCTTGACAAATTGAAAATAAGGTACCTAACTAGAGGTCATTTAGAATTGACTAGAATAGACAGGTAGGTACAGGTATCTCAGGACAAAAAATTAATGACAAACGCTATAATCGAATGAGCCGTGAATCACAGTTTAGGTAGGCACCTACCTATTGTTCTAATTACACGAACTAATGAATATTTTCACAAAGTAAAATAAGCAATGTTCTCTTGTCAGATGGACATCTTTCAAATTCGACTTTTGTATTCTACGTAGGTACCCTTGAAAGTTGAGACGTAAAACGTTAAATGGGGGGGGGGCTTTATAACTATGAGTAGCAATTAAATGACAAGAATTAGAGATTCAGAACAAAAACTTTCAAAGAACTGGGATGTAATGAAATATTATTTATTATGTAGTGAAATATTTACTTATTATTTTTTGTATTTGTCACTGCTGAGGCCTTTCCAGTAGTTTTTCATCTCTCGTAAAATAATCGACTGCTTCATTGCAATCAAAATTCAAATTAATTGTAATGAAATGGGATACTCTCTGATTCCCTTTTTTTAGATTTTGCAAGGTAGCATATACATTTAGTGAAGCCAGTATGATTACTCATGGGCTCAAAAATATAGCAGTTTTGGCTACTACAGTAGAAGTCGCTTACAGTGATCGAATTGGGACCGACTGGAAACAATCACTATAAGCGACCAATCTCTATAAGCGACTTCTACTTTGTGTTGATTTTAGCCATTTTTACCGAGATTGGCGAATGTGACACCCCAGAACTGACCTAATTTTGATTAATTTTTTTTTTTAGGAATCTTCATTAAAACCTATAGGCAGTTAGTTATCTTCTGTTTCGGATCATCGTTCAATAGGTACCACTTTTGTTGAATGAATATATACCATTTTCAGGAGATATCAGCCCTTTTTACCTATTTCGCCGACTTTTAACATCCAAAACTAGAAAACTAATCACTATAACCGACCTTTTGATCACTATAACAGGCCAATTCACTGTGTGTTTACATAGGTACAGCCGATCGGGACCTGACTGTTTCTGTCCTTATATCCGACATTCCTATAACCACCTTTCTACTAAGCGACTTCTACTGTATATAGTTTTTATATAGCATCCATAAATGTAGCTGTCTACTATAAATATTATAGATGTGGATTCACAAAAGCAAGGGCAAGTTTGCGTTCTAAGATTTCCAGAGTAAAATTACCTAGTTATTTCTATTCGTAAATTGTAATCTATTACTAGAAGTAATTTCGGAGGCTCCCCTAACTCTGACTTCAAGACATCACCTACTTCAAGATTACAATTCTCCAACCGTCTCAACATCGAAACAATCACTTATGACTATCATGACTGAGGCCCAGTCATAGACATGTAGAAGACGATGTATAATATCCATGCTGCTATCACGACTCCCAATCAATTTCATTTCTGATTCCTGTTCACTTCGTCCAGCGTTCGTTAATCACTAGTTAATGTGGCGTTGATCAAGGCTCGGGTCCACTCGGGACGAGTACTCTTTGCTGTGTTGTGCGTTGTTAAGTATTTTGTTAGCATTGTAACATAATAATTATTATAGTGGGGTAAACCTAACTCAAGAGGAAGTCTTGTGAGGTGGTGACTATCCGTAACGGTCGTTTAAGGTTTAGGGAGACATTTATCTGCCACTGCAGTTGACTATCTGGGCGTGATGGATAAGCCACCGATGTCCCCCGATGATGCGGAAGCATCGGAAAAGCTCGTTGATGGAGACAGAATCGTGATCCGGCCACAAATAGCGCCCACACCTCAAAACGGGGACACGAGGATCGACATGGTAGAGGTTCGCCAAGCCTTCGTCGGCATGGGGAAGGAGGAGCTTATGAAGTTCGCCAACGATCCATTTTGGGTTAAACTCAGATGGTTTCTGTTTGGTCTCTTCTGGGTCCTTTGGTTTGGGATGCTGTTCGGTGCTGTGGCTATCATCGCCTACGCCCCAAAATGCAGTGCACCAGCTGAACGCGACTGGTTCGAAAAGAGCCCGCTCTACCTCATCAACGCCGACCAGATCAGAGACGAAAACGGCAAGGAGATCCCACTGTCCCAAGGTTTGTTCCATACCACCTGTTTTGCATAGTTAGTAAAATCAGCTGTACGTTGTCCCTCCATCATACAAAGTTGCTGCTAGCCACCAAGGTGTTCTTGCATATCGCCAGTCAGGAGGGTAAAAAAGAAAAATACTTTTCTTGCCGCCCCAAAGTCAGTGGTGCGTTTCCAGGCGCCACCCCTCTTTCTTGTGTGATTTCAAATGCCCCATAAGCATGGATGTTTATGCATCTTAATATATAAATATGTCTATGAAGAACTCTGATAGCCAACTTCATCAGAGTAAAGGTATTCGTTGACCCTGAAAGAGGTCCAGAGGGAAGGTTTCTTAAGGCATTCTGACTAATCATGTGAAGACCGTACTTGTGTCGTGAGACCTCTGACCAGTGCTTTGAGGCGCTCAGTCTCTCCGACAGCGGCGGCTGTCAAATTGGTAATGTTCAAGAGATTTGTCTACTTGGTGAGGACGGCAGCTAGGCATATGGGCGAACGTAGCAAGACAAATTTCGTTGATTTTCTCAATATTTTGTTCCTATTACTTGTTCTGCATTTTGTTCTACAGTCCTGTTACAATATTTTGTTCTACATTGAAATCATTTTGCTTTCCTCACCCAACCCTAAAAATAATGGGAATGTATTGTGGTGGGAGGGGGGGGGGGGGGGGTCGCCCAACATTGGGTGGTTGCCCAAGCTGCTACCCATCAGCTGTTGCCCAAGCTGCTACCCATCAGCTGTTGCCCAAGCTGCTACTAGTTAGGTATGTATATCTGTTTTAGATTAATGTACATATATGTGTGTATGTAATCAGCGTGCAAGAATTCAGCCTCTACACTGTAAAAAAATTCCGGTTTTTACTTTATACTTCCTAAGGAAGCAGCTGTAGAAATAATAGTTAATCATTTCCCAAAAATGGGCCATATAAATCCTTGTTTTTAGAACATATTTTGAAAAACTTGTCATGATCTTGATCGAATTTTCATGAACTTACTCTTGGTTAGCTTGTTGCTCTCAATCCAGTGGCACAAAAAACTAAATCACTTGAGAAATTTTGAAATGCTTGAAATTAGAGAGGTTGAAGAGTTGACATTTTGAAGTGTGGTAGTTGCCCGTTTATTTGTATTCAGTCACAAATAACTAGTGCAACTAATATTTGGCGATATTTTAAAAACTACACATAGGACGGGTTTTACCACATTGAGTGAAAGTCCGAGTTACGGTTGTTACGAGGCAGTTCGACAGAACTGCTTTGGTTAGCTCGACCCAGCTTTCCCGAACTCCCCTCAGGACATGGCCCTCCGGTTGAGTATGCCGTAGCACCTTGTGGCGATTCACTCTCCCGTATACATTGTGTTATTAATCTAATAACCCAATAAAAATTAATATTGTAGTTTCCATGTGCGGGATGTATGAGTAACATCCTTCTCAACCTTAAACAACTCCTACACATTACGTTTGGCGCAGCTTTATGTTCACGGACTTTAATACGTTCCCAGTAAGGAATTCTGTGGTTAATTATGGTGTTTCAGTGTTGTGTGCTAACGCAGTTAAGTGTCTGTGACTATGCTGTTTCAGAACAACGTCGAACTTTCATCAGAGGGCGTAAGTTGTGCTATCCATTTAGTACAATGGAAGCACCTAGTTGAAGGGTTGAATGCCTTTCTTAATCCTGCTTCAAGCCCCCATTCTTTAGCTTATCACTACCACTACACTCTATAGAAATTGGATAGGAACTTAGATGAACTTATTCAATCCCTTCCAAGCCGGTTGGTCATTTCACAAGCTGTTGAATGGAAAAACATGCACTTACCTACCAAGTCGACTCCCATACCCTCATCACCAAAGCCTCTGGATCCAAGGCGTGCATTTCAACGAAAACATCCAACCATCACAGCCTGGAACAATCGTCTTTGTTGGCGTAGGACGTCGACACATCTCAAAGTGTTACAAAAATTGAGCACCACTAGATCGCTCATCCCGCCGTAAATATCAAGTCCTCTTCAACCCCAGGAATATTGAATTTTCCTTGCAAAGTTTGCGGTGAACTTCATGCCCTCCTTAAATGCAAAACATTCAAAGGGATGAATGTTGAAGAGAGATGGGATGTAGTTCATTGGAACGATTTGTGTGTGAACTGCTTTGCCTCGGCACATAATTCAAACATGTGTACTTCCCGTGTTTTGTTCAACTTTGCTAGAATTCGCGAAGCTGATGACGTAAAACGGGACTGTGGGCTACCCCTTTCCTCTCCACCGCGTTCATGGATCGGAAATGTAATTCCAGTTGTGAGGAATCTACTTTGAAGAAATTCGCTCCACCCTCACTTCCATCTGGGACACTTTCCTTCATTAGCTTTGCAAGCAAAGGAACAACGAACAAGAGGACGTCTACCACTCAGAATCAGAAGTTATGCTCGACTGCAATCGAAAAGTAAACCTTTCATTTTCCGCAGACAATTCTTAGAGACTTTCCAAAATATTTCCAAGGAATCTCTATTCTGCATTTGGTGTTAGCTGCCATGGGAAGCATATCCCAAGATATTCACAGCTTACTGTTCTTCGACTGTGGATGTGAATACCATCTACAACGTTATGAAAAATTACTAATCAATACTCTCCAATGTTCCTGTACTCTTCGAATGAACTCCAAGATCTCTATTTGCTGTTAATTATTCCATATTTGTCGTGTGTTATTCACTTTAGCTTCAGTGTGTTTCTGTGTATTCTAGTTCACATCTAGGCTGAATTTCGTATATTCACCTGAGGACAGGTGCTCCTCACAGGGGAAGTTGATGTTACGAGCCAGTTCGACAGAACTGCTTTGGTCAGCTCGACCCAATTTTCTCGAACTCCCCTCAGGACATCGCCCTCTGGTTTGGTTGGGTCTGCCGTAGCACCTTGTACGCGATTCACTCTCCCTTATACCATTGTTTATATTCATCTAATAACCCAGTAGATATTAACTATAGTGTTCTCTGTGCGGGATTTATGAGTATCATCCTCCTCCACCTTTAATCAATGCTCGGAACAATACATGGTAACTTGGAGTTACAGGAAAATGAGTGCGTTTTGCATAGGTACCTATTTGTTCATTATTCTATGATAATACACCTATGTGTTCGCTCAGCAAACAATTTTTATAAAACCCCCTCAAAATGTTTTCTTTTGTGGTTGAAGGTGCGTAGATTCAGAAAATGAGACGTCCGTCTGCCATACGCCATATCATGCATACCTGCTTCATTTTCGGTCTAAAAAATTCGCTATTTCGCACAAATGCTCCATTTGGGCCCTAGTTGTGTCCCGACACTTTGCAGCCCATCGGAATATAACAAAGGGTGTTATGAGTGAGAAATGGATATACAAATAGGTATTTTTTGTGTTTTAGTAGCATGAGCTTTTCCATGTTTTGTAGGTATCGTTTTCCATGTTTTTTGGGACGAGGAGACCGAATATGAAGTTGATTTTACCAAAGAGTGGAAAACTGAGGTTCAGTCTTAAATTTACTTTAAATTTTGGTTAAAATCGTCCTTCTCCCGTACACAGTTTGGGTCCCCATTTGGGAACACATTTGAGTCCTTGTTGTGCTCCGAAGCTCAGCAGCCCAATCGGAATACACCCAGGGGTATTATGGGAGAAAACTGGGGGTAAAAATAGGGGTTTTTGAGGGATTTTTGAGGTTTTTAGTAAATATTAGCTTGTGCGTTTTCCACGTTTTTTAGGGCGAGAAGACCGAATACGTAGTTGATTTTGACCGAAGAGTGAAGAATTGAGGTTGTAACGAAGGTTAAGCTCCCGAAATTCATTTTGTATGGGTCAAAAACCTGGGAAATTGTCTGAAATCATCATAAATTTGTATAATAACACTAGAAGTTGTATTAGCAGGTGAATGAAGACAGTTAAATCGTCGTTAAAACCTCTCAATGATGAAATCAATGATGAAAGATGATCTGTTTAAAAAAATAAAAACCGAGCCTAATTCGTATTTTGGGGGCCAAAATTGGTTGACACCTTCAAAAATATCTATTTCAGCTATTGCGCATGTTTTGTGTTTTAGTAACATGAGCTTTTGAGGTATCACTTTCCATGTTTTTTGGGACGAGAAGACCGAATATGAAGTCGGTTTTGACCAAAGAGTGGAAAATTGAGGTTCTAACGAATTTTCAGCCTTAAATTTTGGTCTAAAATCGTCTTTCTTCCGCACACGTTTGGGTCCTAGTTCTGCTGCGAAGCGCGGCAGCCCGGTCGGCATACACCCAGGGGTGTTATGGGGGAAAAATTGGTGTAAAAATAGGGGTTTTAGAGCGATTTTTGAGGTTTTAGTGAACATGAGCTTGTGGGATATCGTTTTCCATGTTTTTAAGGGTGAGAAGACCGAATATTAAGTTGATTCTGAACGAAAAATGAAGAATTGAAATTGTAACGGAGGTTAAGCTCCCGAAATTCATTTTTTATGAGTCAAAAACCTGGGAATTTCTGAAATCACCATACATTTGTATAATAACACTAGAAATCGTGTCAAAAGGTGAATCAAGGCAGATAAATGGTACGATCAATGATCAAAGATAATCTGTAAAAAAAAAAGAAGTTTTTGAGGACCAAAATTGGCGGAAACCATCAAAAATAAGGATTTCAATTATTGCACATGAAAGAGACAATGAATGAACAGCCAACATTTCTGTAGGTATGTCCAGTAGACTAATAAACACATCTGACAAGGACTGCAGTGTTTTTCTATAACTCCATGTTAACCTCAACTGGTATTTAACTCAGTGGTAAACCCGGCCATAATTTTGTGATATGGTAAGATCAGAGAACTCCAAGGATACCACCCATAGTACACTTCCAACCACCGTATCGCCTGAATGTGGGTAAGGAAAGTAGCGTCCTTATATTTTTTCATCTTATTGGCGAAGGAAGTGATCTATTGTAGTGTGTCTAACATTGTTAACACATGAATTTTCTATATTATGACTTGTTTGCATGTATGCCGATACAAAGCCGTTTCAGTTTCAAAGCATTCTGAATCCATCCCTAGATGTTAAATTATTTTTCTTCCATGCATTTCAACATGGCATTTTGTGACTGCAAAAACCTCCAATATCCAGCGCGATACAACTCTAAAACATTGTGGCTGTGTTATATCATGTCTCAAGATATCCCTCCCTGCAGAATCGAAATCTGTGGGAGAAAAACTTCGTCAAGTAGTTTTGAAACTCATTGAGTTGAAGATGAGCTACTTGGCTGATTGACTTCTAGAAGGTTCAAGCTCAAGATGCTAAGCAATTGAAAATAACAACTCATATAACCTCCCAAGTGGAAGAATAGTGATAAGGTAATGGAGCTGGTATTAAAGTCACAATAGTAGAAGATTCATGAGTCATCACTTGATCAGTCAATTCTACCCCATCTCCATGGGTTCGAGGGACACAATTTCCATTCATGTTCTCTTAGGTAAGTTCAGCAATCGAACCAGTAGTAGTGTTGATGACACTAAACTTTACAACATGTTGGTCCCCTTTTGGTATCAAACAAATGAGGAGTACCAAAATTCTATTGACACGAATAATTGAAGTTACGTCTGCCAAGTGGGTGGGTAGTTAGACTTCCTAAAACTGTTCACAGTTAAGTTTAAGACACGTAACTAATATGTGATTTTCTTCTCTTAAATTGTACTACAAGTTGATGAACTTGCGAATGTGAGCATTTGTGTTCGGATAATCCTATATCATGGTGCATATATTTATCACTGGACACTATTCAATATTATTTACACAACACCCAGTCATGTGGCTCACCACTGGTGGTCATGTGGTCAACACTGATTCTTTCTTCATTGACCTGCCTTTGTAACCCCTGGCTGTTGCAAATCGGCGTATTTCGGATTGGACCATTGTTTCCACACCTAAATCTCGGCAGATGTTATCACGGCATATTTGATGTGAGCTTTCCAGCGCAGTTTGGCATCTAGTGTCATATCTAAATACTTATCCTCAATGGCAGATGAGATAATATTTCTATTGAGGAACGTCAGAATGTAGCGGAGCTTTCTATTTGATAAGAGGAGGAGTCCCAGCTCTGATCTCTTGATAACTGTGAATACTGGAGTTTTGTCTGTTTAGCGCTGAGGCAGAGAATGAGATTTGTCGTTTGTGGTACTGAGCCATTGTTATAGTTCTGTAATAATGTTCTCCATGATTATCGATGGTATCAAAGATTTTGCAGCTGTTAAGGCTTCCTTGAGGCAGGGTCAGGATCTGTCCTATCAATCTCCCATCAATTACTGTATCAGTACGTTTCATTTAAGTAATACGATAATCCAGTATAATTTTCTTTCTTTCAGGTCTATTGCTGATGAAAGATCACCTAGCAGATCTTGGCATCAAGTCGATCCTGCTAGACTTGAACTCTGAAAACGATGATGACTTCAAATCACTCCCTAAGAAGTACGGTAGTGAAGAATCTCTGAAGAAAGCGCTGTCTTTCCTGCGGGAGTCTGGTTAGTTTGAGTCTTGAAGACATTTTATTGAAGAGTGGCTTGTTATAGTTTAATGGATGAGTGGGTGGGGGGACTAGCCGCCCATACAGCCTGGTTTCTCCCTTTCCGCTCAGAAAGGTAGGAAGGCAGTGTGACAGCTGCCTCTGGAGAAACATTGTTTTGATTATCATTGGTTTTGCACAATGCTTCCCCCGAGCCTATTCACTAAAAGAGATGGTGAAAATAGATTATCTCTTTTGAAAATCTCCAGGGAGAGATAGTCTCCCTTGGGAGACAGTCTCGTCTCCAGGTTCGTCTATTTTACTGAATAGCTCTCAACGCCTACTTAGACGTTTTTACTCATGGGTAGATAATATGTCTACATTTTTAATGAACAGTCGAGAAAAAACATACGTCAAAAGGACCGATATGGTAGCCGATGGACGAAGGATGGTAAGCGATCACTATCAAACAAACGAGAAATGAGAAAGGGACTCCCTCTTTCCAGAAAAACACCTAATTGGGTGTCTCTCTGAAAGAGATCAAAAAGGCCAACTCTCCTTTTTAGAAGTTACTGAATAACCCTGTACTATAAGAATCTCTTCTGCCAAAAGAGAGAGTCGGACCGAAAAGATATATCTCTTTGGCTTAGTGAATAGACCCCCAGGAGTTGACGATTCGTTTTCATGAATCGACGGCCCCATCTGCCGCTTGTTGAAAAGATAGGGAAAGAGCCCGGATCCAGTATAAAATTGGACGGGATTTCGATATACCGTAACATTATTGAGCAGATGGGGGGGGGGGGGGGGGGGGCTCTTCGAGATCTGAAGAAATGAATTAATTTAGGGTTGTGAATGAAATGACAAATACAATAAGAAGTTAATAAATAGCAGCTCACAATTTATTTTTTCTATATTGGCATATTTATATGGTAGCTATGTCCACTTTTTCAATTGATATCAAGATCCATGTTGCATGTAATTTCAGGCGGAGTTATCATTCAGTCATCTCCAAAGCCACTGCTTTATGGTAGTATGCATGGAAAACTATGAATTAAGCACCTTTCTTTGTCATGAGGTCTCTTATTGCAAGAAAGTTGGTGCACAGTCCGAACAAATTAGTACTGTGGCTGGTGCTGTATGTTGGTCACCTGCAGAAAATATGAGCAGTTACGGGCTCCGTGGCGACCAGATCCTGGCATCTACTCTGCTTCTAGCTTTCTTTTCATCAACTCCCTATAATGTTTATTGTAATGAACCATATTATATTATGAATTACTTATGAGTATTGTTAGATATCGGAGTAGATTGTGGAAAATTGATAGATGAGCGGCGTTATTTCCTCTTCAGCCCAAATTAACATGGATATCAGGACATTAATCTGTGGTCATAACTCATTTCACCAATGATCATAAAACATGGTACGTGTATAATAATTCAATATGAAGGTACATAGACAGTAGAAGAATGATATAAAAAAGATTCAGGAAAGCGCATGTGTGTAGAAGATTTAAAAAAAGTTTGGGGAATCATGAATAGTGGATTTATTTTACTCCAGTGTGCAAAAGTTATGTTTAATAATCCACTTTTTATGTGTGGGTTGAGCACTTTACTAGTACAATTTTTTGTTATTGCTATCCAGTCCTGCAAACAAAAATTACCCCGCACCTCCACCAGTGTTACTCATACAAATAGTTTTTTAGTTTTGGTGTAGAGATGGGTGTTGAGTCTAAAGAGGTTTTAACCATGACAACAAAAATTGAGATCAAAATTTATAAATCCTAAAAAAAAATCGTTACTTATTCCCAAGTTGTCTTACTCTGTCCCATGTATATTACTGACTTCACATTTGATCTTAAATCGCACACACATGCACACACAACAACATAAAACACATACAAACACCCACAAAACACACCAAAAATCAGGCCACAAAGAAAGAATTGACATGAGATTTAGGAGCAAAAGACATAAAACTTCATCTGACAAAAGACATCAGCCATCAACCCAAGTTACTCTAACCCAAACCGACTTTGAACTATCAAAATGTTTGGAAAAGATGTTACACCAACAGTCAGAAAACGTGATAAATCCATCATGATCACTCCAGGCAGAAAATTTGCTTAACAAATTTCATTTACTCATCCTAACTAAATAGTTTGCTTTAACACTCAGTGCGGGCATCAACATGGTAGACAGAGCCTCCTGTGTGCCCTCTCTGCATTCCAAGGCCCGTAAATGATGAAACATCTGTTCTAAGCTCCAGTTGGTGGCGAGAATAGCTTCAGTACCTTCCTAACAGAATGCGCGGGAAGTGGATCAGGGGTTTTCAGCAAAAGTTCAGGGTTTTTATTGAGATGGTCATTGTTGGCGTGTTTTTCACTGGGATTCATCAGTGTTGCATTCCTTTTTCCAACTGGTTATCCAGTTTTGTTGTTTTACTTTTGCTTGGTTGTTGTTTACCTCTTCTCCAACGCTGTTTTCGAGTTTGGGCGATGTTCGTCCACCCCTCGCCCCCGGTGGGGGGGGGGGGGGGGGGCTCAGCTCCCTTGCTACCAACACATCATGCAGTTCTGTTCCACCCTGTTTTGGGTGGAACTACACGTTATTTTGAACTGGAAATTGGTAGTCGGAGGTTTTTCAAGGGTGCTGAATCCAAAGTCGAGGTCGGAAATGCAAAAAGAGCGGGTTAGTTGACACTGGTCCAACACCGCATGTGGCCGTCTACCTCGGAACGGGGATATAGAAGTGGGGGACCACTGGGGCAGGTGGCGTCCTGTGGGTGGTGTTAACACGGGTAGTGCTGCCCGCATTGAGAGTGTTCCGGATAACTATACTACCGGATACTAACTCACTCCTCAAATGCTCGTGAACAACAATGAAGAAACCTGGACATTACCTTGGCATTTGCAGTTAATGTGTACTACTGGTTGTTAAATACCAAAGGCATATATATGTGTTCTACCTTTGAGTTATTTTTGTGCTAGTGAACAGTTCACCTTCCAAGTAAAAATTGTGTAGAACTGTATTACTGGGGGGTAAACCTCACCTCGCTATGTACTAAACACTCACCTTTGAGGACTTCCAACTGTCATCAAGAAAATACAGATAAAAAAAGAAGAGTTAACTGTTGTAACCATTATTGTTGTGGATATCTAAATGCTTTATCAGAGATTGTTTCAATCACTTGGCTACTGATTCCATGATGCCATAAGAAACTTACTTTTCCTGGATACAAGGATTCATTGGGTACTCACTCCCTAAGTTCATTTCACAACACAGGCTGAGATAGAGTGGGAACCCCAAATATTTCAACTCCCAGATTGAAAACTGACTTTGGTCTGACGAGTTCAGTCCTCCAACTATGTCTGCTTAGTAAAGACCTTACTAATCAAGTTGCAAAGGAGTTCTGGTGTTTAGAGATAACTCCGATAGATAACCACTTATTTACTGGTGTTTATAGCTTTCTAATTAGTGGAAAAAATATCCTTAAAAGTTGCAATTCATTATTTCCTTCATATCCTGTGCTTTGAAAATGCACATTATTATGAAGAAAGCTAACTTCCTTGGAACCAAACACTTATTTCCAAGTGGCCGTTTTCATTCAAAAAAGCAAAAAATAAAAATTCAAAAAAGTGTATAAAACTAAAAATTAAAAAATAATTTTCATGCTCAACAAACTTGGTTTATTCAAAGCCGATTTTTTAAGACAACACCAAACTTTAACTAAAAACCCTACACATAGCCTTCATATGCATCCCTTGGTTTTTTTGGTTTTCATACATTTTAGTCGGAATTTGGCGCCATCTTCAAAAATTTTGTTGCATCGGCTTTGAATAAACTCAGTTTGTTTAGCATAAAAATTATTGTTAACTTTTTAGTTTTATACACCTTTTTTTGAAATTTTTATTTTTTATTTTTTGCTTTTTTGAATGAAAACTGCCACTTGGAAATAAGTGTTTGGTTCCAAGGAAGTTAGCTTTCTTCATAATAATGTGCATTTTCAAAGCACAGGATATGAAGGAAATAATGAATTGCTACTTTTAAGGATATTTTTTCTAATTATTAGAAAGCTATAAACAAGTAAATAAGTGGGTATCTATCTCTAAAGACCAGAACCCCTTTATAACTGTTGATTAGTAATGTCTTTACTAAGCAAACGTAGTTTGTGGACTGAGCTCATCAGAACCTTCGATGCAAAGTTGGGGGGCCCTTGTTCGAAGCGAGATAGGACTGCTAACATGTCCCTGCAATGTTGAGACTGATCTCAGAGGTGGATGCTGTTGGTGGAGTTACTCTGCCTATGGACACTCATGTGAATAGAGAGAGATTAGAAGCAAGCAACAAAATTAGGACAATTCCTGGTACAGGATTGCTGGAAGTGGGCTGGAAATCAGAACAGGATGTGGTGGACCCTGAAATGTATTTGACAATCCAACAAGAAATTGTGGCAAGGGAGGAAAGCCAGAAGCTGAGAACCTTGATACAAAATTCATTTTGCTGAAAGTCAGGAGCGACGTTTTTAGAGATTTTGTTTGGCTAAATGAACAGCAAATCGAGGATGAGCAGATAATCTCCCGATTGCTGGCTATGGTGACGATGCCCTGGAAGCAAGGATATGGGATTCTAGGAGAAGTTTCCCAGTCAAAGGGAGGAATAGCTGCTGGTTAGAGAAGAGCAGAAAAAGCAATCATTGTTTGATTGGGGCACTCCTTACTATGAAAATCCAGCGTAAGCTACATAAGTAGGCATTACCTTTGCGAATCCTAAAAGAAAAAGGGAGGATAGTGTTAGGGAACTGGGTAAGGTAATAGGTATCGGTTCATCACATACCATTTGTAACTACCTATGCAAATCCAGCATTTGTGCATACCTATGTAAATCCAGCAGTAAGCTGCCTAAGTAGGCATTACCTATGTGAATCCTAAAAGAAAAAGGGAGGATAGTGTTAGAGTACTGGGTAAGGTAATAGGTATTGGTTCATTACATACCATTAGTTTGTTGTAATAATGGAAGTTCAGTTTTTATTTGAATTTGAATGTCCTCATGTCCTGTTGATAAATTGCTCAGATGTATTACGGTATAAATCGTGCATAGGTGTCACATATTCGGCACAAACCTAGATCCAGCTCAAGCATTTTTCGCCCGTAAGTGTTGATGATAGTCCCGTTAGTGGTGTAGAGCTGCAACTCCCCTGGTTTTGGCGTTGATTTTGAAAGATTAGGGGGAGGAATGACTGAAATGTCTGCCCCACTATCTACCAAAAACCGAGACCCTGTGGCTCTGTCAGCCATGATCTGCGGCCTTGTAAGTGCAGGGTAATAGGCATTTCCTAGCCTTAACCTTATATTTATGATGCAAAATGCATAACCCTTCGATGTGTGTTGGACCACATGATTCTGACCTTGACTGTGAGCGGGATCTTGATCCAGCATGCCCCAGATCATCAATGCGCCGGGATTACCGCTCTAATTTGGGCGCATTTCCTGTAGCATGGCGTTTGCCTGTTCTGAGGTAGGCCGGGTGTGCTCGCTTCTGATGGCTGTATCATCGTTTATGTGAGACGTGGAAGTTATTCAGGATATTTTCCAGCCATGTCGCTAGTTTATCGAGGTCGTCCTCACACAGCTCAAAATGGCTTGCACTTTTGTCGGGAGGCGCTGGAGCCATAGTGATTTCATTAACTCCTCGCCTGCCCTCCCAGCAGCAAGCTCCCGCATCTCACGGAGAAGCTGCTTTGGTCTTTTGTCTCCTAGGTCTAACTCACTTAGCAATTTATGGAGTTGGGTAGCTAGAAGCTCAATTCACAATTGAGCTTCGAGTCGTGCCCGCAGTGTGCCGTACATGTTTTGCGCTGGTGGATTGCAGATATTGTCGCTAACATGGGTCAAAATCTCGCTTTTGATAGCGCCAACGAGAATGTGGTATTTGGTGGTGTCGCTTGTTATGAATAAGAAAAACGGAGTTATCGAAAAAATAGTCTATTTCCACTAATACACGAAAAACGTTTTTTGCGTTAGTCTATTTCCACTAATACACGAAAAACGTAAAAAACGTTTTTCGTGTATTAGTGGAAATAGACTATTTTTTTCAATAACTCCGTTTTTCTTTGAAATGGGTTTCCACGATTTTGTCGCGAGTGATTTAGTTCGCTTGTTATGCCTGCATTATAAAATTGTGAGTCCAGTTGCCTAAACCACAGTTTTGGATTAGCTTTCCAAAACAGGGGCAGTTTAACAGATAAGCGACTCACCTCAGGTACGTCAGTCCTTACGACTCCTCTGGCGTCTTGCATCTTGTTTTTCGAATCACGTCTTTTGATCACGTCGGGGTCACCACTTCTAGACGGTGACTACAAACAGTAGATAAATCTGACTCCTTGTTCGAATTTCCGTGGGAAATTTATTGAACAAAAAGTTGAGAGCAAAGTTTTTTGGTAAAAGCACACACAACGCAGCTTCTAGCCAAACTATTCTCAGACTGAATTTTTCAACTGTGACCCCTGTTCGAAATGGAATTTAGAAATGTAGAGATATACCTACTGTAGTGAAGCTACACCCCTCATTATTATTATGTTCATGTTATATCTTTTGTTATTAATGAAACATTATTGTATTCATACGTTTCTCAACCCAGAGCTGGTAATTGGACAACCAATCTCTGTGTTCCACCTGTCTCTTGTTATATTCCTTCCTTCTGGTGGCATCCACTCGCCTTCATTCCAGAATCATGAATCATGTGAGTTTAAAAATGGTTCTAGCAGCCAACTCCGTCTCCTCGTTTCAGATCATCTCTGAGTCCTATCTTGGAGCCTCCCAAGCTCTTGCAGTAATTTCTTGATGCTCTTGTTGTTGTGTAAATCGTACCTCTCGAGATTTACAGTAGATTTCTTGAGTGAATACATTTTCAGACAGTCAAATTAGGACTGGAGAACTTCATTTATTTATGCAAGCTTTTCTTTCCTTCCTTTTTTGCAGATATCCACACATTCTTGAAAATAGTGCCTAACCATGCTAGCACAAGGCATACATGGTTTACAAAATCTATTCAAAAGGAAGAGCCCTACACTTCGTACTTTGTCTGGGCCAAGGGAAAAGATGGTGGACCTCCCTCTAACTGGGTAAGTTGATGCAGTAGGTACTTATTATTGGACTGTCCTGATGCAGGTTCACTGGATCAGAATTGAACGTACCTACTAATTCAGTAGCACTGATGTTGGGTGAAGTTTATAAGTTGTGTTCCCCTAATTAGAGAATCATCAGCTCTTTCCAATAAATGAAATTTCTCTCAGTCAAGTGAAACCTTTTGTTTTATTATCTCTGAATACATCTATGTCATCGGTTCAGGGAAAAAAATAACCCCCCCCCCCCACCCTATGCCTTCATCACATTTCAAGATGTGTAGATTCCAAATGTGCGATGTCTGTCCACCTTGCACTGTATTATCGTAATTTAGTTGTGCCCCCTAAGTAAGTAGCCCACACCTAGCGTTTTTATGGTTCAAAAATATGGTTTTTGAACTTCTAGAGAATATGGGCTAGTGGGGTATAGTTTTCCATGCATTTATTATATGAGAGGAAAGTTGAGGAAAATCAAATTCCAAGTCAGATTAAACTGTCAAACCATGTTATAATGATTTTTGGTGATTTTCAAATTTTATCACATCAGTGGCTTCATCTACTTTTCCTGTGGGTTACCTTCTATGCGAATTTTAAATACTAGTGATGTAGTTATGAGCATTTCGTGAACTATGTGTATATGCTCAAACTTCAGGGATCATTTCTGTAACTGCAATTATTGGCATCAAAAAATTCTCCCAAGAATCTCCCCTCCCCCCACCAAAATTCCATTTTTTGGGGAGAATTTGGACTTGGAAGATTTTTTTTTCATGTGTCATTACTTTTTCATAGGCCTCTTGTGAATTGAGTGGTGAGGAAAATAATTGTACCATTGGAGAGAGGGTTGAATTTCCACGATGATAAGTCTCGTGCCATTTTCTAGAAGATGCAATTTAAAGGACTTCACTGAGCGCATAATAAGCCACCATCTTCATAGGAAAAAAACCTCTTGATCCTCCCCATCCTCTCGATGGGAAAAGTCCCTCATTTAACCAGCTTTCCAATGGTCTATCGTATTTTATTTTTATTACAGTTTTAAGAAGAGGATAAATCACCATATGGATGCAAAAAATCTACCATTTTAAGCGAAATTGAGATATTCTGGAGGCAAATCTGTATTTAAACTCATTTTGGAGGAAAATGTGTAATTAAACTCACTTTTCTCCCTTAATCGAATGGTGACACTCACTGGGTCCCCCAACATAAAAACTGAGTTTCTCCCCATAGGCCTAGTTACCACTGTCAAGGCCACTGGTTGTGAACCTATTCACTATCCACATCTTGTTACCTACCTCATTAAGGGCGCGCCTCTCTCCTAGGGCGCCCTATGCTAACTAGCGCATTTTCTCCCGAATGATAGAGCTGCTATTGTGGGACGGATTTCCATGATTCTTTTTTCTATCGGTTCTTTAGGCAACACTGCAGGTGCTAATATAAATAGAAAATATGTTATTTTCTATTAATGGCCTAGGAGAGTAACAATTCTGTGGTCAAGCGTTTCGGTGGTCACTACCTTTTTTTCAAAATAATGATGAAGAAAGTCGGAAATTAGTCAACATTAGCACTTGCAGCAAACCCTAGCAAAGACAAATATAATTGGTTCGGAGCTGTAACTTCTGAGTTTTTTATGTCATCATTCGGGAGAGCAGTCCCGGTTCGACCTCCGAGCAGTCAACATCTCAGTGAGTGTCCGGCTAGGAAGTGTAAATACAGACCCGACCTCGGGCGTGTTTGTGTAAATAAACCGCGGGGTTTCCTCAGAGCGCTGAGGCGGCAATATGGAAACTGATGATGAAAGTGAGTTCTCACTCTATAAGGAGGCAATTTTTAACGCCCGTGAGGGCCTATCAAAAAATTATTTAGTGCCTGCGGATGAGCAGCTAAAAGAAGAATTTAAAGCCTATAGGACATGCGTGTCCTATCTGAGCGATTTACTGGAGCAAGCTGTCGAAGAAATCTCCAAACTAAAAAAAAAAAAAAAAAAAAAAATAGTCAAGGTGTTAGTGCCTTAAATATAAAAGAAAAAGAGAATCCCTCTGGACCTAGTTATTGTACATCTGGAAGGAAACAGAAAGATGAAGAGTATTACACTGATGACTAAATGCTAGAATATGAAACAGGAGACTGGAAGAAGCAAGAAAACAAAAAAAAGGAAAAAGGGAAATAGTTCCTCAAAAAATGATCATGATCAGCAGAGTAAAGGTAAAAAACCGGTGACAGGTAGCGCCAAAACCTCCCCCTATTTACATAGAAAAAGTAGAATCATTCCCAGATCTAGCGTCTGTCGTAAAGGGCGTGGTACAAAACGCTATCATTACTTCTGTGGGGAAAAATACCGCAAAGGTCAATACCGAGACCTCTGACGAATACCGTCAAATAAGCAAACTGCTCCAAGAAAAAAAATATGCTCACTACACCTTCCAAAATAAACAAGATAAGCCAATCAATGCCATGATCAAGGGCATCCACAAATCTTGGAAGGAAGATGCTGTGTTGGAAGAATTAAAAAAACATAGTTTCAATGTGGTCAAAGTCACAAGAAAGCTAGCATGGAAAACTAAGGAATCACTTGACATGGTCATGGTGGATTTCCACCACACCGAAAAAATAGATAGGATTTAGGAAATAAAAGTACTGATGAGTGGTCGCGTTAATGTTGAACCGATCAGGGCATCAAAGATAATCCCCCAGTGCAAAAAATGTCAATTCTTTGGACATACAAAAAACTATTGTGGTCGGGAACCTAAGTGTGTTAAATGTGGTCGGGACCATGAAACTATAGCCTGTATAAAGCCTGCTGATGTCAGCCCAAGGTGTGTAAACTGTAAATCACATGAACACACAGCTAATTATAGAGGATGTCCTGTGGCTATTGAAGCACAAAAAGCTCGGGACATGAAAACCAAAAAGAATCCTAACAGCCATCCCCAATCAAGGTTTCAAGTGAAGAATCCATGGAAGTTTCCATGATGAATAATCAGAAGAAAGTGGACTGGAACCCACAATCAGACATCAACCTTGAATCCTATGCTAACGTCATGAAAAATCTACAAAAGATTCAGCAAGCACCAGTCCAAGAAGACCCGCTTCAAAAAATTCTTGAACAGCTGAACCGGGTGGAAGTGCAAATGGTCAACATGAATAAGAGAATCGGGGCTCTGGAAAGCAGGTCTGGACGAGACCGTACCAACAAATCATGAGCAGTCTCAAAATAATGTGCTGGAATGCCAATGGCCTCCTCCCCCGGAAGGATGAGCTGCAGGTTGTCCTAAACACAAATTCCATTGACATCTGCGTTGTATCTGAAACACACTTTACTAAGGAATCATTCTGCAACATGAAGGGGTTCAGGTGCTACCATGCAATTCACCCCAGCAACCAAGCAAGAGGTGGGAGCGCGGTGATAATCAGAGACCATATATCCCATCATGAGTTAATAAAAGTACAGATTTTGAGTCGATTTTTAACCAACTAGGTAATCGTTTTATTCTAGGTGGAGATTTCAATGCAAAGAACATAAATTGGGGATCACGACTAACTCTACAAAGCGGAAGGGAACTGCATCAAGCTATACTTAGTAGCAGCTGTCAAACCTTTTCATCGGGAAAGCCTACCTACTGGCCATCAGATCCAAATAAAACGCCGGATCTAATAGACTTATTTATCGCCAAAAAGTATCGTCAAAATATGTACTTGTGGAAGGTAACTGCGACCTGAGCTCGGATCACTCTCCAATAATAATGACGCTTAGTGAGCAGGTTATTTACAGACCTTACAACCCTGCCCTGGCTAATGTCAAAACCGACTGGGAAGGATTCAAAATTGATGTATGCAAAAAATTACAACTGAAGGAGCCTCCACAAACACTAGATGACATAGATCGGGAGCTCGAACAAATTGTATGCACTATCCAAGAAGCGGCATGGAAGAATACACCATCCGTTAGAAGAAGGCTCAAGGGAATTAACTACCTGAGAGAAATAGTTGAAGCTATAAAATTAAAACGGAAAGCAAGAAAAAATGGCAACGTACCTGAAGGCCAAAACATAAAACTGAATGGCACAAGACTGCTAAGGAATTGAAAGACATGATTCAGATGATTAAGGATGAATCAACTGAAAAGTACCTCAGAGAGTTAACCAGTGACCGCCACACTGACTACTCCCTGTGGAAAGCCGCAAAATATCTCATGAGACCTATAGTTCAAGCACGTTAGGGATGATAGGGTTAAATGGGTTAGTGATAGTCAAAGCAAGGCTGATTTGTTTGCGGAACACCTTACTAGTGTATTCGCACCGAACTCCAGGTCCCTGGGTGAGCCTACCTTGGAGGAGACATCGCCGCTCGAGCCAGAAATAAGAATACCGGATGTAACGATAAAAGAAGTTTAAAAAAACGATTAAAAAGGAGATGAATCCTAAGAAAGCTCCTGGTTTTGATCTTATCACAGGAAAAATTCTGCACCAGTTACCTCGAAAAGCTATTGTCAAAATTACCCAAATCATTAACGCTGCCATCAAACATAGGCATGTACCCCAGCTATGGAAGATGGCGGAAATCATCATGGTACAAAAACCTGGTAAGCCAGCTGATCAAGTAACATCTTATAGGCCCATCTCACTGTTGCCTGTGCTATCCAAAGTGTTCGAAAAATTGATCAGTAAAAGACTTCTTGGCATAATTGAAGAACGGAAGCTGATTCCCAAGCATCAGTTCGGATTTCGACGTCAGCACTCGACCATAGATCAAGTCCATCGAATCGTCAATATCATTGAAGAAGCGCTGGAGCAAAAGAAAGTCTGTTCGGCGATCTTTCTTGATGTTGCTCAGGCTTTTGACAAAGTGTGGCACGAAGGCCTAAAACATAAACTAAAAAAGATGCTTCCCATCCATTACGTGGAGCTACTGGATTCCTACTTGTCAAATCGGTATTACCGCATCAGACATGACGCATACTCAGAACTAAAAATAGTTAACGCTGGTGTCCCTCAAGGCAGTGTATTAGGCCCACTCCTATACATACTGTACACGAGCGACTTACCGGACCTAGACTGCAACACAACAGCAACTTTTGCAGAGGACACTGTGGTTCTCTCGGTTGGGGAGAACAACAATGAATCCATCAGCAAACTCAACAGATCAATCTCCAAAATCACTAGCTGGACCGCTAAATGGAGAATCAAACTGAACGAGACAAAGTCGGTGCAAGTCGATTTCACCAACTGTAAGATCAACTACATCCCGGCTTTTCTCAACAATGTGGTGATTCCCTACTCGAATCACGCCAAATACCTGGGCATGACGCTAGACGCCAAGCTCCGGTGGAAAGAACACGTGAGAAAGAAAAAGACAGAACTTGTCTTAAAATTCAGGAAAATGTACTGGCTCATTGGCCGGAGATCAACGATGTCACTTCAAAATAAACTGCTTCTGTACACTCAAGTACTGAGGCCCTCGTGGGTCTACGGAGCACAACTGTGGGGCTGCACGGCCCCATCAAACAGGCAGATTATACAGCGCTTTAAGAATATGGTACTACGACGCATAACCATTGCACCGTGGTATATCCGCAACGAGCTCTACATCATGACCTTGAGATGGAAAGCGTCGACCAAGTGATGAAGCTGCGCGCTAACGCTCATCTTGAGAGACTTAAAAACCATGTTAATGAAGAAGTGGTCACAAGTCCGCACCAAGTAAACCTACTGTAGAAGTTCAGCCAAACCCCAATTTCTTCTTCAGACTCCGAGAGACTACTTGCCTTAGCATCTTCACCCTCCCTTCTGGCTGGGAAGGCAGTCACGTTCGTTACTATGTATAAACAGGAAATTACGAACCCTACCATATTAATCCAAATCAGAGCAAAGTAGGATGATTAGGTAACAATATGGGATCATGGTAGGTGTTTGAAAAAGGTAGGTAATTCGGATCAAAGGTAGGTGGTACCTATCATTCCTAGGAAACCATGATTTTATGAAAATTGTGGAATAGAAGTGATTGATCGTCAATAGTTGATTTATATGAGAACAAACGGTACCTATACATTTTATGAAATTCTGTTCTTTGTTTTCGGGCTCTTCTTTCCTCTCCTACTTCTCCTCTGGTGCAAATTCGGAAGATTACTTAGGCTAGGCTTTCATCTGATATTCATCCAATCGGAAGACTGTTCGCTATAGTTAGTGAGCAGATACAACTGCAGGCCGTAGGGCCAAACAATGCAAACTTCCAACCCTGTACTCAACAAATTTCATCTGGAAAAAAGTAGAAGTAGGTACATCACCTAAATGTTTGACTATGAAAAAGTGCGTAGTCTTCCATGAAAAGGAAGAACGCTGTTAATCATTTAGTGCCTTACTAAATTGAAAAAATGTGTTCACATTATTACAGCGTAGATTTTAGTACAGAAAAATCCTCCTCCAGTAAACAACTCCTGTATTGGGTAAACCAGTTTAGGGTACCTTCTATTCACCTTGCTTTTAGACTAAAAGTTCCAGTCTTGCAGCATGGCTATAAGAGCGAATTCTCAAAGAAATATTCGTGCTATTGTGTCTGCAAAGTCCTTGTCACATTTGTTTATTATTCTCTACAAAAATGTTGGCTGTTCATTTATTGTTTCTCAAAAACCCGAAATAGGCTCCTTTTTTTGCAAATTATCTTTGATAACTGATAGTGCCATTTAATTCTGTTGATTCACCTGTTGATGCTACTTTTAATGTTATTATACAAATTTATGGTGATTTCAGGCAATTTCCCAGATTTTTGACTCATAAAAAATGAATTTTGGGAGCTGAACCTTCATTACATACTACCTCAGTTCTTCACTCTTCGGTCAAAATCAACTACATATTCGGTCTTCTCGCCCTAAAAAACGTGGAAAACGATACCTCACAAGCTCATGTTCACTAAAAACCTCAAAAATCCCTCGAAAACCTCTATTTTTACACCCAGTTTTCTCCCATTACACCCCTGGGTGTATTCCGATTGGACTGCTGAGCTTCGGAGCACAACTAGGACTCAAATGTGTTCCCAAATGGGGACCCAAACTGTGTACGGGAGAAAGACGATTTTAACCAAAATTTAACGTAAATTTAAGGCTGAACCTCAGTTTTCCACACTTTGGTAAAATCAACTTCATATTCGGTCTCCTCATCCTAAAAAACTTGGAAAACGATACCTCACAAGGTCATTTTACTAAAACACACAAAAAAATACCCTATTTCTACACCCATTTTTTCACCCATAACACCCTTGGGTATATTCTGATCGGGCAGCCAAGTTTCGGGACACAACTAGGCCCCAAATTGAGCCTGTGTGCGAAAGAACGAATTTTTTACACCAAAAATAGAGTAGATATGCATGATATGGCGTACGGTGTTATACAATTTTTTTGCTGAGCTAATACATAGGTTTATTATTCACAGAATAATAAACCAAAAGATGATATAGCGAGAAATCATACCACTTTTGGTAAAATTATATAATTATTTCGTGATTTTAGCAATTTTTACCGACAATTTTGACCCCTATAAAGCCAAACTTGAACCACTGTTGTTTGAGAAAAATATTTGATCATCAAAATATTCCCTCCATAGTGAATCACCATCCCACACAACGTCAGGTTAATTGATATTGATTTTAGCCCTTACCAATTTTTACCCCATAAAATCCAAATCTGACCCCTATTCTGTACCTACTAAAAGCTCACCCTTCCATACCACTTTCAGTGATTTTATATCTGTTGTTCGCGATTTTAGCCGTTTTTACCGATTTTGACCCCTTGACCCCTAAAAACTCGAATTTGACCCCTTAGAAGTTTTGAAAATTTCTCTTCTTTGAACTCATCCGTTTGTTTGGCAATACGAACGTTTTAGCGAAATTTGGAATTTTAGTCATGAACTCAGAACAGATATTGTCTGGAGTGACACGTGAATAAATATATATGTAGAGGGATCAGTTCAGGGTGCTCTGAAACGGATTTGTCTATTAAAAAAATATCAAAAATTCATGTTCTGAAAATGTTGGACAAGGTTGAACAATAGGTTTTCTCGAGAGGTCTGTCCCATATCCAGGTGTAGAAGGGTTGGGAGTGAACATCTCGTCACATCTTGTGTAGGGATTTGAATCTTAGTTACAGCAGCAACTGCCGCTGCGAGAGATAGCAGCACTTTGGAGGCACACCCTTAAGTTGGCTCATCTCCCTAATAACCCTTATCTCCTCAATAAGGTGGTATGTCGATTTCAAAGGGGCCTAGATATATCCATTTGGTTCTCAAAGAAGTGGGTCGAACTTGAGTTTCTAATTGTAAAAACACCTCTAAAAATTGTTGAAATCACCAAAATAATTTCTTTGAAAGTGGTATAGAAGGGTGATGCGAGGTTGGAACAAACTATTTTGATGGTCAGAAATATTTTTATCAAAAACGAGGGTCTGATTTGAGTTTTGTGGGTTCAAAAATCGCTAATAACTGGAAACATGGTCGAAATAACTAGTACTAGATAAACATTATCCAAAAAAGAAATAAAATGGTGACTTGAGGTGTGAAATGTCCGTTTCAGTGTTCTTGGTGTTCATCAACGCTAGAAATCTTCAAAAACTGCTCGCACTTTGAGTTCCCTCATATGGTCATGTTGCACGACTGGATATATATTATACATCCTATATTTAGTACACATACCTCAAGTATGGGAGCCTAGTATGATTGATATTTATTGTATTTTATAGAACACATTTGATGGCCAGTCAGCATGGTCAATGAATGATGAAAGAGGTGAATTCTACCTTCATCAGGCTAACTCGAGCTTTGCTGATTTGAATTTCCGTAATCCTGCACTGACTGCATACTTCTCGGTAAGTTTTCTGTTCTGCTGGTTGATAATCCTTCATACAGTTTTGTTTATAGCCCTCCCTGCAAATTGCTACATTGAAGGGAGTGAAAGTTTGTGGTATCATACAAATAATACTTATTTTATGCACAGACATTCTGCTACCTTAGCGGACTTGGAGATAAAAGGTCAAAAATGGCAATGAATTGTCGACTGTTGGACAAATTTCGAGTTGTGCTGGATTTGTCACACAGTCTGGGTCTGTTGGACTGTTCATAAAAATGCATTTTACGTGTTATAGTCCATCTAAATGAATTATTTGCTGTATTGCTTTTAGTGTTACAATGGGGTGAAGGAATAACACCAGCAATGTTGCAGTGAAATCCCAAAAACATCTCATTTCAGACCTTGCAACTTCAAGTGTTGTAAGTAAACTCTGCTGGTGAATTGGCCTATTTGAGATGATGAATGGACATTTGAAATGGGAACAAAATTTTAGACAAGTGTGGCATGAGAAACTGTCTCTGCCGCCGTGCCACATGTCTGTCATGTCAGGCGAGTAGTGTTGAGTAGCTTCGGGAGCTCAGTTGCTCTAATTTGATTTATGTTGCAAAAGATCGCGCTCTGCCACGTCTCATCACACATGTCAAGCGCGCCTCGATATGTGCCTAGCCTTACCTGGTGTCCTAAATGGAACTGGTGTACATCTGAAATTTATTGAATGACAGTATAATGCTAACTGTAAACATCGCTAACTAAATAATCATGAGTAAAATAAGCACAACTGGACACCAAAACCTTTGAGAGACGATTGCAGGCACTTGGGATGCATAGCGTGAGAAACTTTGTCCCTGTCACTGTGCCATCCCAAGGAGTGTAGAGAGAGGAGGTTTGTTTACACTTGGTGGGATGGGATGGGGAATATAGGAGAGTTCTCCACAAGGCAGGTCACTGCTGCCTTCTAATGGATGCCCTTATCTGCTCGAGTGTTTCATATTATAAGTGTGCGAGTTTGGATGATATTGGGAAGGAATCTACAAAGAACAGTTCAAAGATGAGACTGGTCAGTTTTAGTCATTCTCATGGAATTAGTTCTTTACAAAATAATGATAATTATTTCTAACCAGCCACCCCGAAATTGAAATGTCAGTAGGTACCCAAACATGGAAAATCCGGAACATACATCATGCCTAGGATAATATGCAGGGAAGGAATAACTGACAAGAAAAACTGCTCATTTAAATCACTTAATGAGATTATTCAACTCTTTGAATATTATTACCTACATAGGTAGCAGGTATTCTACATGGGTGTGAATGTATTAGAAGAATATGGAGCATTGAGGTGCATTCATTAGAACAGTAAGGTGCATCTGTTAGATCTATTAGGTATTTATTATTGACATGACATGACAAGAAACAAAAGAGAAATGAAAGCGCAAGAACGAGGTGATAATCCAGCTGGGATGGGACACGGGACTTGTGTGACGTCACGCTTCCCCCTCCAGGTAGCATGAGCTCACCTCCTCTCTGCTCGCTTTGCTGCTCTCTCGACTGTAGTGTCGCACGAGTAGCACTGTGTGGCGTTCCATTGTTAGTTTGCGCTAACCCATTCATTTTTTGTGTGTTGTAAAATATTGTGTGGTGCCACATCCTGCCACCTGCATCAAGCCTTAATATGAGCCTGGCCTAAGTAGTGTTATGCCAACTTATTGCCATGAGCAACAGATAATTTCGCACCCGTCGTAGAATACTGTAACATCTCAAAAAAACAATATTTTGGGAATCCGGTCTTGAAGTTTTTTATTTAATTCATGTGGTTATCTAGTCGTTACGACATTATTATATTGATCGGATATATTTATTAATCTCTTCATTTAGGACCATATTTTCGATTCCTAGTGAAAAATGGTCAATTTGACTTCAAATTTAACCAAATTTGCCATTTATTCCGAAATTTTCGTGTTAGTTGCAGTATTTTACGGACAGTTTTCAAATTTCCCATGTCTTGTTACAGTATTACTAGGACTGTTTTATCACTGTTTTATAGAATAATTTTTATTATTTTCTAACTTCTCGTTCTAGAAATACATCAAACTGTTATTGGAATGCCTAAACAATTCAAAAATCAACATCTTTAATTTAGAACAAAATGTATTTATTTCACAAACTTCAAAATGATTTTGTTTACTAGCCTATAATAACAGTCTTCTCTTTAGGTTTGCTGCTAGTATAATTATACAACAGTGTCTTCTTTTTTAAATGTTTGTTACTAGCGTATCTTAATACAGATTTTCAAAGAGATATGAAAGAATACTAGTTAAGCGTATCATAATAGTTACAGTCTTCTTCTTCAAAGAGATAGGAAAAAATGTTAGTTACTAGCGTTATAATACTAGTACCTACCTACTCATATTTTTTTTTTAAAGAGTAAAGAATCAGCTCTTCTTTTTCATTAGGTATCTATGTATAATGGAAACAAAGTCTTGCGTTGAAAATATTGAAACGAAATAGATTTCAATAACATTATCAGTCTTCCTTTGAAATAAAAGAGGTAGGAAACAATAGGTTATCAGCCATAATAGTGAAACTAGAAACATTAATAAATTACTAAGGGTAAATATAGTTAGGTACTTATAACTTGAAATTCTAGTTTTGGACTAGGAATGGATACCCATCAATAACAGAGTTTCTAATCACAAAGATCCATTATCACATTATGCATTCAAAACTAAATCTCTAAAAAGTAGGTACTTGATTGTTCTGGGAAAAAGAGGGAAGTGTCGTTTCATGACAAACCAAAAAATGCTTACAACCTACTAGAATCAATGGAACGAGATCAATTTGACGGTAACTCAAAGAGGTTTAGATATCACAGTTACTTCAGAGATCTGTAGAAGTTAGAGTAAGTCTTCTTAATGTAGTTGTTGTCCAACAGATACATGAGGTCACTTTTCTTTCTCGGAGCTATAGGGATGGGGGAGTTGTACGCTTTTTTGACCTCCCATTCTTTGACCATTTCTATCCTTTCAACCACCGAGATGGTCGCTGATCCTCTCGTATTCCTCTTAGTTTTTGCTTGAAAGGTATCTACGATGTCACTATCAACAGCTTGGTAAGACGTTTTGTAGTGAAAAGCAAACGGGTTTTCGCGAGTGAACTTCAATAGCTTGATGTCGTTGAAGGAGAATGTCTCGTTTTTCGTGTTAGTTGTGAAATTATCCCCTAACACACTCGCCTGTGCTTTCAAGTCAATAAAATCGTCGTGGCTCAGTTCATTCACGACGTAAAATGGGGCTCTCTTCTTGGCCGTTCTGATGATTTGGTAGTACTGAGATGGGACATAGATATTCCCAGATTTCAAAGTTCTTTTTATTTCATTCTCGATTACGGAATGGACATTATCCCCTTCATTTTGGGTGTGCCCTTTGATCAAGAACTTGTGCTGGATGGTCCTGATGTTTCGAAAAACGCATAGAGCGTACATATACGTCATCAGCATGAATCTGTTCTTTTGCTGACCCCCACAGTTGTCAGAGTAAAATATAAAATCGATGTCCTCTGTAGTTGCCTCTGCTTTTCCTTGTATAAACTGGAAGACAGATGTTCCAATTTCAACAACACCCCGGTTGCCCTCACCTTCGTGCCACACATTGCAAACTCCCAAGTTGGTTTTGAGATCGTAGATGGTGAGGTTGTAGGTTGACAATTTGGATCTGTAATAAAACACGGAAACTTGGCCTCTGGGTGTGGGGAGGGCAGCTTGAAGGTCATAAGTGCAAACAATCGTGGACGCTGGTGAATCATCTTTGTCTCTTAATTTTGCTTCTCTACACAGCTCCTTCTCTACGAGATGTACCCTATACTCTTCAATTTTTTCGGTCTGGTCGGAATTTTCATAAGCTGTGCATAATTCGCACTGGTCCTTTTTGGGTACATGGAACGAAATATTGAATGTGTCGAATATTTCGAAAAAAACTGTACGACTTGCGAAGCGCTTCCCTTCCCGCTTACAGTTTTCCACATAATCCCTGTAAATCTGAGCGATTGTTCTTCCCCCATCGATGTACTCTCGAGTCGTCTGTGCACGAAGGTAATGAGATGGTACTCTTGGAATAGAGTTTATATGGTTTCGAACATCATCTTTGACGCTGTCTGGGAGTTTGCGATGTTTTCCGTGTGTACCACGTTTATCCTGCTCAAGTGCTCCATTAGTTAGCTTCTTTCTAACAGTAGTAATCGTCGTTGAAGAAATGTCGAGAGTCGAAATGAAGAATTGTCTGCAAACACGCAGTTTATTGTCATTAACTGTGAAGTAGTATGCAACATTTCCATGTCGGCTTCTGCCTCCTCCAGGTTGTTGTCGAGATGGCTTAATTTCCGTGAGACACTGGCTTACGTAGTCTCTCTGTTTGTTGACATCTCCATAACCCCAATATTTCCGGAATATATGGAAACGCTGATCTTCAGCGATTTTACGGGAGCATTTGAAGGAACATGATGAACCACAGCCAGGCCTCATTTTCCTTCGAGTCATATTCTTTTTTGCAGACGTTGAGCGGTAGCTTTTTCCCAGATTTCGGCGTTTCTTGGCAACGTTTGTCTTCCACTCACTCTTATTTGCCCGTCTTTTACGAGTTTTTTTCTTTCCAAGGGGTTCATCCCATTCACTTGAAGAGTATTCATTATCACCATTGACTGAAAAGTGTGGGTCGGAATCAGTGTCATCAAATGGTGAGCTCACTAGAACTGCTAGAACTGGAGGAAGAGTTTGAACTGAAGCTCAAGGAACTTGAGGACTGGTTACAGTTATTGTTGTTGAAATCATCGTCCGCTCTTGATGTCTCAATGGTGGGCAGATCTGCAGCTTGTGACGGTAGGTTTTCATGCAACACAGTAACTTCAGGCAACATAAAAACTGAATGCAAGATAGTAACCATGTCCTGTCCAATACTCTTGAAAAAACTCTCATGCTCGTATGAGGCAGGGAACCAAACTTCACCATTTTCGATGTTCCTTAGTTTCTGTTGGTTGGATGTAGCTGGGGGATTTTGGGAATTGGCCACCTCCAGCGCCTTCATTATTCGCGCACTTCTTGAATCCATAGATAATTGTTTTGTTTTCTAAATTTCAATACATTTCACTCGAGTGTTTGTGAAAAAGTATAACAAATCAGTGGGTGCGCCAAAGTGTCCGCAGAAAACTGTAACAAACAAGCACAGAGGCCCGAGGGGTCCGGAGGACGGAAGGAGAATGACTTGCTACAGTCTTCAACGGACGCAGCTGGCGCATCCCCTCTACTGTAGTACTGCAACATCTGCCATCTCGCGGCTATCTAATGAACGATAACTGGCGTCGTCTTCACAGGATAAACTAACCACTTTTACGAGTTGAATGCCACAACAAACTCGAAATCGGCAATTTTTGAGATGTTACAGTATTCTACGACGTTCTTCAGTTATGTAAAGGTGATTTTTCTCCCTCCTTGGTATAATAATCGGTACTGCGATGTAGAACATACCATATTTCAAATAATATAAATCACCTTCTATGAGACCAGGATTTCGGATAGAAAGAGAGCGCACAGTTTTAAACAGTTGAATTTGTTTTGTCAAAGGTAATTGGTACAAGGCACAAGTATCTGGCTTGAACCAAACTTCTCTATATTTAAAAAAATAAAAAAATAAATAAAAAACGACCAGCTAGTTAAATCACGGGTGACTGCAGAAAGGGGGTTGATTCTTAGTAGGCCAAACTATTGACAGGTGAGGTAGAGTCGTTAGAGGGACGGGCTCACTCGCAGCTTCTAGGGCAGCAGGAGGCTGGTCTTGACCCGCGCTCTCACAGATCTGGCCCGGCTTGTGAGGTGTGTGGCTTCTAGACAGGCGGCTGACCGTTGGTTTTCCCGTGTTCTCGATGCTCCTTTCCGCGGCTCCTACTACACAACAGAGTCCCCACCTACCTATAAATTTTGCCAACTCACTTTCCATGCCTAAAGGCTGAAAGAAACTGAATTCTATCCTGGTCTCTCAGGACGTTACTGGACTAGATGGGTTCGGTTTGAATCCACAGGACTTGACTGGACGGGCTTCGTCTTGATGGACCTACTCATAGCCAGACGTGACTGGGTCCCTTGGTGTGAAATCACCATACGGTTGTTAGGTGTTTTTGGTGGTTTACCTATTGAACAAACACGAGTTCCAACCGTGTTGGATACCTAGGTGATGAATTGTTTATTGCTAGTTTATGGTGGACCCTCAAATTACAATACATTTTCAGGAGATATTGGAGTTTTGTTGTTTTTGCAATATCTTCTGCAAGTTATCAAACAATAACAATATCTCCAATGCCAATTTACTATCCAAAAATGGAGTGAAGTGTGGAATTTTAAAGGACTCTTCAAGGGATTGTTGTGAAATAGGCTCTTCGTCTCAATTGCTCGTGAACTCTGATGTCCCACGATAATCTTCTGGTCCCTAATTCAACAAAAAAAAAAGAAGTTTTTCTTGTTGTTCCAGGATGTTTTCAAATATTGGTTAACGTTTGGGTTCTGTGGAATTCACTTGGAGAAGGTGGCATTCCTGATTGAAAACGTAAGCTTGGATGACGAACTTCCTTCTTCAGTTAATGATGGAAAGTTGGGAGATTACAATTTTCTCACCCATTCCAAGACTGCTAATCTTGATGAGACTTACCGTATCTTAGAGGAATGGGCAGCTGTTATTTCCAATAGCTCTGGGTAAGTGATATTCGAAATTACTGTGTCATCTCCATAAACAAAAATGTACAAGCTATATATTTCACTGATACTCATGAATAAACTACTTAATTCCTTCCTCTGTCAGAAGAAATGGTTTCTTCTCCATAAATTTCAAAACCAAAATCAACCAGTCACTATTCCTTCTCAAGTCTTCTTCTACTACTGTAGTCTGTATGTTTCTTTATTTCTCGTTTTTCACGTCATAGAAAACTCATTTTTTTAAATCACAGTTGAGTTATAAGTTAGTTATTATTTCTATCCATTCTTGTCTTACTACACAAGTTCTATTGATTGATAGCTCTTTAAAATCTATTTTTAGTAATTTTACATCGATAAACTCAAATTCGAGCTGTTTTCATACATGGAATACATCTGGGGCCATGCATCTAAACTAGTTTAAGACTGTTTGCCATCATTGTGTCAAGCAGTAGGCAGAGTAGGGGTTGGGGTTGACCCTCTGTCCAGTAAGAGTGATGGACACCCACAAATAGTCAGTATATACATATTTATTTTTAAAACTAGAAAAAAATTAGGGCATTCAGGGTGCTCTACTGATGTTGGAAATCTGCTCTTTGGAATTGTATTCGTCAAATCATTTTTCAAGCTTCTTGCAGATGGATTTTGGATTTTAGTACCTACTGACCAAGGCTACCTATCATTTTCAGAGTCTTATCTGTTGATCGAGTTTCTGATCCAGCAGATGTGCCTGCCAAGTTGATCCAACGACCGCTTGTTCTAGCTCAAACTCATCCCATACAAGATCAGTTGAAGTCTTACATTCAGAATGTTGTACATAAACCACATCAACTGTGGATGGTAAGTTTTGTCTTCAAACAGCATTGGCCATTTGAGGCTCCATAATATTTTCTGATGATTATAAGGAGTGAATGCAAATAGATTCCAAGGGACAGTTTCCTATGTCACAGGAGCTGAATGCTGAATGAAAAAGAAACTAGTGGAGTCATTTCTTCTTTTGGGGGGAGGGGGGGGGGGGAGGTTTGGTTCTAGTACAATGAAAGGGCTTCTTACTTGAATTGAAGCCAAATCTATGGAAATATAATAAAGAAAATGACTTCGACTCAAGGTCCAGTAAATGGGTGAATAACTGGACCACAGGACTACACTGTCTTAGGGTTTTATCTGAATCCGGATTGGTGGGAATTGGTTGTCTGCTTTCGATAAGGGGTTCGAGTCTTTTGAGGAGAAGTTTTTTTGACCCCATTATTCGTGTCTAGCATTGAAACACCTCCTAAAGTAAATGCATGCCCAAGCTCATTGAATAGATCTTAGTAATTTTTTTCTTCTTTTTTAAGTACATACTGTGGTGGGCAGTAGGTTGCTGCAGTACTTATTTCACGATTCTGCAGTTTAACTTAATAAAGTATTCATTTAGTGGTGGTAATTGCTCAGACATATAGATAGCCAAAGAAATGGTGCCAATCATCTTGGAGTTACTTGAAACGGAAAAGAAAGATAAAAGTTTGACTTTATTAACAGTTCCCGGTTTTATTAATACACTGAAACTTCTCATAATGGACAACTCTAACGGACGTCTCTCTCAGTGGACATTTTCAGATTCCTCGACTGTTCACCATTGGTGTTAACAAGTCTTGTACTTCAGTCTAACGGACGTGGACAGGCAATCATCATTGTTTCATATAGCTATACACAGGATTTGTTCTTCCTGTAATGGACAGCCAGTAAGCTCACGACCATTTTTCTATGAGATTCCCAGAATTTCACCCAGGTATGGTCAATACCTCTCAATATTTCCAGGAATTTAGGCACGGGTTCATTTTCTGATGAAAGCGATGGTATAAGTTGAGGGCTGTTCGGTGGGCTTTTTATTGTTTTGCCTTTCAGTTATGTAGATGGTGGTGCTGTTTCATGATATCCTCGCACGTGTAAATTAAATCCAGCATTTCTAAAAATTACGTTTGACGATTTTTCTTGTTTTCTCCGTCAGACTTCTCGTTAGCAGACACTTCTCTACAGACAAATTCTCATTCCCCATGACTGTCCGTTAGGTTTCACTGTATTAATACCCTTCCACAATGCATATAACTATTTTTATGAATGGTATAATTGTGAGTAGCATAACTAACTCTAAGAAAAGCACTTCCTGCAGAATGTAACCTTGGAAAAGGCAAAGTACACTTGAGAGAAAAACATACTGGGGATAATCCAAATTTTTTACTTTACCCTCACCGATCTCAACCATATTTCTTTTTTCCCCGTGTTGAGGGTGGTGCCTCCTGTCATCAGACCACCAATTGGGTCTATTGTGACCAGTTATCACAGTCATCCCTACATTATATGTGTGAGGAATTGTCTCAAGGCCTCTTCTCACACGAAGTACAGGAGGCTATCATCCTTTAGTCCCCCAATCTCGGAGGGATCGAGGATGCACTTTCCAAAGTGTCGAAATCTGTGAGATACAACGGCGGGACAGTTGCACAGAATGTGCTCAGCAGTGTCCACCTCGCCGTCACGGAGGCAGCATATGTCTGTCCTTCACTTGTCCACGTTTTGAGATGATACCTCAGAGGGCAGTGGCTGGCAAGGAGCCCAGTAATGGCACGTAAGTCCTTATAGCTCATGTACTGAAGAGCTTGAGCTCTTTTCTTGGAGAATCTAGTGAACTGCTTGGTTTGCCTCAACCTAGGAGGATTGTGCCAGTATGCAGTTCTCTCCCATTTCTTCACTTCATGGATGGTGACGCTCTTTGTGACACCGACTGGGCTTGGTGGTGATGCTTTTTTTGGTGAGGTGATCAGCCTCCTCATTGCCCTCAGTGCCCTCATGTCCAGGCACACACAGCAACGTCAGCTTGTTGCCCCGTGCAGCTGCCTGGAGGGAGTTCAGGCACTCCCAGGTCATCTTGGATTTTGTAGGTTAGGCAGATACTGCCTTTAAAGCTGCCTGGCTGTCTGATAACATGTAGAGTCTGGCACCGTTGAGTCTTTTCCTGGCGATCTCCTGTGCACAGATTTCTATTGCATGGGTTTCCGCTTAGTAAATGGTGGCAGACAGACCCAGGGGTTTCACCGAATTGAAGTTTGAGCCCTTCATCCCCGAGCCCTGCCCTTCAATTCATTACTGACCCATTTGTAAACCACAAAGTGAACCTGGCTCAAGTTGAGGCCTGCCTCCCTGACCTTTGATTGTTACCTACCTTGAAAGGAGGTGAGGTCAAGGAGATCCTCCAACTCTGTGGTGGGAGCCGTATTCATCGCTCCTGCGATGTATAGGCATGCTTGCCTTTGACATTAATCGAATTTGTCTATTGTTATAGCTTGGTGTATCTTTTGCCACCGTACTGCTGACCATGGGCCTGATAATAGCTCTGTAGGCCCAACTGGCCATTGTGAGAGTCAGTCCCTATGTTTTTCTGAGCATTTTGTGGCAAGACAGCATGGCTCTGGTGCCTCTGTTAACACATTCAACGCGTACCAGAATTCCTTGGTAGTTAGCCCATACGTACACAAGTTAATGAAAGGGAGGTGGGGAGGAGGGTTTCCCACACGGGAAACCAAACAAAAATGAAAGGGAGGTGGGGAGCCGCCAACGGCTCTCCTTCCCCGATTGTCAAGGTTATACTGGATGGGAGAATCCCTTGAACGGCTGGTTTCTACGCGTAATGGTCGTCGAGAACGAGCAAATCAAAGAACATCAAATAATGTCCCTTCCAAGACTCAACAGTTGAGTTGTACGTCTGTGGTAAGAACTGCTACAACTCAACTGTTGAGTTGTACGCGTTGAGCGTGTTAAGAGTGTATTCTAAGTGCTTGTTCCAGATCACCTTCTGGTCAAGCACTACTTTGACCTCTGTTGAGAGTGGTATTCTCTTGCTTCATAGGATGGATAGCTTCCTCCATTTTGTGTAGGGAACTATAGTAGTTTTGTCTGGGTTTATGTGTAGCCCTTCATTTATACACCACCTTTGGACGACGTTCGGGGTACTATGCAGGTGCTCTGCAAGTGTGTGGTCAAATTTTCCCCTAATTATGATGTTTAAGCCAGCATAGGCTACTACCTCATAGCCCTCCCTAGTAAGGAGTTCCAGTAATCCATCAACTACCAACAGCCACAGAAGGGAGAGAGTACCCCTCCTTGAGGACATCCTCTGTTGGCCAAAACAGTGATTTCCTCATTTCCTTGAATGGCTGAAATCTTATCTCGTACATCAGTTGCTTTAAAATTTCGAAGTTATTGTCCCTTGGAAGTGTTTCTCATTCACTCCAATGATTGTTGGTTATTAAGGACGAGCATCATTTGAAAACCATCGAATATATTATCGAAACAACCCATAGACAATAAAAAATATCAGTACAAACACCCATTGTTGGTATTATCGATAGTGCTCAGTGGTTATTTTTCCACTTAGATTTCACCGAAAAAGCTATTTTTCTATTAAGATAACGTGATTCATAGTTTTAATTAATAAATGAGTATTTTCTAACAGATTAATTCAACTTGCTATTGTTGTTTTCAATCTTTTCATTCTTCTAATCTCAATAATAATTTTCTTTTATTACTACTACTGGTAGTTACATTCCTGAATATTAGATCACAGTTCAGCTCTATTGAACTGATCATTCACCTCTGTTGCTCCGGTGAACTGTTTGTGAAACCACTAATCAGTTTAAATTTGCATTGTATTTCAACATGGATGTGTAAAACTGCTAATTAAATTTGTAAAAGTATTACATCCATTCACAAAACGAGCAATGGGGGTTACCCGTGGTTCTAGAATGGCATGTATTTGATTCGTTTCCAAGATTATGTGGATGATATAAAACAAGCTGTATCCATAGAAACACGGCAATGACGTAATCAAAACTTCCTCATTTAATTAAAAACTAGCTGTTTTGCCCGTCGCTGACGGGTAGAACTCGGGGTGGGGCTTTGATCCGTTCAGCCGTTTTTGCGTGATGGATCATAAACCCCCACCCCTATCCATCGGATCGGGAAGTAAATCTCCTTATGTCCTTCCCTGGTCATAGAAACATTTAAATACGCGAGATGGGTTCGATCCATTCACCTGTTTTCGAGAATTTAATTTTTTTATGTTTCGGCTTCCCTGTAAACCCCCACCCCTATTCATCAGATCCGGGAGTGAATCCCCCTATGTCCTTCCCCGATCACTGAAACATCTAAATACGCGAGATGGGTTCGATCTATTGAGCCGTTTTCGAGAATTTAATTTTTTTATGTTTCGGCTTCCCTATAAACCCCCACCCCTATCCATCGGATCCGGAAGTAAACCTCCTTATGTCCTTCCCTGGTCATAGAAACATTCAAATACGCGAGATGGGTTCGATCCATTGAGCCGTTTTGGCGTGATTGAAAGACAAACAGACAGACACCACGAAAATCATCTGTAAATTTAGTTATATAGATTAACCACTTATGTCTCGTCCAAACGAGAAATAGGAACCTACCCTCTCATCTCAATGTCTGCTTTCAAAAATAAATTTAAGAAATATGTACTTGGGTATCTCCCATTCAGTATGAAGTATATACATCAGCCTGAACTTACTGATAATGTTGATAGGTATCTTCAATTTTTCTGATTATAGCTTGACCCTGCAAGTGCTAATAACCTCAGTCCAGCTAATGTTCAAAATATTAATTTACTCTTCATGTTACTACCTGGTACTTCACTACTTTCAAGTGGGCTTGAAATTGGTCAAGTCAACCAAAAACTCCTTCGGCTGCCTGTTTTTAAAGGTGAGTTCCCCCCCCCCCCCCCTTATTTTCTAGTGTTATAATGATTTCCTACCTCATTTGTGTTGTATGCAAATCTTAAAAGCCCCTATATACTCTTCCTCATATTGTTGGTTTGCTGGTTTTTACCAAACAACCAGCATTGTCAAGGCCCCATCATTGTTGGCCCCAACAGTTGGGTGCTTATGTTGGAATGTGTGTAAGGAGCTTTATCCAAAACGTGACACGTGGGCCTGACAGGTCAAAGAGAGGTTCGAATTTTTGTTTTGGCACAACTGCGTCACTGTCCTCCATGTGTGTTGGCTTTTCACTCCCAACGCCCAGGAGTGAGCAAGTGCACTGAAGTTTCTCGTTGAGATCCCCTGATTCTTTTCAAAAGGTAAAAATGTGGAAAATTAGCCGAAATGTAGTTAATGACTAGTGAACAATGTGTGACTTCCCCATTCTGGATTGATTGATTTCTACGGTTCCCTGCCCAAATTGCGTTCTGTTTCAATAAGCAGCTTATCCGCTTGGCAAGGAACTCAAGCTATTAGTGATCCTCTTAAAGCCTAGTCCACACCAGGCAACAGTATGTTGCCAACATGTTGATATAGGTGTTGGCAACATATATCTGTCAACAAGCATTAATTGACGGGGTGGGTACAAGGCATCGTCGGGTGGCATGACATCATAGAAATTTGTTGGCTGTTGCTTGTATCCCTGTTGCCCACTCCAAATGGAAACCATCGCTCATTCTGCACAGTCGTCATTGTTGTCAACAGCAACTCCTCAACCAGTGTTGTAGAGCCAACCAATAAAATTTCATCATGTACATTATAGTAGATGTTATTGAGTGATTTTTCAACTCATGTTCAACAGCTCATTCTCATCTTTCAACATCAATTATTTGCATCTCTTATTTATTAAAAAATCGTAAAAAAATGAATATTTCAGGAATTCAAAAATCGTTTAAAAATTCAGTGAATACCCAGTCTTTAAAAAAAGTTTGAATCAGCTTTCACAAATTTTCCGAAATTGTTCATCTTCTCGCATTTTCAACGTGATTTTTTTTCAATGCATGATTTTTCAACTCATTTTTTCAACAGTCATTTTTCAGTCCCTTCCTTTATAATTCCCACAAAACTATGTTTGGATTTGACGGGCAACACTGTTGATAACATGTATCTGTCACATGTTAGCAGCAATTTGTTACACGCTGTGAACTAACCTTAAGAATGCTTCTGATGGAAATCGGGAAAAGGCAACAAATTAGAATGTTCCTGTCATACAGGATGACTTAATTAGCGAATTTTCGAAGTAATACATCTACCTAGTTTACTATCCGTCAACGGCATACACATTTTGATCATTTTCCACAGTGTTTTACCATAAAAGTCCGAATCGCTGATAATTTGATGTCTTTTTATCAAATATCCCGTTTTTGAGGAAAACAAGCTATTAAAACGAGTCCAAAATTGTATAAAATTTTGAAAAATAATTCGTTTCTATTCCGTTTTAGACCATTATCGTTCCATCTCTTAATTTTAACACAGTTACAATCATTGATGTAATTCTAGATGTACAATTGAAATCTAGAAATTTCTATTTTAAGAATGTGGTGATTCAACAGTTCACTCCTTCAACAAGTAATCTACTGACATAGCCACTCCCAATGTTATTAGTTCAATTTGTTACGTATTCAATAGTCGTTTGCTTGTCAGCAAAGCAAGATATTCATATTGTTCTGTACGTCTAATAATTTTCAGCTCAGTAACTCACGGTGGTCCAAAATGGCTGATTAGGGAATCTGACACAGTTTGCATGGGCTCAGATGAGCTGAAACGAATGAGCAAGGTTTCTTGATAGAGAGATAACGTGGAATTATAGTTCACAGATGAAACCTTAGAGGTTGTGTGTGTCGCAGACAGCTTTCAACTATTCCATTCTGTTCTAAGGAAACGATGTAGGTTCTGTGGAACCTACCTATTGATCCCATCGATCCTGTTGACCTACCTACCTATTAATAGAAATGATGGACGGAAATTTTGAATTATATAAACCATCAATTCTCAAGCTTTACAGGATTCAAAATAAATAATAATTTATTCCGAGTAGGTATATCACAGAGAAAGCTATACCTATTGAGAAATTAAGGAGCTCCTTGCAACTAGATTAAATGCAATAATTTTACTAGTCAAGTCGGTATTTTATAAACTTATGCGCAAGTACAAGATGTGTTGATGATAGAGTTTGTTTGAGGGATTATATGACATGGAAACTATCTGATCTAAATCGAGGTTGGAGGCTTTGAAGATGCGGTAACGACGATGAGAGGGCAGAGTATGAAGGAATGGATTACCAGCATGGTATTAGTTGATGGTATCTGAGATATCACTCAAATCCTGCTCAGTCATAATTGAGGGCTGCCTGCCAAATCCCCACTTCAGCTGGGTTCACATTGACACGTAACCGACTTGAAGTGCGTAAAACGCGAAGGCCATAAAGTTCCTTTGAAATAAAGGGCCTGCGCAGAACCCACACGCAGATCCATAAAGCACGTAAATATCTAGATTTTTTGATATTGTACACTCTGGTTCAAAAGTCGTCGCGTGTAAAGAGCGTAAACCTATGAGCCAGTCAAATTCAATTACGCATTTGATTTTGCGCATTTTATGTCAATTACGCGTCAGTGTGAACCCAGCTTTACAGCCGGGAGACAAAATAAGAAAAATATCAGTTGCCTCTAAAGAAGAACATCTGACAAATGTGATACGATTTGCATTCGGTGCACACATTGTTGTAACAGCGGGTCATGTACAGAGCTCAATTGTTAAAGTGTAGCAGTATTGACAGTGTATATGCGATATACTGACTGACGATCCAGGGAATTCAGATTAGTGAGGTGAAGTTTCTTGGTGAGTACAGCACCACATCATTGATTGGCTGAAGGAAGATGTGCAGGGTTCAAATCATCTGAGGTGTCACACAGTGAGTCATACACATTGACCCATGAACTGGTCTTCAAAAGTCACCCACTGCTAAAGCCTTATAGAAGCGGAAAGGATGAAAGGACAATAATTTAAACTCCTCAGATAAACAGGTCCTGGACATGTTAAAGGTTAATTAGTTGAATTGATCATAGGAGCCCATGTGTGCACCTTGACTTCCAGAAGACATCATGTTCAGCATCAGATGGGGCGTATAAATATACCTATCATCACAAACATGTGTTTGTATAATACAAGTCATTTTAATATAACCTTAGCTCAATGAGCACTGCAGAATTAGGTGATGGAAAACAATTGAACCTAGAATTTCATTATTACTGTGTGTTTTCCTCTTTTGTTCTAAGGTACTCAAAATGACAGTGGGGAAATACAGTCCCAAAAATTGTTCTCAATATTCCAAAAAGTTGTTGAGTTGCGAAAATCTCCAAGTATTACCTATGGTGAAACGAAGATTCTCACTAATTCTACTGTGCTGTTGATCTCAAGGTAAGTTTGATAAATTATTTAATGATACAAATATTAGTATTATATGTTGACTTGAAACATGGCATGAAAAAGCCAAATAAATATGATAGCTGTACATTTTTGACATTAGAATTCACTAGGAAGCCTGAAGTAGGTTGGCTTAGTGGAGGTTTATTGTTTATTGTTCAAGGTACGGGTAAGCCAATTACATCAAATTCATAATACAAAGTAAAATATTTAAAGCCAAAGAATAATAATGAAGTAAGTTTGTCTACACAGAAGAACGCATGTAAGAATAGTTTCACATACAAAATAGGTAAATATGGTAAGGTAGGAATTTTAAGGATTATTGATATACTGTGTTTTGAATCGGGATAGGGGCTGGTGAGGAAATCTAGGTCGGAATGAGTTTGCAACATGGCATTAACTTCTTGGGGAATTGTGGAAAGTGGCCTGTGGTATAAATAATTTTTAGGATTGAAAGGAATCTGGAAGAGTGGAGCTGGAGAGACGAACTGGGGGACAGAAAATTTTATTTGTACTAGGAGTGAGAGGCAATGGGTCCATTAACCATCTTGAAGAGAAAAGACAAATCCATCCATTTGCACCGGTCCTGGAGTGAGCACAGACTGCATGCCTCCAAAAGCGCATCAGTCAACTTCATTGGAAGGGATGTGTAGTTTGAACACCACATAGTGTGGAAACGTCTTCTGGACTCGTTACAGTTGTGCTATCTGTGTCTTATAATGTGGAGACCACACAACCGACATGTACTCGAGGATGGGAAACACGAGGGACTTAGAGGACGATGGCAGAGACACTGCTAAAATCTTCTTTAGAAAGCCCAGAGAACGCATAGCTCTTCCTACAGTAAGGTCGATACGGTTACAGAAGGTAAGTGTTGAATCTAACAGCACGCCAAGGTCACTATCAACACCCACCCTTGATAAAAATGTACTGTGCTGGTAATCAAAAGTTATGGTATCATGGGTATGACTGAAGGTGGAATTTGAGCACTTGCCAACGTTTAAGAACAGATTGTTCAGCATGCGCCAACATCCCACCCGTTCCAAGCACTCCTGAAGGCACGAGCAATCATGATGAGACTCGCTATATGAAAAGAACTTCAAATCATCGGCGAATAAGAGACACCTACCCTGCCTGAAGACCTCACAGACACCATTGACCATCATCAAGAAGATCAGAGTGAGGAATTCGTGGAACTGGCAATGAAAGGTCTCGATAGGTCACTCTTTATCTTAACAGTGAGTGGTCTGTCAGAAAAGTAGTCCATCAGCCACTTCAGGAGAGGGCCATGGATACCTATAGAGACCAAGAGCACCAGCACATGATGATAAGTTGTCAAATTCCTTAGAGTAATCACTGTTGATTACATCCACCTGCTGATGACGATTGTCCAGTGAAAACCCATGCCGCTTGTTCACCAGGTAGTGGTCCTGAGGGGGGGGGGGGGGGGGGTGCTCCTGGTATGTGCTAAATGTCCAGTTTCTCATGGAGCTTTGGAATGGAACAGATGGGCCTGTTATGCTCAATATCCGATCTATCACCAGTTGAAAATGGACATCAATGGAAAGCAGAGTGACTGACAACATCGTCTCAACAATATCGGAGGAACGCCATCCGGTCCCATCCCTTTATTTATATCAAGTGGTGAGAGCTCACAAAGAACGTCATGCTCCATGAGAGTTAGCTTGCCCAATGATAGGTTGGAGTCTGGGTGGAGGGTGGATCAAAAAGCAGAAGTGTGTTGCACAGTTCAGCAGTTTCTGGAGGGGGTGATGCAACAAGGTAATTGAGTTTTATTATAGGAGGTAGGTCGTTACAGCCGTCTTTGTAGTTAACATCGTTCCAAAATAGTTTTATGTTCTCATGGAGCCCATTCTGGGGGCATGTTCACTTAAAGAGATAGTGAAAAGAGATTATCTGTTTTGAAAATCTCCCGGAAGAGATAGTCTTCCTTGGGAGACAGTCCTTATAATGTCTCCCGGGTTTGTCTATTTTACTGAATAGCTCCGTTGGCCTAGCTCTACCCGTACTTGGACGTTTTTACTCATGAATCGATAATATGCATATATTTTTAATTAACACAATCGACTTATCCTTTAAGATATGAAAAAACCAATATGGTAGTGACATTTGGACTCATGGGCACTTTGTAGCGCAACTGTGCAACATTTTTCATATGTATTAAACCAGTCAGGTCACGATTAAACCACTTCGGAAACGAGTAGTCATTTATGCAGGTTTTTGGCACTTATAATTGAATAGCTTCATGGAGATAGGTATAGAACTGGTCGTAGAATTTGTAGGATTAATTAAAAAAGGATGATTAATTAACCTTTTGCCAACCAGGTAATGGGTTTGCCACATGGGCATAGTATTCTTTGTTTTCGAACACTTCAGTTTCGACTTCATTAAGAACACAACAGTGAAGTTAGTATAGTGGTCAGTAAAACTGAGATAGCAATCCAGCTACATCAGTGCATCCACCAGTCTATTTCAAGATATTTACTCCTCATTTTAAAGTCTCCGTCTCCTTTTGGGTTATTATTCTGTGAATAAAATACACCTATGTAATAGCTCAGCAAAAAATGTTTATAACCCCCTCAAAATTTTTCTTTTACGTTCCGTCACGTAGATTCCAAAAATGCAATGTACTTCCGTCGTATCATCCATATATACTCTAATTTCGGTCTAAAAAAAATGCGTTCTTTCGCACACAGGCTCCATTTGGGCCCTAGTTGTGTCCCAAAACTTTCCAGCCCATTCGGAATACACCCAAGGGTGCTATGGGTGAAAAATGGGGTTTTGGTGTTTTAGTAACATTTGCTTGTGAGGCATTGTTTTCCATGTTTTAAACTGCAACCACTGTACTTGGTACTAATTTATACTCGTATTTTACCAACTACCTACTCTTCCCTATGTAATTCTACTTTTAATTTTATTTTTCTCCTGCAAGTTATCATTTGCATTTTTCTACAAACCCTGTGGACTCTTGTGAAGAACATAAGCTTAGCACAATAAAATCATCATCTTCTTCTTCATCATCAGTGCTGACTACTCGAAGCCATTTGCCATCTGATCCTCAGGGGCCGTTGCGAATCTGTTCTCTGTCTTCCACGAAAACATGAAGTATTTGATGAAACCTGACAATAAACAGGCTACCTTCCTTGGTTCCTTCCACTAGCCACTTCTCTCCCACTGAATTTTCATTTTTCTGAGCGTGAAGATGATTTGGAAGCCTTTATCCTCAATTTTTGGTATAGAAAGTAGGTTGTACTCGAGATCATCGCATTGGAGTACGCCCTTTATCTTCTGAGGTTTTCCCATGTTCGACACATACAGTTTCCTCTTTGGTGGCGATGATTTGCTGTCCATGCTTTGCTGTGCTGATTGCCGCATTCACTTCCTCGGTTTCCGTCAAAAAGTCTTTGAAATGCGAACTGACCAATGAATTGTATTGTGTTGATCATTATCAATTGGTCATCAGTTTTACCTATTTTTGACCACGAAACTCACATTTTATATCGGTATATACCTGCCTATAACAAAAAATGTTATAATCTGGGGTTGGTTTCAGAGTGTTGTGAAATTAAAAAAGCATTTAATTTGTTTTCCAAACAGTCATGTAATAAAATGAAATAGCATACCAGCCTATATTCTTCAAAGATTCGCTAAGGAGGTTGACATGGAATACTTTCAAGTCACAGGATCATTGATTACATTCAATATTATTTAATATTTAATTATTAAAATACATCTTCATTAAGTTCCATTACCTACTCTTTTCAACAATAGTATTAGTCCTGTATTAATAAATGGACTGATTCATTTGACAGGCTTAAACCAGGTAATCCTGGCTACTTGATATCACTAAACTTGGATGAGAATGCCCATGTTGTGGATCTACTCGAGGTTCACAAACAGGGTGTAGGAGAGAACATGAGACTTGTGGTGTCTTCCATGAACTTAACGTGAGTTTCTATTTTATTCGTGCTGATCTGTAATACTTGTCACTTTCCAGTGCTGGAATTTGTAAGGTTCTTATAGTATGAGTTGTTGTTAACAGTCCATGTCTTGACTTATTTAGCATGGGTGATGTAAGGAAAGAAATTCCACCAATACAGGTTTCTCTAAGTAATGAAGGCTGGTTGGAGGGAAAACATGGGTTGGAATGGTGGAGTCAAAAAGGGAAGGTTGGCATGGAGTTCAGCAGGTTCTAACCTGCTTGATAGACAACTCACTGTGTGGTCTATTATTTTCAATTATGAACCTTTGGAATAGAGCATGAAAAAATAAACCATCCTCAAAATCTGGTGTTAACGTTTCAAGTTACTAATACGGGAAATCAGAAGATCGGATTAAAAAATAGTGCTATTTCATATATTTTACACCTATTCACATTTGTGTATAGAACCCCATGTAATTTCATTAATGTTCATTTGTTTTGTTATCCGTATTATACAAGGCTGCAATAAGAAACTCTACAATAAGTCATTTCTCATGAGTTATATGACGTTTTAGAATGAAGAGCAGGTGGGGGATATTTTGCAATACCTAGGCCGCAATTTTCATCAGATTCTAATAGGCCCTTTTTTATCGTATTGGTTTCGATCTAGTTAGGAAAACTTGGGGAAAATGAAATAAGTAAAGTTAACATCCAATATTTTCAGTATTTTTCTGGAAAAAAAAAGTTTGGAGGACAAACTATAGAAACCAATTTTATAGTTATGAAGTTACGTAAATTGTCAATAGGTAGTTCCAATCATGAACAGCAGGAACGTATGAGCGAATTTCGGAAATCAGTGACTTAGCAATTAATTCTTGACCCCACAAAACTCGAATTTGACCCACCATTTTTACTAGTACCTAGTTGAAGTAGTCTTTCAATGTCTCGAGTCACAATTCCTCGTCAATGTTGGTAGATTTGTACGAATTTTAAAAATAAAATAAATTTAAAAAAAGAAATAGAAGTTGCCATTGTAGAAGTCTGTCTTTATTGTGAAATCCGTCTTGAATTTTAACTCTGCACCATTGGCAGTTAAACAGTCAGCCACAAAAACCTCTAGAAAATGCAACAGGGTTTGTAAAACAGGTCTGATGAAGGCTTGACATACCTTCCAGAGGAAATCGTCGTTATTATCAAGTCTAATACTGGAGCTTTGCATGTGAGGGCGTCATCATCAAGACCATCAAAAGAATAATACATAAAATCTTTACACCAAAAGCGCTCACCCTCAGTAGATACTTGACTTGCAAGTGAAGATAGGCTCCTCCGTTAATTTTATTTCTTCTACTAGCGGAATTAACACTTTGGATTGATGCATGCTCGATTAATTTCATTTGAGGGAATCTCTGTTGTTCTTTTTTCCAGGGATACCAACTCCAGGATTGTTTCTTCTGATAACGATGCTATAACAGCATCAGTTATCACCATGCCACCCTCATCCTTAGCCATCATAGAATTCATCGTCACATCAACTTGAGAAGTTCTTGCCATTTACCACCAATAATTTATTTCGATTCATAGACTGCAGCCAAAAATTTGCGTAAATTACATTTTTGAACTTTTGCAGGCGAGCTTGAAATCCATGTGAATCAGTCGTGTTGGGAAGGGAGTTTTTCTGGAACTGGGTCTAGTACAGTGGAGAAGGGACTTGAGTTAGAATTTTTCTTTCTTGACCTCAAAAGCGGATTCTGCTCCCTCAAAAACGCTGACGATTTTCCCGGATTTCCCTCTAATTTTATCTCAAAGGGAGTTTGAAATTTGGGTGACGTCCTCTGGCAGCGCCTACCCTCCTACCAAGTGCGAGTGAGAGCCATTTACTAGAGGGCTGTGATTGACGTCGTTGGCAACTATTTCAAGCCTCATATTCGTCCTAGTCTGATTTAGTGAGACCACACATATTACACCACCTTGGAGAATCGTTTTTGACATTTGGAGGAATGAAAAACTGCTCGTCGTCTTTTCACCATTAATTATTGAGATGTGTTATAAGGCAGAGTGTAAGATTTATTGAGCCTTATGTATCTCTATGCCAGCCATCAAAAACTGCTATTAGGAAAGTAGTTTATGAGAGCTACTACTCACGTGCCCAGAAATCTGCAAAAAGAAAATTTCTATGAATGGCTCATGTGTACTTGTGAAGCTTAAAAATGCAAGGTAACCAGTAGTTTCTTCCTGGCATTCTGTTAGTTGTCACCACGATATTGATCATTTGTCATAATACAATAGAGGAGACATTTTAATAGAGCCTTGTTTCAACAATGTCATACCTACTAATTAAATTTTAGAAAAATGTAACGTGGGCTTTTTTTGGTCGCAGTCATGTTATTTCATTTTATTTTCGATTGGGTATATTTTATAATGCTACATTTGTATTTTAGACGTTAACTTTGTTGTTGTTGTTTTTTCTTACTTACCTCCATGAGTTATCTGTTATTACCATTTTTCAGCTTCCTAACTTATTACTTATGATCACGTTTGTTAAAATTAATACTTATTGACAATAAGCTTGTGAGAACAGTTGACTTGTTAAAATTAGTCTTCAGATAAACATGGCTTTACCTACCAAATATATGAAGTAATGCAAATAAATAATAGCTTCCATTTCCTGGTGCCCTTAATAACTGATCCACCTCATGTTGGGCATTCTGTCTATATTATTATATATGTTGGATGTAGTAGGTGATGAATGGTCTATAGAAGGGGATGGATAAAGAGGGGTACTTCGTGCATTTTTTGAAGATGTTAGGCTATAACAGAACTGCCTCGGCCGAAAGGTTTTGTCAGCAAGCTGACACACAGTTTGGCCTTGGAGGATAGCCCATTCAAATTAGACAAAAAAAGCCTTGCCTCTGAATAACAAAGACAAAGCTGGAATTTGGTCATCCCAAATAAAAGTAATATAAGTTTACGACGGTTTCTAGGGGAGCTGAAATTTTGGCACTTCTACATCTGAAGGAGGCATCGTACAGAAGTTTACTCATACCAGATTTGAAGAACACGAAATTCATCGTCGATTGACCTCGTTAAACATTAAATTTGGTTAAACGATTTGGACAGAATCGGCAGTCAATCCCCCCTGTATTTTCATTGAGAACTGGAACTGAGCATAGCACCTTTCAGTCAAAATGAAAACATTTGGCTAATTCTGACCAACGCGGTAGCCAAAAGTATTGTTAAAGGTGATCATTCGACACAGAATTTAATGCTCTTTAATTATTGTACAAGTAATTTTTTTATGTACAATGCACCCTTCGGATGTTACACGTCAGAAACTGAAAAAAGTGCCAAAATATCGTGGTCTATTCACACGGCCTGTAGCTATAAGTTCCAGTCTTGCAATATGGCTATGAGCCAATTTTCAAAGAAATGTTCGTGCTATTATGTAAAAAGATGACAGAGCGTAAAACCATAATACTTATCATAAAATTATATAATTTTTTCGAGTTTTTAGCCATTTTTATCGATTTTTGACCCTTATAAAGTCAAATTTGACCGTCTCTTTTTGAGAAAAATATTTTGATCACCAAAACAGTAAATCTTTCTGTTGTGAATCACCATCCCACACAACTTCAGGTGAATTAGTATTGATTTTAGCCCTTAATACCAATTTTTGACCCCCTAAAAATCCCAATTTGATCTCTATTCTGTGTGAAAAACAACTGAAATGGCATTTTCTGTCTTTCCTCACCCATCCGTTCCACTTCCAGTGATTTTACATGAATTGTTCACGATTTTAGTCATTTTTACCGATTTTTGACCCCAAAAAACTCAAATTTGACCCCTTTAGTCTCTCTTCATCTTCGAACTCGTCTTTTTGTTTGGCAGTACTAACGTTTTGGCGAAATTTGGCATTTTTATCACGTACCCAAGGTCAGATATTGTCTGGAGTGACATATGTATATACATATTAATTCTTGTTAAAATTTAGGCATGAATTCGGGTTGCTCTGAAATGGATTTGCCTATTAAAAAATGTCAACCATTCGTGTCCTGAAAATTTTGGACCCATTGCAATAGCTTCATTTTCTCTGAAAATTCGCTAAAAACTGTTATTCCAAATGAAAAAGTTTGTTATTTGGAGTACAATATTTTAGTTGCAGAGCATGAAAAGTCTGCGTTCAGAGCACCTCTGTTTATTGAAATATTTAATTTGCACATTTTAATTAAAATTTTAAATTGGATTGAATATTTTAGTAAACAGGTGCTGCCAACGCAGAATATCATGCTCTACAACTAGTTACTGTATGGCATCTTTCATTTGGAATATTTTTGTTTTTTCCCCAAGTTACAGGCGGACATGAGGTTTCAATAAAAATGGCAAACTGCCTGTTTTTTTACTGCGGTTCTGAGAAAACCGCTGAACCAAATTTAATGCTTGACGAGTCAGTTCGCGGTTTTTTAGCTCCGAACAGTTCAGCTCGCCTCAGATTACTTTTGTTTAGGATGCCCAAAGTGGATTAAATCATTTCCAGCTTTTTCTGCGTTCATCGACACCAAAATTCTGGGCGCTAGTAGTGTGTTGCAGCCATCTACATTGATAATCCGATGTATGCCGAAAATTCAACCACGCTTCAAAAAGGTTCTTTCCCAATATAGGAAGGTGAACAAACTAATATTCCACTGCTTCGAGAGTTCTGCTTCAGTTAGAACTTTTGATAACTTTTAACAGTACAGTTTTAATAGAACACTGCTGTCGTCTTTCGTTATTGTTATACACTGAATACTTCTGCATAAACACTGTGGGAATTATCCCAACTGTTAGGGTATAGTGGGAGTGAGATGGTCGCCCCCCTGGTCTGCAAATCCCCCCCCCCCTCCCGCTCCCAAAAAAATTAATAATATGGATTTTAATAAATTCTGGATAAATCATTAAATGATGTATCCAGAATTTATTAAAATATCCAGATGAAGAGCTGATGATCTTCTAAGTAGATACGTTCGTTTTCAATCAAATCAGGATCAGGAAAATGTTCAGCATTCCCTTTTGACAACTTTAACACTTAGTCCTGCGTGTTCTGCAGGCTCCGCCCCTTAGATTGGGCCAAAGCCCTATGTGTTCGATTTGCCAATTTTCAGAAAAACTTCGATTTCCAAAAAAGAATCTGATTATTAAATCCAAAATTCAAGCTCCTTCAGATAGTTGAGTTCGTGTGATGTACACAAACGCCCATAACTACCCGTAAGAATAGTCAAAATGAGCTGAGATTTTGAGAGAGTGTTTTGATAGATGCCCAGATGGTCTCATATCAAAAGCCCTAACGTGAAATCCTTGAAAGGATCCTCGTAACGTGCCAAAATAATGGCCGAAATTCTGAGGATTTGTACGAGTTGATTTCCAGATTGTCCCACATTAATTTCATAAAAGTTCCTCTGTAGTTCCTTAATCACTCGCGATGAAGTCGTAAAAACCCATTTAAAAATAAAATAAAAAGAGTTATTGAAATGTTGTATATTTCCACTAATACACGAAAATTACACTGTTATACAGGTTTCGCTGATCAACACATTAACAAACTGTAACTGTTATTGTTACTGATGGTTTGATCACCAAAACCATTATAACAGATGTAACTGTCGTGTATTAGTGGAAATATAAAACCTTTCAATAACTCCTTTTTTATTTTATTACTCTGTAAATTTTGTTTGCTCATGTCCAAATGTAAAAATCTATGAAACGCGCACCCCCCCCCCCCCCCCCCCCACATTGTGAAATTACTGAATAATTTTGTTCAATGCAAAAAACTGTCTAGTTGTGCCCTACGTCGCTGGACTTTTGAAATTTACTTCTATAAGGAGGAAAGGGAGATCAATGCCGAAAAACTGGTGTTTTCGACAAAATCTTGTATGTGCTGCCCAGGGCTTAATTCTCAACAGATTTACATGTTTCTTTTTTTGTTTGACTCAGAATTCAGTCTAGTTGTGCACTACGTCGCCGGAATTACGAAATTTATATCTAGAGGTGGGGGGGAGAGTCTGCAAATCTTTTGTCCACTGCCTGTATTCTCAACTTCCGAAGCTGCCATATGATATAGGTATATGAGAAACAATTGGTAGGTAGCAACCTAATCTTGGATCAACCAATCCATTTATTCACAACATTCTTGAGGCACTATTATGATGATGACAACACCTACTCTAATATAGGTACCTAGTCTAACATGTATGTAAGCTGTTCATATCGTGTCACTAGTCATGCAATTTAATTGGTTAATTAAAATTAAATTGCACAATGAATTCATCACCATCATAGATCGGTTTATATATATATATATATATATATATGTGTGTGTGTGTGTGTGTGTGTATGGATTATTTTGACCGCTGACCAATAGTTTAGGACAGGGAGGTTGTCTCCAATTCCAATTGTTGAGGTGTGATCGAAATGAAAATTCACGTGTCCAACGTTTCAAAGGTTTATGCCTACCAGGTTGATCTGGTAGCCCAAAAAGTGTCAACTTGAAAACTGAGTCGTTTCACAATCATTCAACTCATATTCCTGACATTAGCGGTGCGTGGGGTCTGAAAACGGTGGGGCACCAAACCAGAACACAAAAACAACAGATTTCTCTACAAAATACCTTGAGGCAACAATAAACACCCTTCTTTTATTTACTGATAGAGTGATATTCAGCAAAGATTTACCTACTGCAGCTTAGCCACCGAATTCATGGGTTACAAAAATATAGTAATCTAAAATACAACAAATCAATGATGTCAATGAGCCGTCGGCCAGTACCTACTTGAATGGAGAAGCTATTGACTAGAAGCTGGGTAGTTATCTATGTGTTGACACCGACCTATCCACAAACCACAAGATCACAAACAGCAAACAGGACAAATACGAATCTGTCATGGGAGCCGAACCGAATGCAAAACGCACAAAATCTGACACAAAAAATTGAAAACTGACAACCGACTCAACAGAAAATGCGAATGTGATTCAGACAACAAAAACAAATCGGAAGACGAAGCACCTTCTATCGAGATGACAAACTGAATCGAAGGGATCGAATCGATTGTGAAATGAACGATTTTGAGTTGGAAATCAGATCCTGGGGACAGGGCCCGAAGTGGGTGTGGCGAACATTTTTACTCGACTGAGCATGCGCGGACGGGCCACTTTTTTCGGTTGCCATGGGAACACAAGGTCCGAGGACCTAACTGCCAGTTTCAGGAGCCTAGGTTTCGATTTCGATTGCAGGACATCGATTACTGTCGCTTTATTCTGATAACATGCTTGGTCTATGGAGCTAACAAGAAAGAACCACCATGGATCATCTACTACAATATTGAATATCCATAGCCAGAGAAATCTGGCGAGCCGCTGCTGAACTTTGTGAAAAATGCTAGGCAGGTACAGTGTGTGGAGGGAAATTCAAATGCCAACTGAAGAACGGTTGGTATTTTTAGCGTTTTTGGGTGCCGGGGCAGTGGCCCAAGTGGCCTTTTGGGCGCAACACCCATGTTCCCTGATGATAAAGGCATAAACCTTTGAAACGTTGGACATATGAATTTTTCATTTTGACCGCACCTCAACTATATATATAATTCCAGGCGACCTGCAATGAGTGAGAGTGGTGCACCACCATAAGGTACGTGCACTGTAATACATGCGTTACTCTAAGGTCTCGGGATGTTTCATGTTGGTCGCCTGTTGTGGCCCTGTCACTAAAGGGCTGGCCCTGGAAGTATTCCAGCAATCCAAATTATGAAAATAGCTCCTAATCAGGGAATTGAAAATCTGTCACACCAGCAGATCGTACCACACCAATACCCTGGGTGCAAAGCTCACACTACTAAGACAAGGAAAAAAAAAATTGCTGCATGGAATTACAGCATTAAGAGCTAGCTACCCCAGACACAGGCCCAACTCCTTGGACATCCTCCCCCTACTAGAGAGCTAACTCGACTTTCCCCTTCTGAAGGAAAAGAGATAAGATGTATCTAGGGAGAATGCGCGGAAGGAACCAAGTTGTTACAAAATTTTTTTTTTTTTAGGCGTTTATTTATTTTATTATAACAACTAGTTACATCGGTAACTATCTAGTTATTTAGATTAGACAATAATTAACGCATGTATCCGTTATGGTGAATGTCCAGTGACTAGCACCACACATGAGTCCACAACACTGTACGTCTTCAACAACACTGTAAGTCCAAGGGCTTGGTCCTCTTCAGCCGCCGTGTACAAAAATGTGAATAAATTGTATACATCACACACTGACAGCTCTTACTCAAGTGGAACCTGATACCAGATTCATTAGGTTCTAACCACCTCCCAACTAACATTTTAGTCCCTAAATCTTTCAGCTGCTCTTAGCCCACCAACAAGTAAGTGGAGCAGGTACTTCAAAAGCAGACCAGGGATAAATATATCCAAGTTAGAAATGAAAAAACCTTGCTAACTATTGTGTCCTATGATACGCTGATCTAACGTATCCTGGTCGCAGCAATCCTTGAAAAAGGAGGATGGGAGGTAACCATGTAGTCCTTGGTGGAATGGTAGTTGTATGAAGCTATTTGGAAGAGAACTAGTGCTGGTCGACAATCTGAACAATTGCCATCCTTGGAAACCCTCACAGCAATCGAGTTAGATTTCACAAAAAAATTCGCTAATAGAAAAATAAGGGCAGTTTACCAGTTGGGACCACTAACACAACGATCAACATAGCCCATTAGTGAGTCATAACTTATGCCTTGTGACAAGATTGATTTATATCACATAGGATTACATTGATAATAAAAAATTATTGAGAGTATTTTTTTTTGTCAGATATTTTTATTTCACTATTGAGTTACACAATTCCAATGGGGTTTACGCAATCAACATTGAAATTACTCAAAATGTAATTATCGTCACTGATCATGGACATACCGTAACGTACTACTACAGTTATGTAGTTTTTTTTTAAAATCATCAGTTAAGTACCTACCTAATGGGAAGATCGCTCAAGGGTCAAAACTCGCTGCAACATAGATGTGCTTACATAAAGTGTCATGCATACAAAATAATTCCACACTTTCGTTATAATCACAGTAATATTGATTTTGGTAGGTAATATAGATGTGGGATAGACTGACAAGACATCTAGATTGATTCAACTGTGGAGGGGAAATGGACTTTCGTTTAAAATAAATATTTCTTTTTTCACAATACTTCACCCAACTCAAGAGTATACATATTGGAGGTGAATGTAAAAGTAGAAAGTATAATATACATGTGATAAAAAGAAAAAGTTCCAGTTGGGGACCATATGAGCAGTTGTTGAAGTAACGTAGAGTTAATGTACAACAAGTTGGACTTGAAAGAATCAAGGTGTGTGGAAGGGGTACCATTGTCTTCAGTAGTGCTCTGGCTTGCCACCTTCATCAAGGCCAACTCGTTGTGCATGACCTCTACCTACTTCAATTATACAGTTTTTGCAAGTTTTGCCCATGAAAAATTTACGAGATTTTTTTAAACACTGATTTGTGTCTTGAGTCGCCATTCTATACCACTTTCAGTGTTAGTAGGTTTATCAATTTAAATGGTGGTTTTTAGCCATTGTTATTTTTTATCCACAAAAACTCTAATTTGACCCTATTTTTTACTTCTGAAAATCGCTCAACAACTATCTTCTCATTAGTCATTCCTAGCGTCTTGATTTGGAATTCTTATCTTTTATTGGAGGTACAATACTGTAAAGAAGGATACATGCCTACACATATTATATAAAAAGCCAAAATCTAGAGTTTGATTCAGAACGAATCTATGCCTAACGAAAAAGAATCACAAATTAAGTTTTTTTTTAACTTTGAATTCATCGCAATAGCGTATTTTCTTCAACAATTTGCTTAAAAAAACCAATTTGGAATTAAAGTTCATTTCCCCTTCACCAATACTGGAATTCCAAAAATTAATGGCGTGTTGCCATTCTTAAACTGAATGAATTCAACACTGAACACACCTGGTGCAATAATTCAATAACCAATTCAGAGTTTCAGATGCAAACTTAAGTGTTATTTATTGTTATGACTAGATATTCCACATTAATTTGAAAGATGGAAGAAACTACATCTTTGTGGGCAACCACAAAGAATCAACTGTTTTTTTCCCTTAATATGTTTCTATCTGAATGATCCTACCTACACAAAGAAAAGTGGCCAAGGTGGATCAAACACCGATTCCAGAACTATGTATTATCAAAACAAATTAGTAGAAGTTGAATAGGAAGTTACCACAAACTAACTGGCTGTGCCTTTTTGGTATGTACCTACCTCTGTTTTACATTTCCTAATGCTATTTCGTGAATTTGTTGACGATTAACTCAATTTTCCATTCACGTACCTCCCAATTTTATTTTGTAATGTTTGTTCACTGAGAAAATGAGCATACTCTTGAAAGCTTGTGCACTTGGACTTCCTAAAGCATAAAGAATTTCAGTTGTTCTCAATCTGCTAACTTACAAAGATTTCAGCTCCAACCACAGCATGTTTTGTGAACAGTCTGACATCTAGAATCTTCACAGGAGTCATAAGTATTGAAGTAACGGTTTACTTCATGCAACGATTTATAGAGGAAGGATATGGTGAGGAATAATTCTGCTATTTGAAAACTAAATGTGGGACCTGGGAAGTCCTTACACTCGGAGGATGATTATTTCATGTTCAAGTTGGATTATAAGGTGCGGTGCTAATTTATATATTGATTCATTTCCATATACTTGTAAACAATTGAAATTTATGGGAACACGTGTTATCTACAGGACTTCAGGAATGAAACGTAAAGAATTTTTGCATAAGATTTCAACATTCTTGCCATACCAAAATATCTAAAACAATGGACTAACTACGAAGCCTGTTTCAACTGATTACTGTAGAAATATTGAAAAGATATTAGTTCTTCAAAATATTATGATACCCACGTCCAAATCACCATCAGAGTCCTATTACGATATGATTAATAAAACTGAAATACTCAACGCTAGTACATATAAAGCAACAGCAAAAAAATAACGTGATGTGCAATTAACTAGAATGATGCACAAATATAATTAGTACCATTGAAGGACATCGTTAAGTCCTACATTTAACATATTATGTGGTATTACATTGAACAACCAAAAGGTGATTTACACTCAAAAATATATCAAACCACTCAGTTCTAATATTTGGTACCTAATAATGATCATACTTCGAAGTTATCTGCCTACATAGCTTTATCTGAAATGAGTCCTTTAGCACTTATTCTACTGATGAGGCCTTCTGCCATTAAAAATGACAGCAATTTGGAAGATCTGGTAAATACACTAAATTTCTTGACATCATCCAAAATGCATTTCCAAAGTGTAAAAAAGTAGACAATTATTATTATTATTATTATTGTACATGAATCTTTATTATCATGGTTCTAAACTAACATCAATGTAGGTACACCAAACATGTTATCAACAATCTACATGTATCAAACCATATCAAAATCAACAGAATGCTGTAGGGTTACAGCAAAACAGTTAGTACAAGCACCAAATTAACAAGAGAAGGGGAACATCAATTTCGTAAGGTCACAGAACATTGGCAGTGTTTACTTGTAACTACAGATTTTTTAATCACCACTCACAGTAACATCATGTATAACGTATATAAGAACCAATATATGCACATTTGAGCTCACGAATATAGTACCGAAAATTTAGATTTGACATTCAAAGGCCAGAAACTGGGGAAATGCCAGTACATAAAACTGGAAAGAATTTACAAAAAAGTGTTTAGTGAGCAACAAGGGAAGAATGAACATCTACTTTGAAAAAATGAAGTCAAATTGATTTTTAAGATTCGTTTAAAGAAAGCTAACTGTTGGTTTTTCCCATTACTTGAACTCCTTCTGTGGACACTATAATAGTAATAGTCAATCCAAGTGAATATTCGTTTATAGCTTCGTTTACTGATAATTTGATGGCTGGTTTGAAAATAGGCACAATAGATCAATTATAGCACCAATTTTGTATTTTACAAGTTCATGACATTACTATTATTTGGCTAATTTAGTTAACAAACCAACCAAGACCTCCATCAAAACTGTTTGTACTATCTACTCACAAGGTCCATTCCGATTTGGGACCACAAAGGAAACAATTTTCTCACTCAGAGTGAGCTGATAGTGGGGTGTAAAATAGTTTATTAGGCGAGAGGAACTGAATTCTCATGATTTTAAACTGGATGGTAGTCTGTGTTCGTTATCATTTCTTATTCAATGCTGCACTCTCTACGATCCCACAGAAAACCCTTACCGAGGGGGGGGAGGGGGGTTGCTACAACATTATCATTCTTGCATTTTCATTTGTTTGGAGTGAATGGTTTTATTTATTTACCCCAAACGATGTACAAATGAATCAATGAGCCAAAAGCACCCCCCCCCCCCCCCCACATGTACTAGGTACACATGGGTAAAAATTAAGACATATGTATGGACACAGAATACAATTCAGCTAAATAAATTGCTCTTGACAGGTGCAACGAAATAGAGCAACGAAAAGATTAAAAATACAAAATTAATAATACTGAAACACACAAAAAGATAAGTTGTAAATGAACGATAGATAATTTATAAGCTATCATGTAGAGTACCTACACTTTACTGCAAATAAATTCCAAGAAGGAGTTTTCTAAAGTGGTGGTGGAGGGCGTTGAGCGCAGTGATAGTGATGGGCCTCTGAACCTGCAGGGAATGGTCCATGGCTCTTGTGATAAGGTTGTGGAATCGCAAAGGACACAAATGGATTGGATTAATTCTCCAAGGCGTATTCAGGGGCAAACTTGCAAATGAGGAATACACATATCAATCTGAAATGAATCCAGTCCGTCAAGAAGTGACCACCCATGCTCAGATACATGATTTCCGGGTCTTCAGTTGCACGTGCAGCAACTGAATGCGGAAGGCACATCCAGATCCCATATGAAAAGTGAATTGCAATAAGTGAATATAGGCAGCAAGAGAGCAGTGAAAAGATTAAGACATGTTTCCTGCGGGGCATAAAAACTACATACGTTGCTTAGTGAATGCAAGGTATAATAAATGTTGGACGAGATTTGAGAAAATTGTCTTGGTGTCCAAAGGAATACAGCATTTGTTGGCTGTCCAGATCAAGTTTAGGCAATGATGAGATGTTGACTCTATTTTTATTGAAAACGACAGCCTGTATCTTCCTTGGTTTTAGTTTTGATCCATTTTCAACAGAATGCATCTAATTTGGCGACTAAAGGGACATGTCATTGGCAGAAGCCTGAACATAATCCACAGCAGTAGGTATGAAAAAATTATGCTCTATGGACGGTCGTTGTTGATGGAGAGCGTGAATAGCAGTGGTACCTGAGGAATTCCAGCAGTCACTGGCAATAGTGTTGTAGACTATTATCTTGGTCTGATGTCTACCTGAAGGTATACTCCATTAGTAAACATGCGTTTTCTTGAAAATCTAAAGAAAAAGGAAAGCCTCTGTGTGAGGGATGGTGAGGAACGCTGCTGAAATCCAACATTATGTGAACTGTGCTGAGATCTCTATATATTCCCTCTAAGTGGTGAGGAAGAATTATCCTAAGCCCATATTGATATTGATCCAGCATGTTGTTGTCATTAACAAAGTCCTTCATCTGCATACTCAAACAACTTGGACAAACTTGGAAAAATACTGACAGGCCGGAGTTCAGACTACATTGGTGTCATTATGGGTTCTAGAGTTAAAATTTCGAATATTCTGAACTTCTTATGATTTAGCAGGCCCTATTTTTCAGTTTTTATTGAGTTGATCTTCCAATATTTCTTGTTGAGCATAGTTGAAAATCTTTCTATTGACCTTTCATTACACTCCAAAAATCGTTGATAATAAACTTGAACCAATATCAAGGATACCGTAAGTAAACATGGAACTCCTGCCTCAACCAAAGTCATGGATGACAGTGTGACATTTGTCCCCAGTGACGTCATAAAATCTTCACGAGTTTTTAATGAAATGAGTATGAATGTCTGAAGCAAACCAGTATGCCAGTGCTAACTCATTTCAAACAAACTGTGGGTACATTTGAGAAAAAAGGAAAGTAATGAGTGTGAACACCTAACTCATGAAGATCTATCCAAGTCCACCAGCAATTACTAATGAATACGGCCAAGGCATCAATGAGGGTTAGTTACTCATACGGCCATGTGTGAGTAACTAACATGAAAACAGTAACAATCACAACTCAGTATAAAAAGTGAAACAGAAAATACCTTACTGACTACTGCCATACAGTATACATATTGAAAAAGAGAATACTGAAATATCATCCGTTTTCCTACGACTTCTAGTTCAATTCGAGGTTTGACGACGGATAGGTACCTACACATCAATAATGTAAACTCATGTAACTACCTTCCTACTAAACCTCATATTAATCAAATAGATAAGCCCCAGGTGCTGACTGGAAACACAGCTATATACCTTCGAATTTAGAGTTTTCTTCATCTAGCTAAGCTGAAGTGGGTGTGTTAAGAGGATATAAAGAAATCACTTGAAGTTTTGCTACTACCTACATCAGTAATAATTAGCCTCATTAGAATTTTCATTTATTAACTGATCTGCAAGAATACAAGCATAGAGTTGAAAAATGCGCTTTCTCTATCTGACCACTCAACACACCTACTACTTCAATGAAATACATATTTTTATTTCAACATAACGACCCAATTGTAGTCTCATGCAGAATAAATAAGTGTTGCATATTATTCATATCTCAACCTACTACACATAACAGGAGGTATTTTTGTTGAGTCATAACGGCACCTTGATAGTAAACTGTTAATTTAAGTAACATCCATTAATTTGAACACGTTTTTCTTCAGTACCATACCAAAATTAAGTTTCTAGGTAATATTTAATGCCTAATGGAAGTAATTTATCACACAGTTGGACATTCTATCTGCAGGGTTGTTGAACTGGAAATATACTTGAAGTATTAGTCAACGATTATAGTAGTTATTCATGCTGACGCCAATTTTTACAGCTCTTTCACCTGAAGTGCTATTGTGAACAATACTGCCTAAGCCAAACATGCAGAATATATCGGGACAGCAGAGGATCTTTCAAGATCACTGAATTCCCTGGAAGTGTCAACAGATGGCGTCATGTACCACCAATTCAACTCATTTTTGCACCGATTGGCGGACACACAAATGGTCCGAACCTCTATTCATGGTGACAACCAAGGTTAGGATAAGAAGGCAGTCTGCAGTAACTTGGGCTGTCTCTATGTGCGTTAGGGGATGCAGGAAGGTCGAAAGTTGAGGTAGCACTTGATGAAAGGATGTAAGTCCTTGTTCTCTTATTTCATGACGAATAACAAGAAACTATTCACAAAACACTTATTACTAATAGAATGACCGAATAGGAACACCTTTTTTCTATCAAAATTATATACTTTTAATTGATGCAGACAAGCTTTAATGATAGTTAATGATTGGGAATTTTAAGACTTTGCACTAAGCCAACATGAATAATATTAGGTTTGCAGCTCCCAGGTAAGGATGATGATTCATCACACAGGTGTACTATTGTTTGAACTAGCTCACATGGGAGGCTATACAAATCTAATAGGCACCTACTCATCCACCACTGTTTTTTCAATTTTTCTGGGTTTTTTCTCAAGTTTTTCAACAAGCCAGCCTAAAATATCAACAAGTGATGACCAGCTAAGTATGGTTAATTATAACTAAAAACTACTCAGTCATTTGGGATACAATGAAGAATCAAATAATTACAAAATAAATTAACAAAATCTTGTGCTGCAAAAGACCTCTGGGGATCATCCAAGGCTCTTGTATGTTGCTGAGACAGAGTCCTACGCCGTGAATTTACGGTACATTCCTCAACAGAATGGTCACAAGTCGCCTTGTGGGTCATGAGTGAAGACCCAATTCCCAATCATCACGCCTGTGAACCTTCAACTCAGAGGAATGAGGACAGTAATTAGAAGTCTCGGCTTGGAGGACAGCTCAAGTGCTGCTCAGGGAGAACTATAAACAAGATGATACAACCAGTTTTCTTTTAAAGAAAGCCGAACTACACGACATCTGATCGAAAATGAATGCGAAATACAAAAAGAGAAGAAGAGACATTGATGAACGAATAAATAATTTTTAAACAAATTTAAAAAAGTGTTGAATAAGATTTGACTAAATAAATAAATGTGATGAATAACTGTTGAGTATGTGATAAATAAGTTAGCATAAATATTATGATGGGTGAAATAAGTATAATACAAAAGTTTAGGTGCCTCCAATCCATACAATTTTAGGGCTTGGTGAGGAAGAAAGAAGGGTCCTTGAACATTAGGTTCTTCTTCCCAGTGCAGAACAAGATGACATGATAGTAGAACAGTCTTTCCTGTTTTTTAAAACAAAATACATGATAGTAGAACAGTCTTTCCTGTTTTTTAAAACAAAATACATGATAGTAGAACAGTCTTTCCTGTTTTTTAAAACAAACTACGGAAAAATAAAATGAGGACAGTTAAAGGAAGAGAATGTCACTAATGTTTTAGGGACACGACTAAGCTCTTTTAGTGTATCCATTGAGTTAAGGCTGCAAGAACTATATGCCAAACGCAGGAACTCGAGTTATTGCCATTATTCTTCGAGTTATTGTTAAAAAATGAGGATGGCGATCCTCTGATGTAAGAAACATCTGTGGAATGAAGGCTACAGGGACAAGAGTTAATAACATAGGTACATAATCTATAACCAAAATAAATACTCCCCTAACATCTAAGTTGATACTGCACTAATTTTAGTGAGAATAAATACAATAAAATATAATACACTTAAAAAATACTTTAGAAGAGGAAGATCAGGTTTAATTTAAGGGACAAAATCCGTCTTTACAATAACGCTGATAGACACTACAATAGTATTACATTCACAGTTTATGGGGGATACTGATAAATCTAATCTAGGCTTTAAGGGCCAAGCTCAGGCCCTGAGATACTGTTTCAAGAGATTTGACCATGAGACAACCAAAAGAAAACTGAATGGTGATGGATCCTCTAAATAAGATGTGCATAAGCTATAATGATGAAGAATTCTCATTAAAGATCCGATTCAGAATATAACCAACAGCAGGTGAGACGTTCGATAATTTCTAACAAGTTTTCTGGCCAAGCATACAATTAAAACAGATCAATTCTCCTTGACACAATAATCATTATAGATATTTTCTTAGTCTAAAGCAACATCAAAAGGAAATACCATTTCTTTAGTATATAAATCATTCACAGGAAATAAATTTCTCAAGATTTGGTTAATAAAATTTCATCATATAACTGACAACAGCGGAGAAATTTTTCTTCATTAAAATTGGTATTTTAGTAGATAGGCTATATGGGCCAAAATGGTATTGAAAGGGAGATAGTGATTGGAGAAGTTGAAGAATTTATTACTTTTCTGACAGAACTAACATTTAAAACGGGTAAAAAATAATAGTTCGAACACGATGAATAAGTACATATTCTATTCAACATTAATCGCATTAATTATTTAGATACCTCTCCCAGTTGTTACCATTATCTACAATATATACCAGTTTTGAAGGAGAAAAGTCAAAAGTGAGGGGAGGTTTTAGCATGTCTTTCCATTGCTGATATCATTTATATATTTCAGAGTATTACAGCTTGCTGCTCCCAGTTAAATGCTATGAAGGATTAAGTTTAATTACACTTCATAGTAGTTGGAAAGCAAGTCTGAGGGAGTGACAGTGTCACAGCACAAGCTCACAACACTTCACATTAAAAACAATATTCAGTAGTCTCTGAAATGAAGGCTTTCGAAATTGATTGCTCGGGTTAGGCACCACTGCTTAGTTTCCAAACCTAGCAGCTGACTGTAGGAGCACTGGGACGTCTTGACACCAACATTTGAAATCTCATGAGGGAGGAACAACAACAGATGCATGGGACACAAAATGAAGAGATGATTTTGTTTATTTCCATGTGAACCATACATTCATATTAAGGATAGTTGCTGAAGGGCTGATTTGGCTCCCAAATTCCACGGGATTTCCGAAGTCATTATGTAATAGCAATAACTGCTGCAAAATTTCAAAGTCTGAATGTCTGCAAATGGGACACGGTGAGGGAGGAAGAATTCTCCCAACCTAGTGTGGTGACCTAGAGCGAAATGATCAAAACCAATTGTTCCCTCAGAAGCTGGCAAAGCCAATGGACGTGCCACACTTCAAAAGAAAACAGTTTGATGCACAATATTTACAATTTCCGAGGAAAATACCGTGATACGATCCGTTGTATCAGGCAAGAACAAGTGGAAATGCCATGATACAGGCCAGGGGTTAGGCAATGGAGGGGCTTTTTTACGCGAATTTGTGAAGGAAAATTAAAGCTATTGCAAAGGGCTCAAAATGTTTAGTACATAGTTGTTTTCTTTTTGAATACAAATCCGTTTTAAAACGTATCTATCTCTGGATTTGAAACAAATAAATAAAATAAATAAATACGCCTGCTAATGGGCTACATAAGTAAAAATTATATTTAAAAATATACAAATATGTATATGTCGACCTCTAATCTTTGCACCAAGATACAAAATTTCAAATTTTGCCAACATTTGTAATAGAAAACAAAAGGAGCAGAGATAAGCCATATCCAAGAAAAAATTAATCAAATTTGAGAACAAGTACTGAGAAATCGAGAGGGAGAACAATAATTCCTTAGTGAAGAAAGTAGGTCAAATTCGAGGTTTCGTTTGGTCAATATCAACCAACCACAAGCCATATAAAATCACAAAATGTGGTTAGAACAGTAACTAGACAAATAAAAGACTACTTCAATAGCCAACAATTAACTTTATCTGAAGGACTGGTTCAAAACTGCTGATAATTGAAAAAAACAACAACCCAAAACTGCTTCTAATTCACAAAAAATGGTAGGTACGGAGTATATAAAAGATAAAAGCTTAAACTCCGGAATTTCTGGTAGCAAGAGGCTCTTTCAAAAGAGTTCATTGTTTAAATAAAAAAATAAAAAAGATCTCTAAAAGCATGAAAATTATTTTCACGCGCTTTATACAAGAGTACTTATACCTTCAAATATATATATATATATATATATATATATATATATATATAATAATGATTTTATATAAGAATACTTATACATCTATCCTAATAATTATATTTTCGGTACCTAGTGAAACTTGAGCCTCACTGAAAGACATATCAGCTCCCGTCAGATCCAATATGACATACGTCTGGGGAGTAGAAGAAAAGACAAAGCTTCATGATATCAGGAATACTAGATTCAGAGCTACATGGTGTGAAGCCACTTTCTCAGGCACCTATGGAGGATGGACAATGTGTAGGAATCACAAGGAAGGGGGGTTGAAGGAGAAAAAAACACAGCACAGCAGATAACAAAATGGCCGACTAAGTAAGCTATGTTTGCAAATGATCTCAACTAAAGAGCCAGTGGTTTATTTCAACTATGGAATACCCATTCAACTTTGCAAAGAGGAATACCCACGCATTTTTAAAATTTAAATGTAGAGATTGAGGTAAGATGGTAGGTAGTCATTTTGGTTTTTCTCATGACGTTCTAACTTTGCACGTTTTCAGTTTCGGATAGGTACCTACTCAGCTATATAACCCATGACATGCTTTGGCAGGAATATCCAGGTTCACCATGAAATTCATGTTGTAGGTTCAAGTTTGTTATCAATTAATATTGTAGTTAAAAAAGAAACTGACTGCAGAATATGTCGTTAAAACCAGCATAAATCTGCTGGCAGGGCAGTCAGCCATAAAGCCCCAGCCTGTTTACTTTACTTTGCCAGCTTAAAGTCACGTTTCTTCACCTAAGAAACTTCAGCAAGGAGGAAAAACTAAGCAGTGTGATCACTTGTCGCGAGGGGGTATATTAGTAAACTGGAATTTTCACATCCGTTAACAATTTAGAAAACGGTTCTAGGAACAAATCAGACCCATGGGTACTCCTCATTCGAGCTGGCTTCAAGTTCTAGGTCCAGTTCAGATAAGAGTAAGACAGATCTTGTGCAGAGGACATAGGATGCAGCAATCGGTAGCAGGGAATATTTGACACAGATAACTTTGATGTCCTCTAGGAAGGATTGTTACATTTAGTTTTTCTATAATGATCTTTTGGAGCAGAAGGGTTACTCCATGAAAAACTGACCATGGATAAATGAAAAGTGAGTTTACATTGCCTTAAGAAAAAAATAATGCACTTGTTGAACTTATAATTAGGAATACCTAATACTGGAAAGGAATGGAAGTTCACCATTTCACATTTAGATTCAGGGTAAACCAACATATATTCACATGCTGAAATTTAGAAGATACAACTTATTGAAACCATTCAGAAATATGCTATTTCAAAATTCAACGGAAGTGGGTAGGTACACACTCCCCATTCACACGAACAATCAGTTAGTTACATTTATAGTATGTAGAATGGATAACATCACAGGATGAATCATATGAGTTTTATTCAATACAAATAAAAATAAGCAATGAAAATGGTGAAGGGGGGGGGGGGGGATGAAACAACCAACAGGGGAAAATGTGTAGGCAGATTCAAGATGAGATTTGGATTTCACATCAAATAGGAAGCAAGATAATTCCTTCAATTTACTAAGTATTGCACAAAAATCCTAAATTGAGTTTTAATTTAACAATGCCTACTATTTCTTAGAAAGAAATCACATCATTTTGAATGGTTAAGATATTCTTATCAAGTAACTAATTCGTGAATTTGATATCAACTCCACAACTTCCTCTAATTCAAACAAGAAATTTAGGGTATCCAAGTCCCTCCCAGTTCACAATTTCAAACTTCTAAATGCATATATTGAAAGACGGATCAGTTGAGAGTGACAGTAAAAAAAGAGGCTAACAAAATCGTTTAACTCAAAATTGTCTGAATTTTGACAACTAAAATCCCACTGACGAATGGGGGAAATATTATGTTAGAAGTCTAAAGCACTAAAAAAAGAAAGCCTGGTATAAAATCACTACAGAATATTTCCAAAAATCACTAAGTACACTTATTTTGAATCACTTCATGGTACTGTGGGATCAACATCTCAGAATAAAGATGACTTTTACCTCTTTAGGTAATTATTCCATGGGGGGGGGGGGGGATGAAATGACAACAGCAATAGTTGATTAAGCTTTCCACAAGGGGTTGTTGATCTCAGGAACATTAAAATATTTCTCTTGTGAATTCACACTACCTATATTAATTAAATAAATCAAAGAATAGTTAGTGACAAAACATTTGAAACAAAAAGGAACTAGATTTACTTTAATCATAAATGGGAATCCCCAGGAATCCTTTCCAACAGCATTAGATTGGTTAGAACCACAATTAGAATCAAGTAAAAATAAAATTAAAGCATAGTAAACATAATGCCAAACTCTAACTGCATAAACGAAACAGCCATCCATCAGGTGTACCCTTGTTTGAACCATATTGTCAATTTCACTAATTTTGTAAAACATTGAATGTAACAATGACCTATATGCACCACGAAAATGTGACAGGTGTAGATTTGGATGAAACTTAGGACCCAAATTACATTATTCACAAATAGGAATTATGGTGGGACATAAGGGGGAGGCATTCTGTATGTAGGGGTGGGTTTTGGTCGAGCTGAGTCTCTACTAGTTGTGAAAGGTGGTGGAGGTTGATAAGGGGAGTCTTCTGTATCTGAGAGCAGAGCAGTTGTGGCCAACGGAGGACCTCGGTGATATTCAGGAGGTGGCAGTGGCGGCTTTTCCTCCTTCATTATTACTGGGCTCTTATTTGTTGGTTCAGGCCTTTCATCCAATTCATCTTGGAAAATGACTGGTATTCCCTTACTTCTGAATGTCTGACGGTCATCTTCATCACCAACTGACATTTTACCAGTGCGCTTTCTCCTGTATAATATACAAGCAACCAGGCCTGCACACAACAACATGACTGCAATGACAAGAGCTGGTATAACCAGACCAATGATGTAATGTTCACTGTTTTCAACAGCTGTTACATCATTATTTGGTCCTTGTTCATTGATTCCTGTCGATATTTCTGTTAATGCTCCCTGACAAAATCCAGTTGGAGTCAGTTTTGTAGAAATGACTTGAAATTCAGGGGCCATGACTTTTATCACTGATTGGGTAACCTTTTCATCATCGCCAAGCATTACCTGAAAAAATAACATATCAATGTTCACTGCACAATAAGTGTGTTCAATGGAATAATGTCGACCAACTTGAAAAAATAAAATAAAATACCTGTCGTAATGCAAGAATTTCACTGTCAGGACAATAGTTGGTAGGGAGAGTTTTGTTATGCCAGGTTACTACTGTAGAGCCTGGGGCAAAGCCGCTTATCACAATGGAGCTTGAATTAGGATCCCCAAACACGAGAGCCAATTTCTCAACAAACGAACGTTGCATTTTGGGGTTTTCTACAAACTCGATGTACTCCATTGCCAGAGTCATACTGAATTCTACATTATACATCACTTTTGGGGCAGGGTGGACGGTGACAACCAGTACATCTTTAGCATCAAGACCACCACTGTCTTCACAAACCTGGGAAATATAAAATAATTTTACAAGTCATGATCATAACTGTGAGGAGCATCCAGAAGGTTAGTTTGTTTCTTAAAAACGCAGCAAATACTTACACAACGGTTCATTATTCATCTATAGATATGCCCCTTCTGCATAGATCACTGTTTTCTGTAGTCAATACCCACCCTCTTGCTAGCCCCAGGAAACCCCTAAATCGAGTGCTACAGCCGGCTAGGCAATCACAATTTCATAAATATGCGGTGGATTCAAGAATTCTATAATTTATTATTTGTTGTTATTCATGAAGCATAGTGTTTGTTCAAGTTATGAAAGTACCCATCAACAAAACCAAAATAACCATCATTCTTCAAATCAAATAATATCAAGGAAAACCAACTCAATTTCATACAGCCATGCTTGATTATAATCAGATGTTCCCTAGCAATGATTGGCTGGATGTGCACTGTTTCATTCATACATGTTGACGAGATTTATTGGTAAAAACTTCGGGGTCTTACTGTGAATGATTGGCTGGACGTACAATACTACCGGATGGTCTAAAAAAAATCATAAGTTCGAGATCAATTGGAAAAAACGCACAAATATTGGAGATGATGGCGCCCTGGAAATTTCAACCCCCATTTTTCACCCCATAGAGATGAATGACAGTAACGCCGAGCTCTGTGGACCAAATAGACCCCCACCCAAATGGGACCTACAAACAAAATTTCATTAATTTTTGTTTATAACTAAGAAAAAAACGAAGTACAGCCGACAGCACATGGACAGGAATTTTTGTATTCCATTTTTGGATTGTTGTTAGTAGGTAGGAACGGAAACCATCAAATTTTGAGGGGTGTTGACAATTTTTTTTTCATGCTCGATTCCAAAGGCTCCTATTGAAAAATAATAAACCAAAATTAAGTTTACATTTAAAAAAAATCGGAATTTACAGGATTTATTGTCTACTATATATGTAAAATTTTTCGACATAAACACCGCCAAGCTCAAGACATATGGTGTACCCAGTAACAGCTTTGAAATTCCCACCTTGTCGTCCAGCGTCGCTAAATCTTCCTTTAGTTTGGTAAACAGGAAGTAGCCTGAAGATGCTAAAACAGGACTATAACATGGCTGGGAAAACACTTCCTTATCAAATTGATTTGTAAGTTCAGTCGTGGGACAAGTGACATGAGACCTAGTGTTGTCCTTGCGGAGGCAAAAGAATTCAACATCCTCTCCTTTTGTTCTGGTTTGCCTAACAAAGCTTCTTCAATGTTGTAAATTACCTTACCACCTTGATTGTTTCCCCTTTTATGATTTATCTGGCTGAATTCATGATTTTGGATTTTCAGCTCATGGGATGTGGTGTGCCGCCATTGCATGGCGGCACACCACAACAATTTTTTTTGTCAACTGTGATGATTCACGTGAGAAAGTGGGATTCAAACCGAAAGACCACAGTTGCCGTCCAAATCCCAACCATCAAGTAGAGCGTTGATGTGTTCAGCCACTGCCCGGGCCCCCACAAATTTCAAGATTCATTCCAAGAATGACCACCCAGGAAATTATATTTTTTGTGGATCCCAAGGAAGGAATGTGGTAGATCTTGTGCATTGCGATTTGGATTTCATCTGTGATTCCCTCTTGGATATGAGGGTGGTAAATGACATGGAATATCTTTCTGACCACTTCCCTGTAGTGGTGAATATCCCAGGCGGTGGTGGCGAGGGATCTATGTCGTGAGGGTAAGACACCCAGCTATGCTCCAAATTCCGAGGGACAAAGCTGATGTATTTCGAGTAATGCTAGACCAGCTCCATCAGGGGACTTGGGAGTCGAAGGCTTATTCGAGGAAATCGAACTGGCCATCAAAGAGACCGCCAGTACTTTGGGTATGCTCTCCAGCCGCACCCCTTCTCCCCAGGGGAAGGAATGAGCCGTGGTATCATGTTCAGCGCATGACCACAACATCTGCAATAAAGTCATCCCTCAGGATCTGCAAGGACCATGATTTCTATGACACCTTGGTATTAGTCTACAACAAATCAAAGAATGACTACAACAAACTGACAGACAGGTAAAAAGTGGCGCATGAATACGAAATAACGGAAAAATTGATATACACTAGGTCAAGCTCCGAATTTTGGAAGACCAGCAACGAATTCCAACAAAGACCTGAATGTGCCCCATCCCGGCACTGGACTGGGGATACAACTGAGCTCGCTTTCCCCTCCTCGTACTATACAGGGTGTCAGAGTTAAGGTACTGCCACCGGCCAGGGGTTCTACAACTAATTTCTCACAAAAAGTGTCCCATAACTTTTTTTACCGCTCAAAATCCGAGTTTTTTCAATTTAAACTTTTTTCGTACCTCAAGTCACTAAAATGGCCATAACCCCCTTAATTTAGGGACTAAAACCAAATGTGATTATACCCTCAGTAAGAACATTAAATTTGCTCGCTTGTTTTTCCGGTGAGGATGGGGTCGTTTGGCAGAAGCCTAATTATTATCCCTTCTTAAATGGTGTTAATATCGCTAGTCCATCTCGAGGGTCCACTGTCACATTCTGTCACACGGTAGCAGAGCATGGTTTGGTAGCATGTGCTGAGCAATTCACCATACTCCAGACACTTTTTGGAGGCTTTCCAGAAGGATAAGCCCAAAGGTTACCAGAAGGATTTCTTTCCAAACATCCGGTCCCTTTTATAATACATACATTTATTGGCTTCCCCACCCACATTCCCCCTTTAGAGCTCAGCATAATTAAAATATATTGAGCTCATTTGAAGGCAATTAATACCGTGTCCCAATTTACAATTTCCAATAGTTGTTCCATCCTAACGATGGAGGCTGATCACCTAAAGGTTGCCCAGATGATCACAGTTCACTGGATAACAACCTCTGACAACATTTTTTTCTCTGCCAATATCGTATGTAGCTTTGTTCTTCACCAGTGAATTATTGAGGTAGTGCCATTACTACGATGAAGTTAGTCACCTTGAAGTTGTTCGGATGTTCTTTCCTGAACCAAAACTTCATACTACTTTTCAACCCCCCTTTTGCCCCTCATACTTCTGCTACCCAGAATATGTCATGTGGGGAGGACTGTGACAGTGGCAGTTCTCGAGTCGTTCGTTTTTCTGGTGAGGATGGGGTCATTTGGCGGAAGCCTATTTGATATCCTTTCTTAATTGGTGATAACATTGCTAGTCTAGAGGGGAGGGGGGGGGGGACTCTCGAGGGTCCACTGTCACACTTAGTCACAAAAATAAACCTGAAAATCGAACTTAGTAAAATTTTAGGAATTTTCAGTTTTTTCAAACATTTGTGGGTCTTAGTGGTTCCACCTATTTTCCTCACTGTAACCCTAAAAGTTGGCCCAGAAGCTCAGCTTTCCAACGGTCAGATAAAAAAAATCTTTAGAGTGGACTCGTGATGCCAAAAACCGTGTTTTTTAAAAGTATAAATCGACGTTTTTTGCAACAATAGACATTTTTACCATAAAATGAGTTAGGCAGCGATATTTTCGTTCTTCTCCTCGCTGAGTCGAATGGTCACTCCTGAGACTCCCCAACCAGGTAAAAACCTATTTTTTGGCCCATTAGGCCTATTGTAGCCGTAACATTAGATTGTTTAGCAGTTGTCATATTAAATTTGTCATGTAGGTTTTGGTTTCAAGGAATACCACCTTATAGCAGCCGAAGTTGTTTATTAGTCGGCTATGAACATTCAAAATCAGCCAGGAGTGAATCCCTCAACCTCCAACTATATTAAATTTGGATAAACCACGGTAGGCTAAACAGATCAAGAAATCGGTTGTTACCTGGTTGGAGAGGCTCGAGGGCTTGGGACATCTAACACGGAAAAGCAAAGATAATTTGGGGAAATTGAAGTTTGAATGAAATGAAACTGTATTAGGTACCTCGTATGTAAAAAATTAAAAATAATAATTACTTGAAAATTAAATTTATCTGGAGGTTTTTCACAACAGGCTTTCGAAATGCCGTCTATTTTGGTCCAAGCAGAAATGGCTCCAGCGCGGAAACCCATCAACCCCTCACTCCAGCACATGTGCATGCTGTCGGTGGATTCTCTCCACTAGATACGAAGTACCTATTACATTTTCATTTCATTCAAACGTCAATTTACCTAAATTACCTTTGCTTTTCCGTGTTAGAAGTTCCAACCTCTCAAGCCTCTCCAACCATTTAACCACCGATTTCTTAATCCATTAAGGCTACCACGGCTCATCCAAATTTAATATGAAAACTGCTAAACAATCAAATTTTACGCCTACAATAAGGCCTAATGGGTCAACAAATCGGTAGTTACCTGGTAGAAGTCTTGGGACGGACCATTCGACTCAGCGAGAATAAGTATGAAATGATTGCTGCCTAACTCATTTTATGGTAAGAATGTCGATTTTCGCGAAAAGCGTTGGCTTGTACTGAAAAATCCACGGTTTTTGGCACGGAAACCAGGATTTTCTTCACGAGTCCCCTGTAAAAGTTTTTTTGTATCTTACCGTTGGAAAACTGAGCTTCTGGGCCAACTTTCAGGGTTAAATAAGCAAAAAACGGTAGAATCACTAATACCCACTGTTTGGTCTCAGTATTTAGTTTCCCTACTGTTTTGATGTACATTGGTTCTGAATGCAGGAGATGTCATGTTTCCTTCTCCCTCACCCCTTGCGTATACCGTTCGCTCCTTCCTGTTCAGTCAACTGGTAAGAAAGCTCGCGTTCGGATCCTCGAAACCAACCCTGGTCCTTCCCCAAGCTATTCCTCATAATTTTTTCCCCTTTCCACCTCCGGCACCATAATCATTTATTACATCAGGGAATCAGTTCCGATGTAACTTCCCCCTCCTCTCGTCCGGAATCATCCCTGACGGCGGACGTCGCTATTACTCCCGATGGAAATAATGCAGTCTCACTCACCAATGTCTGCCCAAGACCTTCGGCTACCTCGATTGCCCTCCTTGGAACAGCTCAAGCAACTATTTTCGATGTCACTGGACGCCCTCATACATGTCGTCTAGTCTTGGATTCAGGAAGTCAGGCTAACTTCTTAACCACGTCGCTTGCCGATCGACTAGGCCTTCCCCGAAAAAAATGCTCTTTTGGAATTTCTGGCGTTGGACACTCTCCTGTTCACTCAAAGGTTCAGGGCCTAGTTTCGTGTAAGTTGGCATCTAGGCATTCCCCGGAATCAGCTATATTTCTCGATGCAGCCCTCATTTCTCGGATCACGTCGGACCTTCCTACGACTCCCTTACCGGACCAGCTGCTATCTCATTTCAATTTTCTTACATTAGCTGATCCAGAATTCATTACACCTGGTCCAGTGGACATGCTACTCGGAGTGCAAGCCGTTTTAGACGCTACTCTCGAATTTCCCGGTACTATTAGAGGGAATCCTTCTGCAGTACCCACTATTTTCGGATATGTTTTGATGGGTTCCATTCCCCATGAATCCCCTCCGGATCATCTCAACACCCTCCTTGTTTCCTCTTCTCCGGTTTCCACTCTTCGTAGTCTTGAAGAAACTATGCGAGCATTCTGGGAACAAGAGGAAGTTGAGATCCCTCATCCACCTTCTGATGAAGATGTACAATGTGAACGGCATTTTCAACAAACTATTTCACGCGACGATACTGGTCGCTACGTAGCTCGCTTACCTTTCGTTGACAACATACGTCCAATTCTCGGTTCCACTCGGGATCGAGCCTTCAAAAGACTTTTCCGCCTTGAGAAACAGTTCGAGAAAAATCCTGAATTTCGAGATCTGTATCATGCTTGTTTGAAGGATTATGTACACATGGTTAGGGCTAACACTTCTGTGGATTATTTGATGACCCACCATGGAGTGGTTAAAGAGCCCGCTGGAAAGATGAAGGTTCGGGTAGTTTTCAACCCATTGGAGAAAGATCCTACTGGCACCAGTATCAACGATACTCTACTCGTTGGTCCCAAAAGACAGAGAGATATTGGCGAAATTATTTCACGATTTCGGACTCATAAAGTTGGTATCACCTGTGATGTTCGGCAGATGTTCCGTGCCATCAGTTTGCACCAGGACGACCAGGATTATCTGCACATTCTCTGGCGGTTTTCTCCTTCAGATCCTATAACAGAGTGGCAGCTCACTACAGTTACCTTTGGTGTTACCTCTAGTCCCTTTACTGCACAAAGAACTATTGCTCAGTTAGTTCTTGATGAAGGCGAAAGATATCCTCTTGCAGCGGAGGCGCTCCGCTCTGAGACCTATATCGATGACGTAATTTCCGGCGTGCCCATTCTGAAGAAGAAGCTTCGTTGTTGCAATCGCAACTTACTGAACTTCTAGCAGCAGGGGGTTTCGAACTAGGGAAGTGGGCTAGTTCATCCTCAACTCTTCTCTCAAGCTTTTCTTCGGGCGTCGTCAATTTTTCAGAAGATACACTCACTCAGAGCGCCACCAAGGTTTTAGAGATCGGTTGGGATCCTAAAGCCGATGTTTTCTGTTGTACCATCGATTCTACTCCAGTTCAGGCGAGTAAGCGAGGTATTTTATCCAAAGTCGCGAGGATGTTTGATCCGAATGGTTACTTCAGTCCGGTCATATTTTCATTAAAGGCCCTACTTCAGCAAATCTGGCTTCTAAAAATCGATTGGGATGATCCTATCCCCTCGGATTTGTTGTCCACATGGATGAATCTGGAACAAGAACTCCCGTTTATGGAACAGGCAAGAATCCCACGTTGTATTTTACCCACCCTGTATCGGGATCTTCAACTCATCGGATTTTCGGATGCCAGTGAGCTAGGCATGGCAGCGGTCCTTTATTTGCGTGTTGAGACCACAGAAGGCGTACACATCCATCTCGTGAAATCCAAGACCAAAGTCGCCCCCTTGAAGTCATGGACGATACCTCGTCTGGAGTTGGGAGCTGCACATCTATTGGCTAAGTTGATTCTAGCCTCTAAAGGTTTCATTGAGCACTTATCAATCGTTAAAATCACCTGCCTGACAGATTCGACTACCGTCCTAGCCTGGCTCCGAACTCCTCCATATCGACTGAAGACCTTCGTTTCCAATCGGGTCATTCAGATTCATGAGGCGTGTCCGTCAGTCTTATGGCGACGCGTTCCAGGAACACAGAATCCTGCCGATTTCCGGAGTAGAGGGTTGGCACCATCTAAACTCATAAACCTTGACATGTGGTGGAATGGTCCCTCATTTTTGTACCAATCTTTGAAGGACTGGCCATCGGATCCTAATTGGTCGATTTCCGGCTTGCCGGAACTCAAGCTACCAACCATTCTCAACTTTTTATCACTTGCCACTCCATCCAACCTCATTCAGTTGATGGAAAATTCTTCTTCACTTACTAAACTACAGCAGATTGTAGCATACGTCCTTCGATTTGCGCATAACTCTCTCCTGAAAGCCAGCAAGTCGTCTCATCTTGGACGCAGATTTGGACCTATATCTGCCTCCGAGTATCGTGACGCCTTATCCACTCTGGTTCGAGTCACGCAGGCTCATCATTACAGCGACGAAATTGCTTTATTAGACAAGCAGAAGGAGTGTTCCAAACGACTCGCTGCTCTTTCTCCCTTCCTCTCACCTGACGGTTTCCTCAGGGTGGGGGGTCGCCTGGCGTGGGCTCCTCTTACCGAAAAGGCAAAACGTCCTTTGGTGATCCCAAAGGATAGTCATTTGGCTCGATTATTAGTCGATCACTTTCATCTGTATTCTGCTCATGGTGGACCTCGACTAATCCAATCACTACTACACCGGGAATACTGGATAACATCCGCTCGTAGTCTCATCCGTCAGAGAATTCATAAGTGCGTTCGTTGTACTCGTTATACTGCAACCATCACAAATCCAGTAATGGCTGACCTTCCAAAATCCTGCCTTTCCCCTGGAAAGTGCTTCACCCACACAGGACTTGATTTTGGTGGTCCGTTCCATATTCGGTTCAGCAATCGCCGCAATGCCAAGAGAGACAAAAGTTATTTTGCACTCTTTGTATGTATGTCAACTCGTGCGGTACACATAGAAGTCGTCTCAGCATTGTCCACTGAGGCTTGCCTCGCTACTATGGACCGTTTCATCGCACGGCGGGGGCTTCCTTCACATATTTATTCAGATAACGGAAGAAATTTCCGTGGAGCTGCTCGGGAGATGTCTGATGTGCACACTTTCTTAAAACAAGCCAGCCCTGAATTCGAGAGTTATTTAGCACAAAGGGAGATAGCCTGGATTTTCAACCCTCCCCTTGCTCCAAATTTTGGAGGAGCCTGGGAAATCATGATAAAAGGTGCAAAACATCACCTAAAACGCATCATTGGGGATCAGTGTCTCACCTTTGAAGAGTTCGCAACTATTTTTGCTCGCATTGAAGCAATTTTGAACTCGCACCCGCTCGCCGCTCTTCCTGGGGCACCGAACGACCCTGCCGACTGTCTCACCCCTGGACACTTCCTGGTTGGAGGTCCACTCCTCGCTCGACCTGAAGCTGATCTTCTCGATGAGAACCCCAGTCGACTGAAGCGATGGCAGTTGGTTAACCAACTCACCCAGTCGTTTTGGCAGCGTTGGAGCAGAGAATATCTGCACTCTCTTCAGTTTCGCGGGAAATGGACGAAGAAGACCCCCGAGTTGAAGGACGGAGCAGTAGTCATCCTTCGCTCTCCAAACACATCGCCAACTCAATGGCCGTTGGGGCGAGTGGATCAGGTGTTGCCCGGCGCCGATGGCGTTGTGCGAGTTGCTAGAGTCAGAACATCCACAGGAGTTTTGACCCATCCCACCAATAAATTGGTGGTGCTTCCTATCGAATAATCCTTCCCCACGATGCACCCAACCAGTTTTATTTTCAACAGAGTATACTTATTTTTCTAGTGGGTGCATTTCTAATTATCATAGAGTAATTTTTTGTTCGGTCACAAAGTATGTTGGTGAACCCAAGCTTACGTTTATTTTGGACATATTTTCTAGCTAATCCGTAAGGGAGAGTTCTCATTATTTTTCATTATGCTGTTCAGCAAAATTTGCTAATTTTGGGTGGGGGGTATGTTTGGTCTCAGTATTTAGTTTCCCTACTGTTTTGATGTACATTGGTTCTGAATGCAGGAGATGTCATGTTTCCTTCTCCCTCCCCCCTTGCGTATACCGTTCGCTCCTTCCTGTTCAGTCAACTGGTAAGAAAGCTCGCGTTCGGATCCTCGAAACCAACCCTGGTCCTTCCCCAAGCTATTCCTCATAATTTTTTCCCCTTTCCACCTCCGGCACAATAGTACCTCGCGGAATCGCGACGGGCCGTTTTTCGACATCCAGAGGACAGGATACTCCACTCCACCCCGTCGACGGGAGACCCCAGGCCCGCCTAACAAAAGGTCAGTCCTACTTCATTCCCTTTCACATGTCATTTTTCGTGCATTTTATTGTTGTACATCATTATTAGCGGGTTATTAGGTCCCAGACCAAAACTTAATACAGTCCACTCATGCGTTCCTTGTTTCTATATTTCCCTTGGATAGGAACGTACGTACACCCACAAATGTTTGAAAACAGCGAAAATTCCCAAAATTTTACGAAGTTTGATTTCAGGTTCATTTTCAACCATTCTCTTTCAAAAAAATGTATTTGGCATCAGGGAGATAGGAAATTTAATGCCCTTTCTGAAGGTATAATGACAATTGGTTTTAGTCCTTAAATTAAGCGGGCTATGGCCATTTTAGTGACATAAGGTCGAAAACACGAACAAAATCTTAGAAGTGAAAAAACTCGGATTTTAAGTAGTCAAAAAAAAGTTATGGGACAATTTTTATCAGAAATTAGTTGTAGAATCGACCCCTGGCTGGTGGTATGAGCTTAACCCTGTCCCCGGGTATATGACCTTCCGACCCGGTCTACTAATAGCTATTTGGATGGACCAATAAGTTTATTGGAGGTTAAGGCGGCAATAGCTAGGTTGAAAAATGGGGAGGAAGCTGGGTGGAATGGATTGAGCTTTGAGTTTTTCAAGTGCTTCCCTGAGAGTTGGTTAGCTCCCAGCAGTCCCTCTTCAGTGAAATGCTCTTCAATGAGGTGAATGTTGCAATCCGAATTCATAAAAGAGGTGACCTAAATGACCCACGCAATTACTGGCTAATCGCCTTGATGTGCTGTGGATTAAACAATTTTACCTCTGTATTAGCATCAAGAGTGAACATGCGTGGAGTGTTGCCGGAGTCACAAGCTGGTTTCAGGAGGAAGCGTTCATGTGAGGATCACATATTCACCTTGCCATCGATTGCTCAGCTATCCTTACTAAAACACAGAAAGCTATATGCTACCAGATCGATCTGGAGCGAGCTATTGACAGCTTGTGAAGGAAATTGCTGGCACCTGGCTGTGGTACAAAGTTTATTCGAGGGCTGAAGGCACTTTTTGATGCATCAACTTTGGTCATGAGAGCCAACGGTGAGCATTCGGAGCTGCTGCAGGTCACGGAGGGTGTTCACCAAGGAGAAACGAGGCGAGGTGCCTCAGGAGTCGTTTCTAGTGGAAGGCTTGAAATTCTGTCACTTGAGTTCACGGAAGACATTATCTTCGTTTGTGGCTCTATAGTGGATGTTGGCCAAAAGCTGCGAGTGCTGTTGGACTGTCGTGGGAAGAATGGCCTGGTTGTGAATACAGAGAAAACCAAAGTGATATGCTTTTACAGAGGCAAGCTACCAAGTAGTCCGGCCCCTTACTGCAACAATGCCCAGATATAAGGTCTCTGAGACAGTCTACCTTCGAGCCCTGTTCTCCTCATCGAGCCTGTTTCTGGATGCAACAAGAAGGGCCATTACTGAATTGAGGAATGCCACAGGATGTATTCATAAGACATTGGTGGCATCTAAGATACGATCGTGGGTGGCGCACGAGTCGCTGTGTGGGGTGATCCTGGTGAACTCTGCTCTGTACGCAGCTCCTGTCTGGACCCTGTGATACACTGCGATACTGGAGGGGCGCAGGTCGGGTTTTATAAACGCCTTCTTGGTTTGCAAAGATATACTCTGAATGCATAAGTGAGAATGGAGAGAGGAGTTACTCCCATATCTTATGGAGTTCTCGAGCGCGCATTGGGGTGGATCCGGAAACTCCGGGGAATGGGCAAAGCATGTGCCTTAAAAGCCTGAATGTCCAGCACTCCAGCAGGACCAACGTTGTCAAGTACAACTGGTGGTCCCAGTAGATGGGTCTCCTCAAGGATTATGGATGTGAGCTTCGCTGGCCCCTACCATCGAAGAAAGAACTCCAGCACGGAGTCAGGGAGGTCCTCCGAAATGTAAGGGATGTTCTGTACAGCCAGAATTAGGAGTGGCTGGCTGGCTCGTGCTTCAGCATGATCTACCTGTCGTTGGCCTATGGTGGAAACCTGTCGTGGAATTACTAGGAGAGTGGCATGCCGTTTATCCACAAGAAGACCCAGTTGCGCTAATCTGGCAAATATGATGCGTCTGTCTTTAAACATAATTACTGATACAGGTTCAAACCATTGCAGATATGTACGGTATGCGACCTTGGAGTGGCAGAAGAGCTCTTCCATGTAATGGTCACATGCCCAATCTACAGTTCGGCAAGAGGGTATTTTGTGCCATTATTGAGAGATCTACCCATCGAGACTTTCCATCATGCCATCTTTACAGACATCGACACAAAAAAAAACAGCAATCATCCAAGTTTCTCCGAGAAGTTTGCCAACTGACAGCCTTCTGCTTCTTGGACTGATGAACAGTGCCACGATGGAGGGGTTATGTCCCCTACAGCTGCTCATCGTTATAAGTGCCTACAGAATCCTGAATGAAAAGTTTCTTGATATTGTCTATGTGTGCATGTTTATTTTGTATCTAGGTTATTACTTAGCTCGCTAAATTTCCTTTTTATTAATCGGTGGCAGATTACCCATAGATATATAGGCTTGTGACTCATAAATGTTATTATTTATATACGTATATTTATATAGGTTTATATATTATTATTTATTTATTTATCATTACTGCTATCGTTGTTATTTATTATATTTACTATTATTATTATTGTTATTATTATATCGGTGGTCATCACCCGTGGGGGGTAAAAAGTGCAACGGGGTGACATGAGTGGGGAGGGGGGGCGAAGGGCCTATTCCCACCCAGAAGTGCAAGGGGGGGGGGGGGCTCAGTGGTCGAGCGTAGTTGCCTCCCCCGAAAACTGACCCAACAGGCTACACGAGGCAATCAGCACGGCCATCTGCTTGTCCTCGTAAAGTCCACTGGGCAACTCAAGGATCCTCAAGCTTTCATGGAGTTTCTTGGGTACCACCCTAGTGGCAGACAAGACGACGAGAACGATCCCTACCACCTACTACTCAAACATCGTCATTATCTCGTTAGCATGGGATCAATACCTATTTACCTTCTCCCTGTGCTTGGTTTCAAGGTTTGATGTGAGAGGTACAAGGATGTCAATTAGGTAAGGCGTTCCCTTCGCCTTGTGCATGAGAACAACATCAGGCTAGCGCGTGGTGGTTGGCAGATCAGCTGGTAGCTCCTTGTCCCAATACATCTTGTAATTTTCATTCATTCAGTACCTGGCTGGCCCATACTGGAAGTAGCCTGTCCGGCACGCATGTGGCGCCAATATTAATATTATTTTTTGTGTGGCATAGTCCCGGGTGGGTGACGGGTGGTGTTGTATGCCGGTCAGACTCGTGCACAAGGAAGAACCGTCCGACAGCTGCTGCAACCTGACGATCCCACCAATATCTTGATAACCAGGTAGGTACCTTGTTAATTCCTACCTAAGTTATTCCACCTCGTGTCTCACGAAAACCGCTTATGTCTCACTAAATTCCCTTTCATCTACCTTTCTAAAATTGGTCTGTTACCTACCAGTAACAATTTTACCAATTCCCACAAGTTGGTCTCTTTTGTAATACAACTGTTACTTATAACCCCTTCACACGGATTTGAATATAATTCGATTCTCCCAATCGCTGCCCCCTTCTTGCTGTCTCCAGTCCCGGATTTCCTATCCCAGGCCTAGGCAAACGCACTAATATCAGTGCGCTGGCCAGTCGTATATTGGTTACCCAATTATTCATAATACATGTCCCCATGTTTTTCATATAAACGTCCTTTCTTATACACTATCATTACTATTTTACATTACCCGCACCACTTATATTGAAGCCTTTTCCAATCTATGAGCGTGTTCTCTTTGTTAGAACATGAAAACTGTCCGATTCGATGAGGATCGTAAATATAATTAATTGTTGCCAATTAATTAACGCTTAGAGGACTTCGGAAGTAGCGGTAATTTTCCATGAAGTGATCACCACGTTCTTGCTAAAAACAGAACGGGATCCTTCTGGAAGTCACCCGTCTACCAGACCAGATCGTTGTGCATTCAAGCGACCTCAATTCCATTGTTATACCTCCCTAATTGAGGTAATTAGTTACGAGTCACCCGTGTGCCATTTCTAGGTAGATTAAGTAATAAATCTGATTTAAATTCTATTGCAAATAATACCTGAATAGGGTTTTGTACATGTTTCATCTCATTTTGTCTTTCGGTCAGTTAAAAAATCTTCTGTAAGATCTCTAAATGACCTTGTACCTATCTATATCATTCATAAATAATATTCACGTATTCAGTCCCATAAATTTTTTTATTTCTCAATCAAGTTTATTGCATTTTCTACATTTTATAATAGGTGTACCTACTTCGATTTTTTTAAAACATATCTAATAAAAATGCCTAATAATTCTGGGTCTGCAACACCTGTTTTATGAACAATATGTTTATTGAAACATAAACGCCATGCATGTTTGGCTGAGATTCAGGAATCATTCAGCCTCATTGGCGGAGTGGGACAGGTACCTATGAAGAACTCCTAACACGCTTTTCTACGATGCAGGGGCTTTGTCACGAGTTTCGCTCAATTAAAAATAAAATAATTACAGCAAATATGGATGCTGCTGACAATGATCAATTGCCTGTTGAAATTTTATCCAAAGAATTCGATGAAAAATATTTCAGAATTAAGGGTCTGCAAAGTACTTCGTCCCGTATTATAGATCATGCTGTTAACTCCAAGATTAGTACTCTGGCCCCACGCCATAATGGATCAATGTAGACCACGTGCACCATTATTAACCAGCACAGTGCCTGGCTGCCAAAAATCACCATTCCTTCTTGGAACAGAAACATGGGTTCTTTGCAACATTTCTTTTTGCTTTATAAAACCCTTATACACAACGGCGATTTTTCTCCTCCCATAAAAAGTTGACTTATTTGAAGTCATTTCTCATCAGCCCCCCCCCCCCCCCTCTTTGACTGAGAATATACCCTTGGCAGATACCAATTATGAAATATCGTACAACTTAATAAAAAATAAATACGGATCACCACGTATCACAGCCATGTATCACATGAAGAAATTATTTGAATTTTCATCTCTTTCAAGTGATTCAGTAAAAGATTTACAATCGTTTTTGGACGTTTTCCGTACAAATTTAGTGGCGTTTCATAATCTGAGCCTTGATGATCCTCAGGATTTCACTATGTTTACATGGGGCTTGCGATGCTCATCGCCCAATATGAGCACTCCTTTCGAACGTTCGCTTTCAAGTAGTTTTGACGATGATGGTACTGAAGTATTGCCTAGATATGATGAGTTTGATCAAATCTGTTTGGGATCAGTGTACCTACCATTAAGGAACACACATGCTCAATTTGGGTCCACAAATAAAACACCTAGACCTTCAGCAAATTCTACTTCGAATTCCAATAAATTGAAATGGGCCCGTTCACTGATCGTCACACCTACTTCCTCGATGCATACTACTTCGAAATTGGAAGTTCTAATGTGCCCAATGTGCACGCAATACCGTATTTTCAGATACTGTCCATTGTACACTGAAGTCCCAATTTCCAAAAAGCTGAATTAGACTAAAAAATGCCAAAAATGATATCACTGCTTAGGCAATAACTCCACTGACGCATGCCGATCCAAAGGCCGATGCAAAATTTGTAGGGGTTCTTGTCACCATTAATATCTATTCACCTCTGTTAAAGACCTTTCATCTCAACCACGCTCATCAGATAGATAGATCGTTTATTTGTATCGGTCGTAGACCCTTGCAAGAGAACATACTGATCAATAATTTACACAAAGATTTTTACAACACAATAATACAGTCACTCATTTGCAGCAAAGGCTCGTAGTGCCGAACTCCGACTCACAAAGTTATAAATGAGAAATGCTTTTGCACTGTCATCCTGCACACCCAGAGCCTCACAGAGAACAGTTTCCAGTTTGCTGATACTCATCCGCTTCAATGCTGAACTGACGATGTGTACGGAGTAAGGAAGTGCCACCGATATGGTTCGTATAGCAGGCATAATAGGACGATATGTGCCACTGTCTCCATAGCCCACAATTACAGTGCACAAGTGGCATCGTGCAGTCTAACTTATACGCCACGCCTGATAAATATTGTACTCTTTGACGATAAGCACACTTGCACCAGCAGTCGCTCTACCTGAATGTTCTTGTGACGTCCAAGGTCAACCTGCCTTCAACTGAACTCCACCATCCTCCTGTAGAGTGGATTGAAGGAAGAATTACACTTTCCCTGAATGTCGAGAGATCAGCAGTGGTTATGATACTGAAGTATCAGGCTACTGAGCTCATCCTACAATTTATCTCCTGTCATATCATCAAAGAGTTTGGCCGCTTCAATCAATGAAAGTGTAGTCTTACTTTCGGTTAACCAGTTATATCGTGCATCGTTATTTAAACGATCGGCGTCAGATCTTATCAATTCTTCCAAACAGACTCTTGGCCACCTTCCACATTCCATCCCAGAATTTTCAAATACTTTTCCGATACTTCAGCACGTTTGAGAAAATTTGAGCCTTCAGGTGAACCCGCCCAAACTCAAGTCTAAGGAAATGATCAGGAGTGCCCCTCAACAGGTATAGTTGGGTCTTCAAAAACGATGTCTGGACGACCTCGAACTCATCCCTACGCCATTAACTCCAGACCTCAGCTGCATACAGGAGGACTGACTCAATCATGGTCCCGAACAGTTAACATTTGGCGTCCCACGGCGTCACTCGGCCTTTCCGAAAGACTTCCGCCGTACATCCCACAGCTTTTGGTGATAGCCTGCTTTGATGCTTATTGAAATGGCACGAGCTCGAGAGTGTAACACCAAGTGAACACTCTTCTTTCTACACAGTGAATTCTCTTCATTTTCCTCACTCTCCCATGACAAAATACCATGATAGTCCTTGAAGACATCGAGATAGTCCTTGAAGTCTTCATCTGCGCATCTGGTAGAGAATCTGCAAGCAATCCTAGATCGTCGGAGAAGGCCAGCAGCAGGAGTTATCCCCCGTCCCCCTCACCAGAACACTGTGGCAACCTCTACCCCCCATGAAAGCCACACAGTCCGACATGATCAGGATGAACAGTAGGGGACTGAGGCGCGTCTCCCTGAAGTACATCTGTGGTGATATCATGCTTGAACTCCGCCCCTGCCTGGGGTTGCATCTTGAAACGTGTTCTTCCATAGAATAATTTCAGAATCCTCACGAAACCGGAGCTGACCCCCAGTGTTTTTAATTTGATCCAGAGTAGCTTGTGCTCTATGGAGTCGAACGCACGGGAGGGGTCTAACATAACTGTGAGCAATGGATGTTTCTTCTTCAGTAGCATATAGCAAGCGACTGCATGGAGAGTGAAAACCTGGTCGGAACAATACCTGCCCTCTCGAAACCCCACCTGCTCCTCAGGAAGAATTCCATTGGACTCTCCCCACTCCTTCCCCCTATTAGCCAGGATACTGGTAAAGAGCTTGGCCAATGTATTGATTAGAGCGATTCCTCGACAACATGCAGGATCCATTCTGTCCCGCTTCTTGAAGAGAAGCCTTAGTATCACGTCCCCCTAGCCTTCTGGGACAACTCCAGACCTAAGAATTTAATTGAACATACAAAGAATATGGAGCTTCCAGTTTTATAGCAGCACCTTCAACACATCGTTCGGAATCCCATAATCCCCAGGAGCCTTTACACCCTTAATTTTTGCCACTGCTTTGTCAAACTCCTTGTCAAGACCCTCCACATCTGTCAGGCTGACTGTCCTGAAGAGGCTGCTGCAGGAGCTGTGGGTTTTCACCCGAATCAGGCAAGGTATGCAACTGTACTTCCTGTGTTGGGTGGGGCAAGTGGGTGCCATACATGTCACAAAAGTATGACTGCCAGGTTTCACAAGGTATGGGGTTATCCTTCTTGATTTGCCTCACAGCCCCCCAAAATTCCCCTGGGTTTCTGCTGTTATCGTTTGACGTTTTTCTTAATAGTTGGCCTCAGTGATCTTTCGAAGAGCATCATATTTTCGTTTAGCATCCAGATATACAATCAATAACTCATCAGCCCAGCCTTCCTCGCCTCATACTTCAAGGTCCGGCACTTTGGGCATACCAAGGCTTGTGAAAAACTGGTCTCCTGTTTCCTCCTACGTTTCTAACTCTCGAGGAGCCCAGCTTCTGCCCCCCCCCCCCCCCCCCCATAGTTCACTTCAACTCCCTCTGTACCAAGTGCTGCTTATACCCACCCCAGATTCTGAGGGGATTTCCTTTCTCATAAGCCCAGCAAATCTATCAAGAAGCTCATGGTTCTTTTCGTAAAATTTCATCAAGCTAGTGGTAGTCTGGTGTTGCACGTTTTCAACACTTCCTGACACAATATACCCAAAACCAGGGGTGGGTGGGATTTCCAAAGTTACTGCAACAGGCAGATGATCCGATATCAGCGAGAAATCCTCCAAAGACATATTAACCACGTGATCAGATGCCCCAAGGTTGGTAAATATCTGATCATATACGCTATTACCCCTTTCACCACCTATATAAGTGAAATTTGCCGGGCTGTCACTTGCTGAGGAGTTTGGCTAGCAGGCCAAACTCCTCGCAAAGTTCACTCAGCAGGCGACCAAGTCTTTTTACTGCAAGGTCTATAGACCCATGACAATTCAGGATTCGTGAGCAGGTCGCCATCCACGTCCTCCAGCTCCCTGATCCTCGCATTAAGATTTCCTCCAAAAATCCTGATGAAGTGTGCGGGCATTACACTTTGTCTTATAGCATCCTGCAGCTGCTCCACAGCAACCTCATCGTCCAGTCGTGGGGTGAAGTAGAATAAACCAGCAGCTATTACCAAGTGAGGGAGCACACATTTTGGAATAATTGAATTATCCAATTTATCAATCACAGAACAGAATGAGTTATAACACATCTTGTTGAACAGCATAATCCCACCACTTGAACTTCCATAGTTACTCTCTCGTACTGCAGGTACTTCATGGTAGTTGTAGTCACTCAAGCTTTCTAGGGTCCGGGTGTTTTGTGAGTCGTGCCCAGTCTCAACAAAGCCCAAAATATCATTCGAACACTTATTTAATTGCACCGATTTAAATCTTCCTCAATAAGTCTCATTTTTCCATTTATAACGAAATATCATGTATTAAAAAACCTAGGTTTCCAGTTGCTACAGCTCAGCAGTTCTGATCTTTCCCAAGATAACCCCCAAAATCCTCCTCTACGGTACCACAAGACTGGTCAATCTCAGCTGGGTCTTGTATCAGGTTTGGTTGTCAATCCCTACTTGGTGCCGTCATGGCTCCCCGTGTCGATCTCTGCCTCACAAATCTCTTAACCACCCATTCACAGGCAGAGCAGGTAGTGCCTCTGGCTGCATGCCTTTCACCCAGTCCAGCATGCTGACAGTTGGCGCATTTTGGGATTATCAGTATTGCATAGCCCGCCCATCTCTTACCACATCCTTCTCTTCGCTGCACCTTGAGGAAGCGTGACCATAAGACTGGCAATTTTAGCAATGATTGAGAGCAATGACGTCTTTTACTTGGCACCTGGCAAATCCGATGTTCAGGGTGCATACCCCTACCAAGATATCTCGAATCCTGGGGGAGACTCTTACAACCCATATCACATCGTTCAGGTCTCACCTGTCTTTCATGAATGCTGGGGTAAAACCCTCTTCTATTTCGGCCCCCGAGATGAGGTCCTTCAGGAAGCTGTTCTGCTGCCACACCACCCTCCTCAACTTTGCTTGAGGAATGGATCTATCTACCCTTTTTACATTTACCAGTAGAGGTCTCCATGGCTTTACACGGGCTATGCCCTCGTGAGCCCTTTTCGTGCAGTGTGGATGAGAGCACTAACCTCTCTCTTGGTTTCTTGGCACCAGCACTAATTTGACTTTTGCTAGCCTGCAAGCTTGAACCCTGACCCCAAGCGAGACAACCCTGACGGAACCCGGAGAGAGGGGTGTCCCAGGCTCACGGTCCCAAGATATCTCTATCGGGTCTGGTTTGTTGGTTGTTCCCTTGCTCTTCTTCATTGAGTCCCCTCAGGCCTTCCCACAGTATTTTCTTCTGGTTGGCCATGGCACTTCTGTCTGCCTCTCTGAGCTTCCATGGCACAGGTTTAGGCACTCCACTACTTGTCTCAAGCGCCTGTGCCCCCTGGTCCTCCTCCTACTACCTGTCCACAAATTTTTCAACTCATCCCCTGGGGGCTTCTTCCCCGGGTTTTCTGGTTAACTTACGCTTCCTTTGGACGCTCGTAAGGACCCCTCATCTGTGTCGGCACCCCCCGTCGTGTCCCTATTTTCAGGCTGAAATACCTGCAGTGGGAGGGGGGCACTGCCTCGGGACAGCAGACTCCACCTTGGCCCCGTCCACTGGTCAACTCTACCGCCGCCTTCTTTCACCCTGCGATTGGTGACATCCATCTTTCTCTCTAACGATGTGATGTCTTCTCACCTTAGGCGGTCGAATTCCCCCAAAATGGTGGCCACCCTCCCTCCGGGCCTATCAATACTCTCCAAGAGCTTGTTCCTCAGCAAGGTCACTCCATCTCTCAAGATCCCTTCCAGCATGTCAGAACCTGCAGGGATTCCTTGGAGGATGACGTCAACATTTTCGCCTCTCGCTGAGCTGTCTACTAATCAGTGAGTCGCCACCCTTTCTTCCAGTGCAACCACAGCTTAGCATTGCATCTCAAGCTTTGCCATCACCCCATCCTGGATGAACCGGAGCTCCACGCTCTGCTCCCTCGCCTCTGCGTGCAATAGATTAGCCGAGTTGAACAGCCTCTCGACAAATTTAGATAGTGCTTGGGCCCTTGATTTAATCGTCCTCATCACCAGGGGCTGTAAACACCCAACCCAATGTTACTGAACAAGCAGTCCTGGGTCCAAGTTCTCCGGTATTTGGAATCGTGGGTAATGGAAAATCTTTGAAGAAAACTAAAACTTGAATGAAAATTCCTTCAAGTCCTCTCAAGAGCATAGCGCTTGGTAAAGTGCAGACCTTCCTCAAAGATCGAGTACATAAATGGAAACCAATCCGCCAAGTTTTGATTTCTGGTTTTCAGGTCAACCTCATTACCTCGGACTGTGTTCAACGGCATTTAAACTTGGCTGACTGTGCATTCCATGTTGAAGGGAAGATTGATCTTTTATTAGGAGCTGATGTTCCACCCATTTTTGAAACAGTGGTTGCAACCATCCATGGTTCTCCTTCTGCTATTAAGACCAGGTTTGGTTGGATAATCATCGGTCCAGTACCTGCAGAGACTGAGGGCGGAATTCATAGTCCTCCCTCAACGTTGTGGCCGAGGGTACCCTCAGTCAAGGGTGGCTTCATCTCGAGGGCCCTCGAACATATTCATAATCAAATCTTTGTGTGTTTGAGGGTACCCTCAAAGCCACCCTCAACGGCTGATGGATACTATGGTGGTTTATATGTGTGTATGCATTTCTTCTTTTTTCCCCTTTGCCCGTAGATAGTGACAGGCACAGGTCACAAGTTTGAAGTTATTGTCATCCATGTCCGGCACAACCGCTGCCTTGACAGAAAAAAATAAGGGAATAATGAATAAAAGCCATTATTTTCAGTTATTTTTCGAACTTCGAATCATTTTTTGTTTACCACTTGATTTCTTCAAAACAAATTAATTTTACTATGGGCCGGAAGAGAATTATTTTCTTAGAAGAAAAAAAACCTATTTAACACTGCTGTTGAAAATACAAGAATATTGTGGAACGGAAAAAAAAGGAATTGCTGCTCAAGGAAAAAACACTTGATAACACAAAATATTGAATAACCTAGTCAAGTTTGTGTTAATAGTAATATTTTTGTATATCGTTGTGTATATATAACAAAAATTTTATGATGTTTCTAAATCTTTTATATCTTTTTATACTTTATATACAGGTGTTGGGTTTACAATATAAAAAGTTCATTTTATAATTAAAACATTTACTTATTGAAATATTAAAACGCATATTAATAATTAGTAATTCCTTCTAAATGAATCAGTTGGTTGATTTTGAGGAGGAGTAGGAACCTATTCATAGGGCGATGGCACAACGTCTTTATCTTCTGACGTCCTACTGTCTTCCTCACGTATTCCAGTGTTGTATAAAATGGCTCATGCTGGGATTATGCGAACTGCATGAGTCAGATTATTTGTAATTCAAAATATAAACAGGCCTCTGAGGTGCCTTCCCCATGGAATATTAACGGTAACAATACGTCAACCACCATTTCTTTGTTGAAGCGAAATCTCCACCTGAATTGGCCGTCATCACATTTTTCCATTGGATTTTGGAGGTCTCGGATGGACTTATCCAGATAACGAAAAACAGGCTGATGAAAACGGAGTTACGGACGTACTTCTACACATGTGCTTTTTGTGTGTATATAGGGTTTGTTCTTACCGGTTAGTAGGAACTCGGGCCAGCTGATTTTCCATCTCATCACCACTATGCCATGATTTTCCATCATGAGCACTATGAATAGGTTGAGGGATTGGTATGTCCCCTTGGGGGCACCTTCTGCTCAAACGCCCAAGGGTACCCTTGCCTATGCCATTATGAATACCGATTAGGGTGCATCCACCCTTGAGGGGCTTGTTGGAGGGTACCCTTGGCCTTGAGAGAGGACTATGAATTCCGCCTTGAGATATCACCCTCCGAGTATGTGAAGGGACTGGTCTGTGGCTTAACTTTGGATGAATCAGTCCAGGGATTCTGGGATATGGAATAGGTTTCTCCTGCAATCATCAGCAATCCCACTGATGTTCAAGTGGAGCAGCATTTCGTCCATACTCTCCATACTCACTCAAGGGATAATTCTGGCAAGTATGTTGTTGGTCTCCCATTCGACGAATCCAAGAACGATTTGCCCTGGGGTTCAAGCCGGGAAATCACTATCAAACGTTGGTTCAATTTGGAAAAAACGTTGCACACTGATGAATGCTTGTGTAATTCATACCATAAGTTCTCCAGCACCTGGCAAGTTTTACATCCCACATTCTGCAGTGGTACGGGACCGGGTTTCCAGCCCTGTCCATGTCGTCGTTGTTGCATATTGTCGTGACTCCACCGGTACTTCACTGAATGATGGACTACATTCTGGACCACCTCTTCAGAAGGATATTTGTGAAGTAATCCAGCACTTCAGACTTTATTCCGTTGCAATTACTGCAGGTTTACGGATGATGTACCGTCAAACCATTCTGGCCAATCTACCTCGATCTCAATACTGATGCTAACCTACCTACCTCAAATCTGGGCTACACATTTGGGACCACCCTGTATATAGGTACCTAAATTTTCAACTACATATATTTAAAAGCAAGTGACTTGGTGTATCCTAATATAATTACATTATGCCTGACAACCTTTTAACAAGCCCATCCCCACAAAAACATATATAAATAACATATATTAGAGGACAAATTATTGAGCTTACCAACTGGTATTCTGTGGAACCAACCGTGAACGGTATACCATAGAACTCTTGATTTTTAGTGTCAAATTGTAACCAGTGATTCGTGGGTATGCGAGCTCTTTCATTCACAGTAAGGAGAGAAAGCTTCAAGTTTCTAGTGTTTCCGTCTTCTGGATCATAGAAAGTATCCTAGAATAAAGGATCAGAATTATTATTATTATTACTATTCAGCACTACAGCCCCAAAGCAGGAATGCTACTGCAATTCGGCATGCGAATTCAGTATGCTGCAATTAAAAAATTGCAACTTTACTTCATTAATTAATGCAACAAGAAATATATTTATAAGCTCAATAATAATCCAAAAAACTAACAATAATATCCACAAATTCACGAATAAACAATGTACAGTGTATTGATGCACAATTTCAATTCCATTTGTGTGTATGGCACACAATTGTTGGAACTCTTGAAATACCTAGAATTTATAATACCCTTGCACGAGTTATGTTAAGATTTGTAGTACCTACAGACAGACAAACACATACACGTCTGCTAAGGAAGCTTTGTAAGACAAAACACGTGTGAAAAAACGTATTTTCAATGATGATATAATCAATATTGAACCAATAGATAATGAAAATATGCTGCTTGAATGTTTATAAGCACTCTGAATCCATCTCACTTGATTTTAACAATATTAATAATTTACATACAGAGTGTCCCACAAGTCATTCAACCCCCCTCTATTTTCATTTGGAAGTGATTTAGAAAATTTCAAAGGGTATCACATCGTCATTTTTACGCAGATCCCAAACCGAAAATCGAGTTTCATGAAAATTTTGAGAATTCAACATCAAGTTCAACACAATTTTTTCAAACGGGAACCCCCATTGTTATAGCAGAACCCCTATTTTCATGGCCTGTCACTCAAATTTTTATTTTACCCAAGAGTATATTCTACCCAAGAAAGGACTTTAATAGTTGAAACTGATTTTTGATGCGGCAACGTTTAAAGAATGCATTTATCACAATAAAAATAAGAAGGGAGTATTGAAAGGGTTGTCCACTGTTATTCCGGTTTCGGTGATCCATCGTCAGTATCAAACAATAACTGAAAATCTCTTGCTGTGATGTGTTGGATTACTGTTTGTAAGTTTTGTTCTGAAGATGACTTCTTCAAGTTCTGTATGATTTGATTACATAATATTGTTACAAAAGGTACTTTTGTAAAGGACTTTTGTCTATAGTGGTAACAATTAATTTCCCTGTCAAGGTGATGATAAACCTTACCACATATCACCTTGAAACATGATTAGAGTGGCAGCAAATCCTGCGCTTAATTTCTAAAGAGCAGAAAACACAAGAAATGAAAATACAAGAAAAGAAGACGTCGTCGAAGACTGCATCATGCACGCGTATCCATCCCATTACCAGCCGAGTTAGAATTGAGTGTGTGCTCAAGAGAGTAATTTTCAAGTATTAAATTTGATAAAGTATAAAAATTTTCAACATTTTAAAATATGTAACAAATATGTACTGTTATCATAGCATTAAACATGTGCTATGATAATGGATGTGCTATGATATCAATAAATTATCATTAATTTTTTTTAAAGTACAATATTATGGACTGCCATAAAACACAACTTATCGACGTAAAAATGGAGTGGAATTCCAAAAGGGCAATGCAAAACGAATGATTAAATGAAAAATAAATAAAAGAAGAATGAGGAAGCATAGCTAATCTAAATCACGTCGTTATTATAATGAAGTTTAAGCCAACTTCATTTGTTGCTCCTGAAAACAATGTAAGCCTAGATGATGATGATACACATGCACCTTCAAGCACCAGCCCAAAAACTTCGAAGATAAGTTGAGTTCTACGCTAACAACCCTTCAGGCTTCTGTAAAAATATAAATGATATCGAGCTTTTTCCAAAATTGCTTTACAGTTTAATGCCCTGTGATTTGAAGTATAAGAACTAGTTTTGACAAACAGCCACTCCAAACTAAGATCGAGGAGGCCCAGCTCAGGTGGTTTGGCCATGTCTCAAGATATACTGACAAGGCGTGGGAGGCTATGTACTCGAGAAACAGATAGCGAGTGAGACCTAGGATCAAGTGGGAGGAAAAACTCTGGCAGGCATTGGGAGGAGTGTCCAGGAGACATATGCTTTTCCAAAGCCAAGAACTGAAATTAATGGCGGGCTCCCTGCAAAACCTCAACACCGCAAGGTACAATATGACCGAAGAAGTAAGTAAGCTTAAAACGAAGCAACCACTTATGGTTTTTTAGTCTTTGAATAATACACCTATGTATTCGCTCAGCAAAAAGTTTTTATAACACCCCCTCAAAATTTTTTCTTTTACGTTTCAACGTGCAGATTTCAAAAATGCAATGTCCGTCCGCCGTATCACGCATATCTACCTCAATTTCGGTCTAAAAAATTCGTTCTTTCGCACAAAGGCTCCATTTGGGCCCTAGTTGTTTCCTGTAACTTTGCAGCCCGATCGGAATATACCAAGCGTGTTATGGGTGAAAAATTGGGGTAAAAATGTTTTTTTTTTTTTGTGTTTTAGTAACATGAGCTTGTGAGGTATCGTTTTCCATGTTTTTTAGGACGAGGAGACCGAATATGAAGTCGATTTTGACTGCAAAGTGGAAAATTGAGGTTCTAACGAAGTTTCGGCCTTAAATTTATTTTAAAATTTGGCCTAAAATCGTTGCTCTTCCGCACACAGTTTGGGAACACATTTGGCTCCTAGTTGTGCTGGGGGTGTTATGGGCGGAAAATGGGTGTAAAAATAGGGGTTTTTGAGGTTGTAGTGAACATGAACGTATGAGGTATCATTTTCCATGTTTTAAATTGATCTTGAACTAAAGAATTTTTTTAGTCCACCCGGAGCATTGTACGACCAGCCGTTCGTTTGCACCGAAGAGCTTTGTCATCATGATCGTGAATCAAGAAGTATAAATCCCGCCCAGATATCATTGCTATGGAGCAACTGATTATATCACGGATGGCTGTATGAAGTCGAGTTGGTTGTTGTGTCATATTATTTCTTTGAAAAATTATGGATCTTTTGGATTTTGTTGATAGGTACTTTTGCATCTTGAACAAACGTTGAAGTATTATTGGGTAAATTATTACACAATGATTTATTATACTATTCACGCAGAAGGGTCATCTATACAGGTAAATTATTACACAACGGTTTATTATTTACCTTGTGCTTCATGAATAACTACAAATAATTAACCTTTTGCGGTCGTAGTGCATGTGTCACATGCAGCCTGACTGGAGCTAACCTGATCGTCAGCCATTGCGGGTGTTAAAGGCTCTCCGGTCGTACTGCATGTGTCACATGCACTTGTTGTCCTTTTGATCTGGTCGTAGTGCATGTGTCACATGCAGCTTCAATATTTTCTTCTTGTTTCTTTCTACTCATCCAATAATTATTTATTGGCCATTTTTCCCCAACTAGAGTACCTAAGCAACTAATAACTTCAAAAATTGGCGTGGTGAAAAATTTGTTTGAGGCTTCTCCAGCGTTGAAAGTTATAGGTGACTCTCGTGGTAACCAGATGGGAAGCTCGAATTTCGGGCTTGTTGTCACTGATTTGTCAAACTTTATTTCTTTCCGCTTCTTGATTCCAGTCTTTTTTCATTTTCTAGAATAGTTTTTTGCTAAGTAGTTGTTTTTTCCCGAGCCTACAAGATGACGAAAGTAGTTTGAACTGCTTCACTATTTCACCTCATTTTATTTATTAAATTAGAATTATTTACGAAGGAATTTTCGAACTTTCAGTGTTTTGATCGGGCACAGTCACTCCTCTAGAATCGAAATCAGACGGAAAAACGCATAAAAGTTTGCTTAATTTGAACCACGAACAATTTTTCTGAGATGATATCAAAATTCTGAGATTCCTCAAAACACTGTGACGACCAGGCTAACTTATCATGGCAAACAGCGAGGCGACCAGAGTTCATCATGGCTGCCTGCATGTGACGCATGCAATACGACCGCTACGCCTATTTCACCTCACCCACCATACGACTGCAAAAGGTTAATGATTGAATTATTGAATCCTGCGCATTTGTACGTAACTTTAATTTCCAGGACGGCTCCAGTACTGCATTTAGGGCTTTCCTGGAGGGAGCTCGAGGGTACTGACCACAGAAAACAGTGATCTACACAGAAGGGGCATCTATACAGGTAAATAATAAACCGTTGTGTAGTAATTTGCAGCGTTTTTATAACTCCATAACTTTTAAAAACCCAAAACGGTTATGGCAATTTAGTTTATTTTCCGGTTTTACCAATTTTTATGATGACTATATTTTTTCAGGACCCAAAAAATCCAGCAGAGATGTCATCAGCACCTGCAGAATCTCCTGATCCTGAACCTGCTTCAGGAAGTGTGCTCGGAAAATGACATTGGGAAGTGGCTGGAATTTATGAAATCTGGTGGTGGTGATTAATTACTGCATTAAAAATGGGCACCACAACAGTTCAGAACTGTGAGAGTGATCTATTCAATTCAACAAGTTTTTTTGTGCACTACCCGAGACAGTGAAACCATAAAACATTTGTACTATCTTTTTCTCCCAGCAATGGGAGAAAAATATGTCTACTGCTGTTTGCAAAAGTTTCTCCCTAGCAAGCTCGCAGTTTAACCATGGCAGAAAAAATGCCTCTGTGACAGGAAAAATGCCATCTCACGCCTGACTGAACACGAAACCTTCAAAAACCATTTGAATGCTGTAACTGATTATGCAGGACGCTCTAATAAAAATTAGTGTATCAATCAAGAACTGTCTCAACAGCAGAAGACATGGGTAAATACTGACGAGAAGTTCTCAGTGGAGTGATGAGTGCGACAGTTTCATCAGCGAAAGAGAAAAATCCACATTTAGAGGAGAAAATGAATATGAACTAAATCACTCACGAAGAAATCGTGGAAACCCATTTCAAAGAAAAACCGAGTTATTGAAAAGTTCTCTATTTCCACTAATACAAAAAAATACACGGTTATACCGGTTTCGGTGATCAAACCATCGTCAGTAAGAAACAATAACTGAAGGCACATTGGAGAGGTGACCCTACAAACAGTCCCAAAAGTGAAATTTTGTCGATTGGGATTGGTTGTGAAGAAGAATGGTGAAGGGAACAAAGGAAGGGGGTAGATTCTGATACCCGTCACTCGAAAATGGTTATTATAAGGGGATACTTTTGCTACTTGTAGCAAAGTACAATGAGTTTTTCAGAGACCACTTAAAAGCACACAAAACCGTGGAAGTGGCAACACAAACTATCTGTCAGACGATTTCAAGGAATCTGTGCAAATAATTGGCAAACGAGTTTTATGAAGTTATTTCTCGAATCAAGCAGTAAAAGCACTACGCTATACCTCTACAATCAACTCCAGTTGAAGGTCACGTTGATCAGCTGAGTTTGATTTTTGGATATTTAGAGTTCACCCCCTGTCGAAAGATTTGTAACATTTATGTAATCGGGGCCACAAAGCTGTATGTTTCGAGGCTTGAATAATGTTTTGGAAGAGAATGAATGACTTGGACATTATAGCCAGTTCTTCAATGAGGAGAAGTACAATGGTCTCCAAGTGTTAATACTAAGAGAGTAATTTAGCAATTTGGGTACCTTGTGCTGGACCACTCACTCAATCTTGTTGTGCAAGCTGCAGCCGGTGCTGAGTGCTGTGAGCTTTTTCGATTTTTTGGAAGAAATTTTGCATACTTTACTGCCTCAACTAACAGGTTTAAGATTCTAACTGATTGGTTGGAAAAAGCAGAAACTGACCAACACATTCCAGTGTATAAAAGGACAACACCCTGGCGGTCATGCCGGGCAGATGCTACGACAGCATTGAAGCGAGGCTATAAAGAAATAAAAAAAGCACTTGCTGAAATTTCTGTGGACTAAGAACATTCAGATAAATCACGAGTCACTGCTCTTGGTTTGTACAACAAAATGGTGAAGATGGAAACAGAGAAGTACACAGCATTTTGGGTGAAGTGAATAAAGCTATCGAAACACTACTAAACCCGAGAATGGATGAAACACAGCCGTCTCAATACTGACATCACTAAAAACCTTCATAGAAAGCAAATACGGACAACGTAGAGAGTACGAAGAAAGCTACTGAGTTAATGGAATATGACTATGAGAGTGAAACAAACAGCAAATGCAGTTTAGCCCCTCTAGATTGTGTGCAAGCTGCTGAAGTTATTTGAAACTGCACTGCAGAAGAGACTTGAGGCATTCAAACTTGTTCACACACGTTTTGGATTTCTTAACAAACTAGGACATACTTTGTAATGGAGAAACTATGTATTAGCAACAGGTCAAAACTTGGGAGTCACGTATAACAATGACCTAGATGACACAATGACATGCTTGAACTGTTTCAATCAGACTATGAAAAAGTAGGAAAATCATCACAAAAGAGAGGAGGATGTAAAAACTTATTTCAGAATACAATATAAAATAGTGTTTCCTAATGGTGTGTGTCTTGGTACCCCTCAGCTGCAATACCACTCAAATATACTTGCAAATATATATTTAACCAATAAATACAAATAAAGACGAGCTGTGCGACGCCTTGGGAAAAGGACCAGAAGGGTCCCCACCATCAAACTCCCAATGACTCTCAATGGTCGTAACAGCCATTGACAGACGAGGGACGAGGTGGAGGCACCTTTATATACCGGCCGGCTCTTCATTCGACCAACTGCACACCTACATACGACTGCTCTCTCGCTCACCTTACGCCCTCTCTCCCCAACCATCACGCCTCCCATCGCATCTGCTGTAGTGGTAACCCCGGGATGCTCCCTCCTCTACCGCCTGCTGTGGTGATAACCGCGGGGCGCTCCTTCATCTAGCACTCGTTGTGGTGATAACCATGGGGTGACTTCCATTAACGCCTAAAATTTGGGGGTGGTGTGAACAGAGACATATAGTCAGTTTTGCTTCTTACATTGCATCCAAGAAGAATGTGGTGGCGGATGAATGCTCTCGGGTGCTTCCCGGGGACTGAATGGCCGTTATGTGATGGTGTATTTCGGGATGTTACAAGTCACCTAGGGATTCCAGACATCAAGTTGCTTGCTTTGGCAGCAGACACGAAGTGTGACAGGTTCCTGTCGTGGCACCCAGACCCTAGGGCACGGGGTGTTGATACTTTCATGTTTTCGAGGGAGGAATTGGAAGTTTTATGCTTTCCCGCCTTTCATACTGATTCTCAACCTGCTCCGTAAAATCACTGCGGAAAACTCTACAGGAATAGTTGTGGTACCAGACTGGTCTGCACAACCATCCCCCCCCCCCCTTTTTGAGTTATTGGTATCATCCCCCAAGTACTTTGGTCCTAACAGAGATCTGTGGCATTTACCTTCAGGAACCAGAACCACCCACAGGCAGACGGGTTGTGATTAATAGCAGGGAAGTTGTCCGGCAGGCGTTCTTAAGACAAGATATCACAACTTCAGCAGTGGACACCATGTTTGCTGCCCTGTTCCCACCAACATAGGCTCATTAGCAAGCTTGTTATCGTCGCTGGTAGGAATTTTGTGATGAACTACCACTGGACCCGTGGGATCCCAGACCTAAACATGCAGTACGTTTTCTTCAGACCGTACTTCAAAACCGTTTGGTGTCTTATTCTACATTTAATACTTATAGGTCAGCTCTGTCCCTTCTTGCTGTAGAGCCTTTAGGCTCTGATCCCTGTATATCCCAGTTTCTCAGGGAATATCAAATATTTGTCTGCCTTCCGCTAGATACGAGAGCACTTGGGTTCCCCAAAGAGTGCAGCAGTGGTTTGAGAAACCCGCACAGGGATTAAGTGTCTCAAAAATTAGTCACCTTCCTCTTATTGGCAACTGGACAGAAGCTCCACACTATTGCATCTATTAAACTGACAGAGGTGCAGGTCCTGCCAGACATAGGTCGACAGATTCGTATATCTAGTTGTTTGAAGACTTCGGCCCCATGTCCCACAGTAACCCCTTTTTTCTCAGCGGCCTTATGTCAGAATATCTGAAGTTGCCGATTAATAGCAGGGAAGTTGTCCGGTAGGCGTTCTTAAGACAAGATATCACGACTTCAGCAGTGGACATCATTTTTGTTGCCCTGTCCCCACCAACATAGGCTCAGTAGCAAGCTTGTTATCGTCGTCTCACCAGACAATCTCAGGTTGGGTGACTAACGTTTTGAAGGAGACTGGAGTTGCTGAATGTTTCACACCTCATTTAGCCAGGCACGCATCAGTGTCCACTGTGAATAGGGCGGTTGCCACGTTGGAGACTATTTCTAAAGCTGCAGGGTGGATAAGACATTTGGCAGTGTTTGCTAACTTCTATAATCGGTGATGGCTCCTGAGGAGTCATTGATCTTCTATGTTTTACTCAACCGTTGGGTTCCTAATCAGCTCCACTGTCTTTCAGGTGACAGCACATGCCGCATGTGATCACAACAGATATTTCGCTATGTGTCTTAGTTACTCTTATTTACCTATGGATTGCAGTACATTTACTGGCACCCCTTTTTCTGCTATGTATAACACGGTATACATATTTACTTTTTTGGTAATATTCTTAGTTGTGATATTTTTGAAAAAAAAAAAAAAAAAAATTACTTTCTAAGTTTCACCCTGTTTGTTCTTTTTCCCCGAGTTGCAGTGGCGAAAGAACTAGGATGAGATTTTTGGGCAAGAAGTCAGATTACTGACTCGGTACCTAATGCAATATATCAGATAATGGATGGGGCTGCCAATCAGCCTCCTTTTGTATGGAAGGGGGGGGAGTACATCAGGAAGATGGCTAGCAAGGCCCGAGGAGGGTGAGTCTAAGGAATGATGGGTTGGGCACTCGTGTGTCTATACTTGTCAGGTCTTACGGACCAGTTGCGGCCTTGGGTTTTGGTTTTCTCTTTTTTTCCCTAGAGCAACTGCCTAGCTTAGTTTGGTTCATTAAACAAACTACATGTAAACGTTCTCAAGTGTCCCACTGATATAACTGATGAATAGACGAACTTGTGAAGGTCATCTGTAATTATATCTAGTGGGAAACTTGAGAACGATTAGCCCCCCCCCCCCCCCCCCCCAAACCGTACCCCATTGTCTTGGACATGGCTAGCAGTTGCTGGGCTCCGTCTTTCAATGAGTGAAGATGCTGCGGGAGACACCAATGCTGCCAACGTCACGGGCCGAGGCGATGGCTGAGTGCTGTATGAGAGGGCGGGCCCTTGCGAAGTTTTTGCCTTTAGACGGAGATCCGAATTTTTTTTTGTTTCTAATTTATCTAAAAACAGGCTGTTGAAGGGTAGTCCAAGGAACTACTACATGTAAACGTTCTCAAGTGCCCCACTAGATATAATTACAAATGAACTTCACAAGTTCGTTTATTCATCCATTATATATAGGAACCTATGTTCTCGTAATCACGTTCTAATCAGACCATCAAGACAATGCCAACCATACAGACATGGCTGGCAACAAACATCCTCCCCACCACCTATTTTTCTAGACAGCAGTATCTAACATATATTAACTATCGTTTTTTCTCAGCAGGATATACTATTATGTCAGTGCGTGGCAACTGCGTCTCCGTTTAAAAATACTTTTTACCTCTGGGACTTGGAAAATGAGAAGTTGGCCAAAGGTAGCATTCAAATGATCAACTTGATTGCGTTTTTCAGGCCTTAGGTTATCAGTTTTTGGGGGAACTTCGGCAGCAGTTTTGGTAGTTTTCGATTCACAATGTCCCAATCCAGTCCAACTGATTTTCTTGATAACTAAATCCTCAGGAATTCTAACTTTTAGTCCATCATCACTGGACAACACCTGGAACAAATGTATGTTGTATCATTTGAGCATATGAGTACAAATATGAAGAAAGACAACAGCTGCTCCTGATTATAGCACAATTCATGACTATTCATGCTTCTATCTAAAATCCAAAAGCCGCTAGTGTAGTCAAATTGATACAACGGGTGAAAAAACTCTACTACTATCAAATACAATATACAAACGGACCCAAAGTATGTATACAATAAAGTTATAGTCATCAAAGGTTGGAAGCTCAATTTTTTTTAAAAGGATTTCAAAAAGTTTTGTGAATTTTTACCAGCATGGGAAGGTTTTTTCACCTGTTTACATCAGTTCAATTTTCGGATTTGAGAGGAGCTGTTATATTTGTCATCAAGAGTGAATCTGATGAGTGTTTTGTTGCCATGTTGCAATTCCCTTAGGTAGAGGTGGGAGAAAACTTCCCTTTTGGTTTATTATTTTAATCAACCTTTGGAACCGAGCAACAATTTCAACCCCCCCCCCCCCCCCTCAAAATTTGATGGTTTCTGTTTCAAGGTACGTAGAATCTGAAAATGGAATTAGAAAAATTTATCATCTGCCATACTTTGCACCTTCCTTAGGTACCGTGAACCAAAATTAATGAAATCTGGTTTGAAGGTCCCATTTGGGATCTAGTAGGTCAGCAAAGCTCGGCGTTACTGTCAGTAATTTATAAGGGATGAAAAATAGGGGATACAATTTCCCGAATGTCGTAGCTCGAAAACTTTCAATAGAAGAGTATTGTTTTTTTTAACGTTTTTAGACTGATCCCGAACTAAAGAATTTTTTGAGACCATCCGGAGCACTGTATGTCCAGCCATTTGACTGCACCAAAAAGCTTTGTCAACATGACTGTGAATGAAATGGTATAAATCCGGCCCAGATATCACTGCTAGGGAACACTTGATTATAATCACAGATGGCTGCATGAAATCGAGTTGGTTATTCGGTGATATTATTTCATTTGAAGAATGATGGCTGTTTTGCATTTTGTGGATAGGTACTTGCGTAACTTGAAGAAACGTTATGCCTCACGAACAATAACAAATACGTAATTATAAACTGTTGTGTAATAATGTGCAGCATTTTTTCCTTCCACTGTTATTTACTCTAGCACTTTCGCCCCTACAGGGCCTCATCAGCAGCAAACTGTTACACAACCTGTGCCCACCATCCACCACAAATGAAACTTCAGTCCTGGGCAAAGTTTCCTGTTTATACTGCGACAATGCAATTTTTTTAAAATGTGGAATTACATCATATTTCACCAGTATTAGGTGCATGGCAACTCCACTAACAATCGAGACAGCCTCCGCAGGCGGAAGTGTGACCAGTGGTATAATGACTACTGAGATCAGAGCGCAGGTAACCTTATATCCCCCCCCCCCCCCACCATACTGCCCCAAAAAATAAAATAGCATATATGTATTAACAACTAATGGGAATTTAAAAAACGCTGCAAATCCCTGCACAACGGTTTATTATTTTGTACAGAATACCCTTCTGTTACAGATCACAGCTCCCTGTGTAGACAACCCGTCTATAAAATATAATATGTACTATTCTATAAATATTATGTAGATCGCAGACCCTCCGTAGGTTAGTACCTAACCCCGTACTCAATACTAGGTACATACCTAAATCAGGAGTTAAATGTTGCTAAAATAATTCTGTCGATGACAAGCAGTAACTAAAATGGCAAAAAGAAACGCAAATAATGAAGTTCTGAAGGAAAATTGTTGATGTGGAGTGAAATAGATGCTTCTTCTGTGTAGATCACAGTTTTCTGTGGTCAATACCTACCCTCATGGTCAAGTATAATGAACCGTTGTGTAATAACTTGCTCATCAATAATACTTCAACGGTTGTTCAAGTTGCAAAAGTATTGATCAACAAAATCCAGCCCCTTCTTGGTAGATGAACTGTTGTGTAATAATTTACCGTTGTGTACTAATTTGCCGTTGTGTAATAATTTACCATTGTGCAATAATTTACCCATCAATAATACTTCAATGTTGGTTCAAGTTTCACTTATCAAATGAAAAAATATCGCAGAACAACCAACTCTACTTCATACAGCCATCCTTGATTGTAATCAGGTGCTCCCTAGTGATGATATCCGGGCCGGATTTATAAGTTTGATTCACGATCGTGTTGACGTAGCTTTTTGGTGCACACGAACGGCTGGACATACAATGCTCCGGGTGGTCTCAAAAAATGGTTTAGCTCATGACAAATTTAATAACGATTGAAAAACCACACCCTTCTATCGAAAGTTTTCAAGCTACGGCGTTCTGAAAATTTCAACCCCTATTTTTAACCCCTTAGAGATGACTGACAGTAACACCGAGCTTCGAGGACCAACTAGACGCCAAACGGAACCTATAACCCGAATTTCATCAATTTTTTTTCATGGTAACTAAGAAAAGTGCTCAGTACGGCGTACAGACAGAAATTTTTTTATTGCATTTTCGGATTCTTCATACCTTGAAACGTAAACCATCAAATTTTGAGGGGGGGGGGGGGGGGGGGGGGGGGGTTAGAATTTTTTTTTCATGCTCGATTCCAAAGGTTCATTATTGAAAATAATAAACCAAAATGCTAACGGAATTTGACTCAACATAACTATAAAATCAACAATAAGTAAATAAATGAGGTAAATGAGTAACCTGATGATGGTGTAATAGCTAGGCAAAATTGCTAGAGTAAATAAAAGTAGGATGAAAAAAGGGAAGTGTCATATCTCCCACCTCCACCTACGGAAATGAGTGAATCTAGTGCTAACTGTAAACGCCTCGGTATATCTCCAGGTTCCTAATCCATAATCACCTCCTAGGGGGGATTCAATAGCATTTCAGAAAAAAATGAATAGCACAGCATACCTTAAAAGTGGATGAACTCTACAGGCATGGATGTAATCATCGCGTTATACCCAATCCACAGGTGGAATTGGTTGAAGCAGTGATAACTTGTTGAACTATTACAGTTGGGAGTGTTACGTTGATGCTTATGTGAGTGCTCTAAAAGTTAGCTTTCACTCGAGTTAGATTCAACAACGGATTACCTACTCTTGGCTGGAATCGGACTCCAAGGGATTATGTAGTGAATCATACATAATAAAACACCTGTTTTAAAGCTACATGGTGATTGGCCCACACCACTGAACTACTTTGAGGCAAATTGGCCAAAATGAGGCATCCACCAAGGCTGATTGGCATAGTGAGAATATACCTTAACTACACTAAGGAAATTGTTCTACCTTCTGCATATTTTCTATGTCACTAGTTGGACAACCACTGCGAGGAACTGAGTCATTAGTCCATGTAAAACTTGGAGGATCAAATGAGACCGAGAGAACTGTGATGTGGGAGGTGTCAGGGTCACCAAACGTTTCGCTCACAGCACTAAGCAAGTTCAGCTGCCAATCCAATGTTAAGCCAGGCGGGGTTGATGAGAGTTCAACAGTGAACGCATGATTTACTGTCCTGCGTGCTTTGTGGTTTTGAACCAAAATTTCAATCCGATCTTCAGCTGATAATCCGCCAGAGTCAATGGCTCTCAATGTGAATACCCATCTGGATACTTGCTCATCTAGAGGACTTGGAGAGAAACATTCAAGTGTTAAAAATGATGTCCCTTTGAGTACATTCAACTACAGTAGAACCTCGACTATTTGGAAACCCATAAACTAAAATTCTCCAGCTGGAATGTTTTCCCACCGATTTCCTCCCCCCCCCCCCCCCACAACACACACTGAAATTGCTCATCTCCCTCTTTTCCCAAATATCGTACGGCCAATCGTGCCGTATCATTTAACAAGCATAAATTATAAAATTTCTCCAAGACACCCCCCAGCCTATGAATTAAGGTTCTCAAACACTATGCAGGAACAGGACTGGAAACGCCGTGGGTAGGATGTGGGATGCCGGCCAGCCGCCGCTGTCCTGTCCTTCGCCTATACCCCCATTAGGCAGGACTTTCCTCAACACTCCTTCTCCCACCACTCGCCATGCTCAACTCGTCACAAGCAAGAGTGTGAGGGTGAACGCGGGGAAGGCGTGCGTGAATGTGGGGAAGGTAAAGATTGGACGGTGGAGGGAGAACGTCCAGTAGCAGGAAACGCCGTTTTTCGCTTTGAGAGCAATCGCGGTGGAACCCGACCTATCCTAGTGTGTGAGAACCTTTAAAGTGTGTTTCCACTGAGAAAGTGAGCACAGTCGAACAAGGAAATTTGTGTTTGTGAGATTGGTGGAAACAGTAGACAAGCGAATCGTCGTTTGCTGGCTCGTGTTCAGCTGCTGACCACGCGAATCTTCGTTTGACGTGTTTGATAGGTAGAAACAGGTGGGTGCTTGAACAAATGAAGATTCGTGCGTTCGTTTGCCATTTACCTGTGATAGGGCCAGGTCGATCTTTTTTGTTCGTTCTTTGCGCAGTTATATTTGTTATGGAGTGGAGCTATTTGAACTCATCTAACTTAATCGTGATAAACAGCGTCTGTTGTATCCCCGACTTTGACAATCGTCCACCTCCATGAGGCAAAATTTTTGGAACCACCTAAGTTCGGTTCACCATTCAGTTCTTGTACAAAGGCATCTACATTGATTGCCATTCTTTTATGGAGGAATTTAGAAACCCACATGCTTGTTTTTTTTCTTTCTTCTACTTCTACAGCAAAGGAATCACCAATAACGCGGCAGAAGCAGCCAATAAATCCCTGTCCACCACAACAAGAACATGTGAATGAAAACATGTGCAATTTCCACCAGGAGAACAAATTTTTTGTTCAGCATTGCACATATTTTCGTTTGGATTGGTTCTGAGCAATTTGCTCAGCTGGTGGAAACGGTAGGGTATTACTTTTTCACAGCTGACCAAATGCATGATCAATCGATCGTTTAGGCATGTTTGCTCGTGCAGTGGAAACGCACCTTTACATTCGTCAGTGCATTTATTATTAGTGCACTTACACATCCTATTGTAAAAACCCAGCTTTGAAGGTATTTGGATGAAAACTTCCTCTTTTTCTTGGTAAAATACACAAGTTAAGAATTTTTTTTAACACCTGTCCTGTAACTGTTGGATAATCGGGGTTCTACAAAGCTACTAATAAATGAAACATATTTCTCAGTACTAAATAAAGCTACTAAAATACATAGACTTACAGAGCATAAATTTCTTTAGTATCACCATTTAGCTGGATCCAACTATCTTCAGGAAGAGCAGTCTTTTCTGGTGTAAGCAGTTTAATGGTGAGGTCCTTAGTGCTTCCATCTTCCAAGTCTGAAAAAGCTTCATTGGGGATCTTATACCTAAAACAATAATAATCCAAGATGGAATGGACATTTGGAAATGGGGTGTATTAAATTATTATTGATGTCTTCTACTAAAATAATATGCCAGCAACTGGGCTTTGAGAAATAAGGCCTTTTCAGTTGCATAGCCCCTGGGATTGGCCAGTTTGTAAGGTGAACCCCTCAGATGCGGGGTTAGATGAACCTTTGGGGTTCTATTTGCCACTGTTTGAAAATTCAATGAACAAAACACGTTATCCCCCATTTTGACCATCCAGAACGAAATCTGACGATAAAATCCAACTATTTAGCTCTTTCAATGGCAACTACTCTCTAAATTCCAGCTCTATTCAACCACCCTTTCATAAGTTATGGGTGTATTAAGGATTTTGAGTCACCCATGAGCAGACAGAAGTTACAGTTTGGTTTAATAGAATTCATATGGAACCATCAGAGTGCGATTAGGAGAATCTCATATTATGGCACTATCCATCGTGCACCTACCCTCCAATTTCATTTCATTCAGACAAATGAGTCGTAGTGATGCAAGTGTTTTACGTTTGTGCAAGCACAGACGAAAGTTATCATTCAGCTTTTATGAAATTTATTAGAAATAATGTACGGCACAACAGGTACCTACATCCAAATTTCATCGCATTCAGACAATAACTGTTATTGGGAGGAAAACATGTTTGTCATCAGAAATCAAAATGTTCACTTGATTTAAGTTTTAGATCATTCTGATAAAATTTGGTGCAGTACCTGCATGTCTATCCATGTGTGCACCTAGCAATATGAAAGTATGGTCATAATGAGCTGAAACGTGGAGGTGGGTTTGGTATAGGCCCTAGATGGTCCAACATGAATTTCGTCAAATCAGACTGTTACATTTGTCTGTGCTTGTGCGAAAGTGAAATTCTTCCTATGCTCATAACTAGGTACCTACTAAGGAATGGTCGTAATCATCTGAAATTCGGAGGGTAAGTGCATATTTTTTTTTTTTTAATTGAAAGATTGTGATGAGAGGTTTCCAAAAATAATCAGTAGAAAAAGTTCTACTGATGCAGCATGATGAGTGAATTTTGAAATTTTAACTTGATGCCATTATGCCAATTTTTGGTTTATTATTTTCAATAACGAACCATTGGAATCGAGCATGAAAAAAAATTCTTACCCCCCCTCAAAATTTGATGGTTTACGTTTCAAGGTATGTAGAATCCAAAACTGCAATAAAAATATTTCTGTCTGTCCGCCGTACGGGCCACTTTTCTTAGTTACCATGAAAGAAAATTGATGAAATTCGGGTTATAGGTTCCGTTCGGGGTCTAGTTGGTCCTCGAAGCTCGACGTTACTGTCAGTCATCTCTAAGGGGTTCAAAATAGGGGTTGAAATTTTCAAAACGCCTATACCTTTTTTTTACGTGAATCTCTTTACGGTTTTAAATAGTTCTTGAACTTACGAGTTTTTTAAGACCACCTGGAGCATTTTACGTCCCTCCGTTCGTTCACAGTAAGGCCCCGAAGTTTGCACCGATAGGCATTTTCGACTCCAGTGTGAATGAAATTGTATACATTCAAATCAAATCTCGTTACCAGGGACGCCCCGACAATAGGAAATTTAGCCGGAGATAAAATCATTGCTAGGGGCCACCTGATTATATTAGCGGGGTATGAAGTCGAGTTGGTTGTTCTGTGATATTATTTCATTTGAAAAATGATGGCTGTTTTGGAGTTTGTTGATAGGTAGTAAAACTTGAACAAACGTTGGGTAAATTATTACTACACGATGGTAAATCATTACTCAACAGTAAATTATTACACAACGGTTCATTATACCATCTACGTAGAAGAGGCTGGAGGTTGTTGGTAGGTACTTTTGCAACTTTTTTCACTCCTCATCAACAATTTCTTTTCAGAACTTCATTATGTGTGTTTCTTTTTGTTAGGTACTGTTTGTCATCGGCAGAATTGTTTTAGCAACATTCAACTCGTGATTTAGGTAGGTACCTAGTAACGAGTACGGGGTTAGGTACTAACCTACGGAGGGTCTGCGATCTACATAAAATCTATAGAATAGTACATATTATATTATATAGACGGGTTATCTATACAGAGAGCGGTGATCTGTAACAGAAGGGTATTCTGTAAAAAATAATAAACCGTTGTGCAGGGATTTGCAGCGTTTTGCAATTGTTGACGCCCAAAACTACAATTTGACCCACTGTGTTTGAGAACTTTTCACGGGTACTGAAACACCTTGGGTCACCATTTTATATTACTTCTGATGAATTTATATATGTAGACGTTCAGTAATTTTAGCAACTTTCACTGACTTTTGACCCTCAAACACTCAAATTTGGACAACTTTATTTTTTTAAAATAAAAAAATTTTTTGACTTCAAGTGGCAACTCCTGAGCTTTGAAAATACCGTAACTGTGCAACAGCCTCACCAGGTTATCATATTCAGCGCCACTGACCATGTTGTGGCTACCATCAGATCCGGATAGAGCCCCTCAGACATTTAAAAAATCATTATCGTGACTTCTTTGGTCTTTTCCAGGCTTGGATTTCCTATATCCATATCCTGACGACTAACTTATTGCTTCTTGTTTCTAATGCTGAAGAAAGCATTTAGGACACTGCTCCAGGCAATGGCTGAGCTGATGAACAGGGTAAGAGCAATGTGATATCCAAGCCTCAGGAAAAAATGAAGGGTAGATATACCCATCTTGGTAGGGAGGGTTGAGATAGGGAAGAATCCAAAAATGCTGGTGAGTGAGGGCTGGGTGGTTCAGCTACCACTGAATCTGTATTCTGTACCCTTTTCAAAGGGTGGCTATTAAAACAAGTTTGTTTTGAACAGTTTGTTCGTTTTTTAGGCGGACTGAAGGCATAATCACTTTGGGGAAAAATACCAATAAGGCAACAAAATACAAGGGAAAGATCAGGTGCTATTTTTTGTAGGTAACCTTGAAGTTTACAAGTTTTTTTTTTTAGTTTCACTCGAATTAATGCAGGCTATTTCTGCCATTTTGCAAGGCACTGCTATCCATGATTCAACAGAAGACATTTTAAGGGTATATTACAATATCAGTGCTAGGTAATGTTTCATCAGCCCAGGAAACTCATCAGCCCAGGAATGTGTGATCTATATTGCTTGTGTAGACAACTCTTGCTTCCTTGCCTCAACCCTCACAACCATGTTATGAACAAGAACTCAAAAATCATCTCTAACAACGTGGCAAGGAAGATAACAGGCGATTTAAAAATAACCTCTTCAAAGGTACCTTAGCACTTTTCCAGCTGTCACAGGAAGCTTTTTCAAACGTTGGCCAATGTTGGGTGGGAAATTTTTGGTTTCAAAATAGACATTTTCGACGGTAGTTGGGCTTTCAGGAAGTGTAGGAGTTGGTCCATTACTAGTGCTACTTGAGCCATCAAACTGACCAAACGAGGATGTAGGCAACGAAGGAGACGACGACCATCTGTCCCCTTCAGTCTCCATAGATACATCAGTTGCCTGAATAATACAATTATCACAACAACGTAAGAAAGAAAGGCAATGAAACACAAATATGGATCAAGTTTCAAATACTAGTAGACAGTTGATAACATAAAAGACGCACTAACATTTTCATTCAAAGTAGATGGAGAGGTTGCTTCAACTACAGCTGTTGGTGATATATCACTGGATATATCAATGGATTCAGGATCAAATCTAGGAGAGCTGGGGATAGAGGGGCGATCAGGATGCTAAAAAAAAAGAAAAAAAAGTACACACACACAGAAAACATGAATAGTTATTCCACCAACATTTCTCAAATTAGGACTTGGTCCAAAAAGAAAATCATGAGTTCTTTTTTACATGGATAAAGACAAAAAAGATGTGCATACAAAGGTCATAATCAAAATATAGATATCATATTCACTGATATTATTTTCATTCTTTCCTGTCTCCAACAGGTATAATTATTTTGTCATATGGGTGCTTACAAAAGTTGGTGTGGCCATTATAGAGCTCTGGGGAGCAACAGTGTCAGAATTAGGTTCTCCACGATGATGACGTCTCTTATGGGTGACTGGAAGAGAGTCCATTAAATAAGTTGGAGAAGGGTCAACTCGGAAAACTGGAGTTTCAGTGTTTTCAACAACTACTCTTGGTTCTGGGACTCCACCACCCAAGTCCTCATTTGGGTCAATAAACGCCATTCCAGGTGTCTAAAACAGAATGTATCACATTACAGTGATAGATGGATCGAACATGATTGAACAATGTTTGATATATCATAGCACGCATGCATTTGAAATTTCGAACAAAACCATTTGTACTCTATTCTAGAACACCTGCAGTTCATGGAAATTGTATCAAACCCAGAAAAAAAGTTTTTAAAAATTATAAATAAAATAAAATTCTGAAGTAGGATTTTAAAAGAGGAAGAATGGAAGGCCTCGATGAACACCCTGGGAATGGCTGATTCAACTGTGACAAACAACTAAGCTTCTTCTGCTCCTTCATCATCAATATCCACGTGAAGGGTATAGGGAAAATCAGTTAAGCTAATTTTATGTCAAAATCGAGATATTGGATTCACAGTATCCTAATATATGGTATAGAATTCTGGGGCGGAGCATATGCCCAAACCTTCCGCTCGCTCAATATTGTGTGCAACTCCCTCATTGGGATCATCACTCGGTCGCATTCCCGAACGCGAATCAATGATCTTTTTAAAAAATTTGATATTCTTCCACCAAGACTGATATTTGTCTATCGCTCCCTGCTTCGTGTCCACAAGATTAAAAAATGTCTACCCCACCGCATTGTCTTGCGAGTCACCTGAGCAACATGCGAGGGTAGTCAAATTCTAGTTCCCCGCCCTACCACTGATTTTTTCACAAGACAATTTCCATGGCTGCCTCCCACAATATACGCCTCACTTCCGACTACCTTACAATCAGATCAGTCGACTAATTCCTTCAAAAAAAGAATAGGTGCATACCTGCTTCAAATGCACAAATCTGAACTGCACACTGACTTCTTGAATAGGTTTGATTTGTAATTGTAACTGTGTTATGTGTTAGGTAATTACTATCTTGGAATATGGATGGCATAGGTGCTACATACCCATTCATATATACTTTTTTTTTCTTTCCACTCAAGTTGAATATTGTCTGTAAATATATTGTTTCCAGCTCAAAGTATCGATCCAAACTAATAAGCTAGTTCAGTGACAACCAGCCCCTGGACGGGTCGTCAAGACCTTAGGGGCCCATTCATGAACTTGGTTTTCGCATGATTCTGTACAACTTATATTCTTCATTATGTACTTAATATGTTTTTGAATAAAGAATTGAATATTCGTTGGTATCATCTGATTCAGGAAGGGAGGGCACACCTTGTAAAAGCTTAAACAAGGGAAAGCAACACGGCACCTGACAACACTTTGCAGGCTTCAAGTTGTACATTTCAGGGAAAGAACAGAGTGAGTCAATAAAAACAGGGAAAGAACACAGTCTCTGAACAAACCTTGTTATTTCTTGTTTTCCACAGTTCATTCCCTGTACAGCAACATTTTAGAAGCCATCAACTTTTGACAGGCCTGGTTTTTTCCCTTTGAATAATGTAAGAGACGTGTCATTCGAACCACCACCAAAATTCACTGCTGCCAAAGGGGGAACAAAATCAAGGTTTTGAGTGCCAAAGAGTGAATGCAAAGTTCGGTGGAAGGGGAGTTTGAGCTATGAAGTATTTAGTACATTTTTAATCGTAATGCTATAGATAATAATAAATATTTTCGAAGTTCAAGTGTAAACATTTTATGGTGGGGGAGGATAGTATTGGGTGGGGGGGGGGGATTCCATACAGTTTTACCGCATACTAGTTCTAAAACACAGATAATTTTGATAGAATGAAGTTAGGTTTTTTGGTACGGTAATTATTGACGAAAACATAACACGAGGTGACAAAAGCATAACTCCTGTCCCCCTAGTGGCAGTCTGCCACCGCCCAATGGCCCAAAAAACCCAACATCATCAAACCTGATACTACTGCCATTCGTAAACTACAATCACACTGAATCCCCCCAAAAACAACACTGTTGTAAAAATTCATCTGCCAAGAAAATCTCTGCACCCATGAAAATCTTCGCACCTTGCTCTTGGATATGCATGTACAAACCTGTTCTTTCTGCCCCCCTCATTGTTTCCCTGTTTCTTTAAACGCTTTTTTGCGGGGAGTTTTTTGCTCGCAGTGCTTGCTAATTAAGGCTGACATTTTATGTGGTACTATAGGATATTTTTTCAAAAACACAACGGATAAACAGCTATTTTTGAGACAGTGTGGCCTCAAAAACTTATTTCATTTAACTTGAAAACACCCTCATTTGTTTGCTACAATCCTGCAGAAATCGATATATGGTGAAAGGCCGACAAAACTCTCATTACGAACTGTACGTCAGACACATAATAATCCTAAATGTCAGCTGCCAATGTCCCCTAATACCACAAAAAATGGCATCATTGATTTTTTTTTTTAAACCAAAAATGATGTGATACAAAAAAATTGGGAATAAGTGTACCTGCCAAGCTGCCCAAAATGATATTTTTCTCTATATTTTATCTATTCATGATTGCGTGAATGAATGTGTAGTTTCATGTTTGACGAAGTCGGGTTTTTAGAGTGACTTGTTGGCTCAAAAATGGGGAACTGGATTTTATTAATGAATTAACACCTGAAGTTTGAGCATTACATTATCATTATTCTCCACCCTGCATAAGCAAATAACCTGAAATCATGGGCAACCTCAGGCCCCAACTATGTTTTACCTCTCTCCTTTTCCTGAAGTCACTGTCTTCATGGGTCAATTTCCATCCAATAATGGGATGGTGTAAAATGGTAGCCAGCTCGCCATTTTTGGAGTTTGTCTTGATTAGATCAACATGCTCATTGAATTTATTCCATACATTACCACTACAACCAATCTGTGAGAAAATAAAAAACTGAACATCAGTATTAATTGACAGCTGGCCATATTCTAAAATCTCAATATATATTTGGTATGAAGAATCAGTCAAAAAGTATACTAGTTTATGAACAATATTTGGAAACTTCAGCAAACACATTGGTATCATAGAATACGTGATAAGTTGGTCACCTCACCTGCATGCTCAGAACTGGAGCAGGCCCACTAGTACTTCGTTGAATGATATTACCAGGACCAGCACTGATGACATTATCAGTCAACGTTCCAGGTTTTTCAACAACATGACTCATGAAAACCAGTTCCTATAAATAAATAATCAATCTTAGCTATGGTAAGAATGCCGAAGAAGACGACTGCAGTTCAACAGAGGAAAGTCTTGGATTTTCACAGAACTTTAATATAAAACAGAAATCTGAACTGAGGAAGGGTCAACTCACTGTTTGTGCTTTAATCTGACACCTTGAAATAATAATAACAATGGAAGATATTCCAGCAATATAAACATAGAAAGTGCAATAAAGTTGTTTGTAACAAACGACTAGCTCATATATTGTACTACTAAGATCAGTGCTGAGGAGTCTTACTTGAACAATGCCAAGAAGATAAGCGCAAGAACTCATGGCTGTAACTAACAAAATTATTCGAAGTTGTTTCTTCTATTACCTACTCTTGAATGGATAACCCCACAAATTAACTTATTCAGTCCTGGGTTATCAACCACAAAAATGGTTGAATAACACCAAAGCAAACTGCAACTTTCATCTGCACATGCACAAAACATGTGCTTTCCTTTGAAAATACTCCCTGTTTGTTTAGCTCGTAATATAAAGTTGGTAACCCAATGCCGAGCCAAGTAATCCATGGATTACACTAGAATGGATAATTGTGAAACCTAAGAATATTCTACAACAATTCATGTACATACTAGGAAGTTTGGACCCATCACAATAGCTTCAATAATTCACCATACTGTCTGATAATTCGAGGAGAAAGAAAATGTGAATACAAGAGGCAAATAAAAGAGCATTTATTTAAAAAATAAGACATACTTATAGATTTTTTTTGCTTTGAATGCCTTAATTGCTTTGATTAATCTTTTCCAGGGCAACAATGTGGGAAAGCATACAACGGGTACACTGATTCATAACAAAAAACCAGAACCTATGGACATGAATGTAGTGTAGATTTAATGGGGGGAAAAATCCTCGGAGCAGTCTCTTGTCTAATGTGATTATCATTAGTTAATTGAGTCGTACGCGAACCTCCGAGCAGGAAACATCGGTCGGAGCTCTAGTGAAAAGAAAACAGTTAGTAATAATTATTATTTTCGCCGTGTCAGGAATGATATTGTGAGGAAAATGGACGAGGAAAGCGACGGCGGCGAGTCAATCGCCGAAATTGTTGACAAAACAAAACTGAAGGTTGTGCAACACCGGACCTCTACTGCGGCATTCCGTATCCAGGATGAGCACATCAACTCAGCATTTGGTGAGCTCTATAATACTATCATTGCCCTTTGTGAATATTTGACCCAAGCTGATCTCAAAATGAGCACTATGGCTAGCACAATTACTCAAAACACAAACAGCAAGGCTGAAACCAAAATGTATAGTACGGATGAGGATGACCTTGAACGAGAAACAAATTGGATCCTCAAAAGAGGCAAAAAGAAACGAAAAGCATCATCCTCTCCGGAAGTAGCCACCTTACCTGATCAACCCAAAGGGACATCTGTCCCTAAAAAGCAGGAAATTAAGGATTACCCCCCTCCACCCATCAACGTAATTGGTATCAAGGACTTTAAGGAGTTGAGCCCACTAATAAAATCGGCGACAAGTTCAGAGTGGAAAGTAACCGCTCTCAACAATAATAAGTGGAAGATTTATGTCCAAGATAAGGACGCGTACCGTGCTGTGACCCAAAGGCTGAAAGACGAAAGCCTTCAGTGGTACACATACGAGAATAAGCATGATCGTCCCATTAAGGTGGTAGCCCGAGGGCTTCATCACTCCTGCCCACCACAAGAGATTATTGAAGACCTCCAAGGTATAGGGTTATAAAATCCTAGAGGCAGTCAACCTCGTCAAGAAGGAAAAACAACCCAGTGAGCAAGATGCACCAATTACGGTGCTGAAAAAACTTCCTTTATTTATGCTCTCATTTGACAAGGAGGATGATATTAAAAAAATTTATGAAATTAAGCATATCATGAATCTAAAGGTTACAATTGAGCCCCTGAGGAAGACAACAGCACTAATTCCACAGTGCAAGTCCTGCCAGTCGTTCAATCATACACACAGGTACTGTCAAATGGGACCTAGGTGTGTCAAGTGCGCTGGTAAGCACAATACAAGTGATTGCCAGAAAACAAATGAATCACCTCCCAAGTGCATCAATTGCAAAGGCGACCACCCCGCGAACTATCGCGGGTGTGAAGTGGCAAAGGAACTTCAAAGGCTCCGTGATAAAAGGGAATCGGTTTGTGTTAACCATGGTGGATTTCTTCACTAAATGGCCAGAGGCCATACCGATCCCAGATCAACGGGCCGAGACCGTAGCCTCCGCTATGATTGAACATGTCATTTCTCGTTTTGGGATCCCGGGGGAAGTCCATTCAGACCGAGGCACTAATTTTGAATCGGAGCTGTTCCGGTGTCTAATGGACCAGCTTGGCATTCGGAAGACAAGAAGTACTCCCCTTCATCCACAAAGCGAAGGACAAGTGGAGAGACTGCATAGAACTCTATATGACTGGTTGGCAAAAATGATACAGGAACACCAGGGGGATTGGGATTTGCAGTTGCTCATTGCCCTGTTGGCTTATAGAGCGTCGGAGCACGCATCTACAGGGTATTCGCCAGCTTTCCTAGTCTATGGAAGGGAATTAATGTTGCCAGCTCATCTACTTTTTGGGAAGCCTCCCAACGATGAGCGCCTGCCACAGTATGTCGCCGAGCTTCGGGAAAGAATCTCCGAAGCCCATGTCAAGTCCAGGGATCGACTGATCATACGCCCTGAAGACATGAAACGGAGGTATGACGTCGGCTCAAGGCGACCACGGTTCCAGGAGGGAGATCGCGTCTGGCTCCATAATCCCCAGAGGATCAAAGGACGGAACCCCAAGCTGCAATGTCCGTGGGAGGGCCCTTACGAGGTAGTAAAGCGCCTGAACGATGTCGTTTTCCGAATACGGAGTCTGAAGGGGCGACTGAAGGTCGTCCATGCTGACAGGCTCACCATGTACTGTGGCCCTTAAAAGAAGAGGTGGTGAAAGTGTTATGAATCAGGTGTTAGAAAATGTTTTGGGGTTGTTAGCGAGGAAAATTCGTGGGCAAGACTGGTTTTGGGTGAGTGTACGAAAAACTGTAAGTTCGGTGACTATTTTTCTAGGACTATTTCTGTTTCCGAATAAATCTGTGTTATTCGTCCGACGTCCATTCTTAACAATATGTTCGAGGGATTCATTGTCAACGCCACAGCTGTTTCAGTGTGCTGAGTCACTTTGTCCGATTCTGTGCAAATATGTTGCAACCAGTCCATGATCTGAATGCAGGCGAGCCACAATTCTGACGGGCTTCTTACCAAAATCAAACTGCTTAAACCAGGGTTTCACAGAAACCAGAGGATTTTCCTTGCAATATCTCGCCCATTTCCGCTCGGGCCTTGTTGTACAATTGCCATTGGTTGATCAAACGTCGACATATGATCGTGTCAAGGTCAGTGTGTGGGACTTTTAGATCCACTGGCGTACCCTGTAGTCAAGGTAAGGCCTTAACCTTTACACCCTGTATACAGGTGAATAACAAACCGTTGTGTAATAATTTGCAGCATTTTTCAATTTGCTTTCTCATAGAGAAATTCTAGTGACGGTGCAAAATCTAATATCTATAAATTTCACCGGATCAAGATGTTTCATTTTCATTATTTACAAAACTAAGCGCGCTTGGTTGGATTTTCATGATATTTCAACATGCTCTAGCACCTAAGCCACGCAACTGACGAAAAAACGTGTTGTCATCAAATTTGTAGAACATTTTCTTATCTTTCATTTTTTATATAGTTTGTTTTGTTGTACAGTGAATAGTTATTGGGAAAGAAATTTTAAAAACTGCTATTTTTCCGTTTTTTGAAAAACGCAGACTAGATACGAGGTGTCGAAGTCCAGAATCTGACTCGGCACCCCAAAAAACATAGAACCGTTCACAAAAAACTTACTTGATTTTTTTCTTTCTGCAAATCCCTTGACTGGAGTAAAAGGAACTGCTACAGTTTTTTAAAACGCTGCAAAGTCCTTGCCACATAGGTTTATTATTCTACTGGACACACCTACAGCAAGGACGGCTATTCATTTTTGTTTCTTTCATGTGTAACGAGTGACATTGCTATTTTTGATGGTTTCCACCAAATTTGGCCCCCCCAAAAAAAACACGAATAAGGCTCCTATTTTTTTTTAATTACCTTTGCTGGTGCCATTTAATTGTCTTGATTCACTTGTTGATACTACTTCTAGTGTTATTATACACACTTATTGTGATTTCAGACAATTTCCCAGATTGTTAACTCATAAAAAATTAATTTTGGGAGCTGAACTTTCGTTACAACCTCAATTCTTCACTCCGTGGTCAAAATAAACTTCATATTCGGTCTTCTCGCCCTTGAAAACATGGAAAACGATACCTCACAAGCTCATCTTCACTAAAACCTCAAAAAAAAAAAAAACGCGAAAACCCCATTTTTACACCCTTTTTCTCCCCATAACACCCCTGGATGTATTCTGACCACCGTCATCTACGCACCTTGAAATGTTAAAAAAAAAAAATTAAAAAAAAATGAGGGGGTGTTCACAAAATGTTTTGCTGTTCAAAATGCATGTATTGAATCTTTTGAACCCATTGCAATAGCTTATAGTCTTCAAATCGCTCTGAAACGGAAGAGAACCATAATAATTTTAAAACTAAAAGTATTGAAACTTTTAGACCCATTGCAACAGCTTATTTTCTTCAAAATTCCACTATAACCCAGATGGCAAAAAGAGTTGTGTACACAAAACCATGGAAAATGGCTGACAGTTGGTAAATAGTCACTGATGCTTCATAACTTTGCTCATAAGGTCATGCTACGTGAATCGAACTTTTCTTCATTCAAGTTTCTTTTAAATTTGAATGGGACAGCATAAGATTTTGAATCTGCCCAACTAAACATTAGCATTATACATTTCCCAGTTTCAGAGACATGGGTAACAGAGAGTAACAGATGGGGAAAACTCATTTTTGTGACTTCACTGTATCACATCCAGAATGGGGCACCTGCATGAGAATTTCGCTATTAGTTTAGTAGGAAGCTCGTGATGACAGATTTACAAACAGGTGCAGTATGAGGGGTACGCGATTAGCAAAAAATTACCAATAATGAGTGTTGAAATTCTGAACCCTTTGCTATGCCACTGTCCGTGCCCCTTGTGGGCCTCCCGCCCATCCAGCTTGGGGACTTCATGACATACCTAAGTGGAATATAAGATTAACATTTTGCAAACGAGGGGTTTCAAGGGTGCTAAATCCTATTTTGAAGTAAAAAAAAAAAAAAAAAAAACGTGAAATTCCCACTCATGAAAATTTCTCGTTGGTTTTATTGATATGGAAATTGAAAAAAATAGAAATAAATAAATAAAACATTTTTTTAAACCAACAGAAAAATTGATACGAAAAGATAAAAATTTCAGAACTTACTTTTTTAATGTTGAGAAATTCAGCCCAATTTTTCAAAGCAAACACTTTCTGCTTGGCAGTCAAAGTAGAAAAATCAGCATCCAACACCAAACTCATAATAGTTTTTTCTTCAGCTTGTTTACATTCAGTCTAGAACAAGAGCGTATGATTATCACAAACCCTGTTGCACGTGACGACCAATCCATTAGAAGCAAACCACCATTTTATGTGATTTTTACAAGTGAAAGTAACTTTGTTGAGGTTGCCATTCTCTTTGTTGATCTGTAATTTTTATGGGAGTGTTCGACAGGGAAAATACATATATATGTATCATGGAGTTCAGATCCTAACATGTAGGCCACTGCATGTGTTGCCAAGAATGTTTTTGGAAGAAAAATATACACATACTCGCTCGCAAACTTTGATTATTTTAAAAGATTAAGAGCATTTCAATGCCGCTGGCTGTTGGCGACATGGTCGTCATAATCCATCAAAGTCGTCACCACCACTCGAATGGCCCACTGTGCATGTGGAAGAGCTGGTGCCTGGAGTATACGGCATTTCCAGATCCGCTCAAGTTAGGACAGCCACGCATTCCTACCTACGACCAGTGGGAGAGCTTACTAAGCTTCTCCCTTATACATCCGACTCTTGACTTCTACCACAAACAGACAGACTGATCAAAGGGTGGGTGGTGTACGCACTTTCAAATTTACACGTATTTCATGAGGCCACAAGGTGCTACACTGTTCAGTCATCAGGACCAATAAACCCAATCGGCGAGCCAGATCTCTCGCCTTCACAGTACTCAAACATGGGTAGCCCCATACATTTCTCTCGTGTGCTATCAAAAATTAATACTCAAATTTATATACATGATATAACCTTCGAATACAGCAAATAACGACAGTCATACCTGTTCATACATATATTAATTCAAAGCTAGTAATTGGCTTTCTAATTCACTGTAACGCCATTATACTCTTAATATCACCCGTCTTATGCTTAGTATAATCAGCATCAAGGCTTCACATCGATTTTGCCGGCTGGTAAGCCCATCTCACCACTTCTATGAGTACTACTAGGCGAGTGTTAATGGGATCCTTTTGGGACCGGACGTGGAAATAAGTGTAGGCAAACGTTTTATGACTTTAATCGCTTCACTGGATGCCTAGCAATATCCTAGTTTTGCACGGTATCCTGAAGTGAGAGCAGAGCAGAAAAACCACAAAATTTTTGGACTTTCTTCAGTTTTTTGCACATAACTCTTAAACGACGAAGAAATAACTAGAGTGGCCGTCAGGGGGACCAGAGTGTGTTTAACTTTCCCCACTCGCTGGTGCCACGCTCAGCGCGTTTCCTTATTTTCTGCACTCTGAACAGTTTGTTGTTGACGCGCCCAGTTGTTTAAGTTTGCTTTGGTTTTTAGTGCAATGTGATTGTGTTTGAGTGACTGTTGTAGGTAGGCGAGTAGCTACCCAATTTTATAAAGAGAAAATGCCAAGTGAGTGTGTCGCGTATGGATGCCAAAACAGTGAGAGAACCAAGGCCGTTGGCGATGGCAAGGTAAGGAAGACTTCCTTTCACCGTTTCCCTAAAGACCCTGAACTCAGAGAAAAATGGGTCCGATCAATCAGGAGAGAAAAATGGCCATTTTAAAGAATCCAATTATGATAATTCATCTCCTTTTTGAAGATATCTAAAAAAATATGCCATTCCGTCGATATTTTCTGCTTTTCCACCTCAATTACAGCCGTCAACTTCCACTTCAAAGATACCGCGGAGGGTTTTGAAGCGGGATTCCTCACCATTTCCATCTCCAGTTCCAGAAAAAATACCAAAAACTGACTTGGAAATAACTTCGAAAAAACTTGAAAAAACCAAACAAAGGCTAATTGCTACAAGGAAAAAGTTGCGAAATGCCAATTTGAAACAGAAGCAACTGAAAGTGGCAAATTTACAAGAGATTGCGAAGGAATTGAAAAATAAAAATCTTATATTGTCGGAGCACGGTGATTTATTACACAACATTTCCAAGACGTCGTTTTGCCTGATGCAGAGAGAATCTCAGAAAAAAATCAACCCAAAATTGAAAAAAGTATACGATGACCGATTGCGAAATTTTGCTACCACACTGCAATTTTTGTCTCCAAAAGCGTACAGTTTTGTTCGATGCACTTTTCAAACCTGCCTTCCTCATCCGCGAACAATAGCCAAGTGGTATTCTTCAATTAATGCTAAACCAGGTTTCAGCTCAGAATTTTTCCATGTACTGAAGGACAAGTGCCATAACCAACACGGTCTGGTATGCTCTTTGATGTTTGAAGGGATGGCCATTCGACAACATATTGACTGGGCCGGAAAAACATTGTATGGGTACATGGACTTGGGCCGTGGAAATTCTGACGATGGAGCTCCGGTGGCGAGTGAAGTGATAGTCATACACCTCGTCAGTATTAACACTTTTTGGAAAATACCGTTGGGTTACTTTTTCATTAAAGGAATCAGCGGTGAACAGATCTACTCATTGACATTGCAATGCTTGCAACTTCTTTCTGAAGTGAACATCAAAGTTGCCTCTATCACGTGCGATGGTACCTCTTCCAATTTTGCTTCTTTCGCAAGGTTCGGATGTAATCTGAAAGATCCCTACCATCTTCAGATGAATTTCACGACTGGACTCCATCATGTTCATGTTTTCTTTGATCCATCTCACATACTTAAATTGGTTCGGAATTCCCTCCATAACTTGAAAGAGCTTCTGGACTCCGATGGCAGGGTGATTAGTTGGATATATTTTGACAAATTATTGCAACTGCAAGAAAATGAGGGATTAAATCTGGGAAACAAAATTAAAAAACAGCATGTTTACTTCAAGAACCAAATAATGAAAGTAAAATTGGCAGCCCAGCTGTTGAGCACCAGTGTAGAGGTTGCCTTGAAATGGTGTAAAATGAAAAAAATTCCTGGCTTTGAAGAATGTGACGGCACTATTCACTTCATCAAAATTTTCAACGATTTATTCGACGTCCTCAATTCAAGAAGCATAAGGGAAAAATATTTAAAACAAGCCATTAATGAAAATAATGAAGTTGAAATTTTTAGCGTGCTGGAGAAGGCTGAAAATTACATCCCCAGTTTAAAAGAAAAGAGTGGCAAACTCGTAATTAACAGCTCCCGAAAAACTGGGTTCCGGGGTTTCCTAATATGCATCAGTAGCATGAGAAGTATGTATGACAAGCTGGTAAAACGTGATAGTGTTAAAGTATGTACCAATGTACAAGATTAGCCAGGATCACTTGGAACGATTGCTTGGGTACATCAGACGGAGAGGAGGGACTAACGATAACTCAAGTGCCTATGAATTTTGCCACTTGTTCCGTAAGATAATTCTGCATAAGCAACTTCATGAAAGTGACAGCAACAGTGGAAACGCAATCCCACTCGACAAAATTGACCTTCTGGGACTCGGCTAAGGGAGGAATATCGCCTGTGAAGAAACAATTAATTTGTCGACTCAAAAATCAAGTACGTTGGACTCTGATGTACCACGAGAAAATGACGCAATCGGAGAACTGATCGAAGACTGGCCTGAATTATTGCATGAACAAAGTTTTTCCAATTTGGTTTTGGATGTTGTTGAATATATAGCGGGATATGTTGTACGTGGCCTTGAGAGAAAGATAAAGTGTGAAGAATGTTTACTGGCAATCAACAAGGACGAGAACAGTGCTGTGAACTTAGTCTCAATTAAAAACCGTGGAGGAATTTTCAAGACAATGATTACGAAATACAAAATCAAGAGCAACCTCAATCATTATACCAACAATTTACTTTCCGCTTGCTCAAATATTAACCTCTTCACAGAATCGACCCATCTATCAAAACCCAGGGAGAAGACAACCACAAGCATTGGTTAGTCAAAAGCATCGGGAAAATGTATTTCTCAATCAGAATTGAAAAATATATCCGGGACAAAACCAGAACATTCAAGAAGAAAGAGTGAGACAGAAGCTCAAAAAAATAACTCATTTTAAAGGAGAATGATTTCATTTAACCCATTCGCAACCAATTTTTCTATTGTTCATTTGAATAATAAAGTTTATTGATACTATTTCACGTGCATTATTTTAATAAATTGCGTACCTATTATAGGTACCTACATTCCGAGGGAGCTCATACACCTATTTGGAATGACAATAAATCATCTGCACACGATCTAAAAGGAGATGAGCTCTGGGCGGGGCAAGGCACCAGAGGGTGGGGTGGGGGGGGAGGGGGCAGAGCATACGCCCGTTCACCTTCCAGCACGGGGAAGGCCACTCTAGTTATTTCTATACTCACTGTTCACAGCGCAACAAGCACTCTGTCGAGAATTAAAGGCAATTAAGATCTGCGTCGAATGAACACCAAAACTTCATTATTCGGCCAGGCAGTACAGCCGAAATCGATAGTCGAAAAATGACAATTTTGCACCTTGGAGAAGTTATATATGGTCACTTTTCATAATTTCGCCCATCATTTCAAAACGCCATGTCTAACATAAACCTTCGAAGTAGAAGTTGTAGACCATCTAATTCTGCGTCCAGAGAGCATAATGAATTCAAATTTTGATAAAACTTACACTCAGAAAGTTCAAAAATTTGGTCTGCCGAAGTTGTAAAGAACTCTCAATCTGCTGTGCCAATATTTCATCGTGTGTTTTGTGGAAACATGTGAACGTTCCAAGATAGCTTTTTAATAATGAATTCTATTTATCAACGTCTGCTGAGCATGTACGTAGGTACCTGCTCAGCAGGTACTTATGGTACCTGCATAGGTAGGTACTTAGTATGAACTAACTTTCCAAAGTATTAGTACATAGGTATATGTCCTATCTCCATGTGACTCGCCAGGTCAACACATGCTATGGTTAAGATCTTCTAGGACAGCCAAAACTTGATTCGGTACCTACAACTAGGTTATAATCAACTAACCACCTTCAATTAAATCTTTAGCTAGAGTACACGTGTATACCTCCAACCCCCAACTATCATTGGTTGTGAAAAAGTTGAACAATTTCATTTTCAAACTGGAAACCAAGAAAGAAGTTTTTTCCTAGAAAGTTTTTTCCTGTCCCTTGCGCCTCTCAACCAACAATCAAGTTCCACTAACCTAGCTAACTACTTTTTCTGGCTTCCTATTTCACAGCAACAAACCACTTTCAAAAATAAAAAATGAATAAATAATTTTATAGAATACCCTCACAGGCCACGGGTTGGCGACCACTGCTCTAACATTAGTGTTGGCTCCTGAGTGTTTCAACTACTCACACAAAAGCGTTCAAATTGCTTGTGAGCATCCTTTTCCGCACTCTATCTTGTGAGTGGCTTTCCTCAGGCCAACGCAGCTGTGCCCCAATGGGAGGATCTTAGGTGCTTTCCATAAGCTTGAAGATGTTATACTTGAAAATGAACTTAGATGTTATACATAAAATTGAATGTGATAGCTGTTATCACAGTTTGTTTGTATATGGTTTCTTAAATTACACCCACCTGAATCAAATTATTATAACGAAATTATATTAATTTAATTGAGTCTTTCTGTACCATTACCATTTGTTTGTCAAATAATGATAATAACAAAGACGATGTATGTCACATGGGTTTATTATTCTACTGGGCATACCTAACAGAAATTTTAGCTGTTCATTTATTACTTCTTTCATGTGCAACAATTGAAATAGCTATTTTTGATGATTTCCACCAATTTTGGCCCCCCTATATCTCGAATTAGGTTCCTATTTTTGACAAATTATCTAACAAAAGAACCACCATTAACCACAGCCATTCTCTTATTATCTTTGATATGCCATGTAATTGTCTTGATTCACCTCTTGATACTACTTCTAGCGCTACTATACAACGTATGGTGATTTCAGACAATTTCCCAAGTTTTGACTCATAAAAAATGAATTTTGGGAGCTGAAACTTCGTTTGAACCTCAATTTTCCACTCGTTGGTCAAAATAGACTTCACATTCGGTCTCCTCACCCTACAAAACTTGGAAAACGATACATCAAAACATCCTATTTTCACCCATAACACCCTTGGGCATATTTCGATCAGGCTGCAAAGTTTCGGGACACAATTAGGGCCCAAATGGAGCCTGTGTGCAAAAGAACGAATTTTTCAGACTGAAAATAAAGGTAGATATGGATGATACGGCGTTCGGATACCGCACTTTTGGAATATATGCATCTTGAAACTTAAAAGAAAAAATTTTGAGGGGGTGTTCGAAAATTTTTTCCTGAGCAAATACATAGGTGTATTATTCACAGAATAACAAACCAAAACATATTATCTCCTCTACATAACAGTACTCAAAACTTGTACCTTCACAAGAGAAAAGTGTGAACTAGTCTTGGACACAACTTCTAAGGCAAACACATCTTTCACAGAACTCTGGAGATTCTCCCCAATTGCTTCAATGGTAATGTAGTATTCACCAAGGTTTTCCTCAGAGGGAATTCCCTCCAATATTCCAGATTTTTCATGGAATAGCAACCATGACGGTAATTCATCACCATTCTCACTATATGCCTGAAACGGACGAAAAACAAGCATAATTTAATAAACAAACTACTCACCTGAACCCTAAAAATAACACATCAGAATCAATATAATGATTAACTAACTGCTGAATAACATGTTTATTATGGATATTACAACAGCAAACAAAGAAAGAAAACTGATTTTTTTATTTATTGAAAGCTTTGGTCCACAAGGACCATCAGCAGTACTTCAGCTGTTGCAATACATAAGAGGAGATATTGTAAGTACTAGTGAGACATAAATGCGATTAAAAGTTTGCATTTCTCAGTTACAATTGAACTCACTAAGAATTGCCTGTAACACCACGCTTTGCGGACGTACATAGATCATTTCGACCCATCACGGCCATTCGGAACAGCAATGGATTCAGGCCTCGACGACGTCACCCGACCAAAATACCTTAACCTGACATATCCCAGAATAGGACACTCAGCCAAAAAATGCTCCACTGTCTTATCTGCTCCAAGATTGCACAATGAACACAGAATCCGACCCAGAATCCATGGTTTCCAGTTGAGTTTTAGAAGCTCACCTCTACACTTTGCTGTGATCATGGCACCATAGTGGCTCTTCTAATAGAGGTAATCCACATTCCAATCAAGATGACAGTAGATCAGGTGAAACCGAGCCTTGTCGGCCTTATTCCTAAGATAATACAGAAAGGCTGCTCTCTGATCATCCAGAACTGACTTCACCAGGGACAAAGTAACCGGCTCTAGGGAGCTTGGAAAACCTATCAATCATGCCCTCCAATGAGAGGATCAGAATTCGACCTGATCATTTCACTCTTGACTACTCATTGCCTCGCCCCCTTGAGTGGAGAGCGGTTTGCCCAACAGGGCAACAGGTAAATGGGTCATACTTGTACGTGTCACCACGTGTCATGGAGGTCACCCCTCCAAATACTAACCACACCTCGCCTGATAACCTCCAACACCACCATGTGGTTGTATCGATCCTCCAATGCTGCAACACTCTCAATAGATAGTTGCAATTGAGCTCAAGCGTCTGCAGGAAAACTGGCTCTTGCTTCGCATTGTTACAGATGATGTAGTTGGGTGAGTTCATTGGCCTTGGAAAAGTTTCTTCAACAATGATTGCTTTAATTCTGTTGATTCCCACTGGAGTATAGGGCATCCACAAGTGCGTTCCATTCATTCCATTCAGCAGCAGTCCTCCTTGACTCTTGGAATGTTTTGCCTCTACGACCTTCGCTGGATCTCTCTGGGTCTCCCTCATTATCTCTCTCCCGGGGATTCCACTGTAGAGCATCCTTCTCTAGGGCACCATCTGGTTTCCTGAGTGTGCCCTATCCACTTCCATTTTTTCTTCCATATTCCAAGTGGATCGGGTGTTGGTTGGTGGCTATCCACATTGGCTATTTTTTTTCTGGTCTCCAAATCCCCAGTATTCGTCGCAGGCAACAGTAATCAATGTTTGGAGTGGGCAGCTCTTCAGCTGTGGAAATGGAGGGTGACAGAATCTTCCACCCAGCAGGAATGACTCACTGTTACTCGTAAGTACATTTTCAAGCCTACTATAATAGACAGTCCACGTCGCATCTCTAAGAAAAACTGGTAAAATGGTTACGCCTAGCTCACCCTTGAACAGGATGACAAACTCCATGAAGATCCATGTACATAATTACAAAAATGCTACAAAAATTATGTTTTTGTATAAATACCATACAAACGCCCACCATACGCCGTTCCGAACTTTGAGTCTCTATTTGTGGAAATCCAGAAAATATGATAAGCACTAAATTTATTCTCGAACAACACAATTTCTTCCATCACAACATGAGTCTATCACTACAAACAAAACAAAAGATAACACATACCTAATTTAAAACAAAAAAAAATAATCATCCTCAATATTTCAGAGTGCTATCCTGCTCACAGTAGAAGACATTGAGCTGAAATGTCAGAATTAAGTAAACTATATTGCTTGAAGAAAATCATGAACTACGAGAAAGTAAGAAGTGTATATTTGATTTTGAACACGTGCTCTTCAACGAATTGGGTTTCCAAAACAAGTAAATAGGCAACCCGCCAAGTAAGTGTAAATCCAGTTGCTGAACTTCCAATACTCCCACTGCAGCTCGCCTGGAACGCTTCATTCTTGACAAGACAAAGCCTGGAACTCTTACTTCTTGATGACCCAAATCCTGCCTACGTGCAATGTAGCTGACTAGTTCCAACGGTTCTGTCGTTATACCTGCGATTTGGCGTTTGGATTCCACATACTGGAGAGTAAATAACTTCCATTCAAGTTTCTCCTGAATTAAGTGCTAGCAGACATCAATGTGTTTAGTCATTTTATGGAATTCCGAATTTTCAATCAAACTGTGATTATCCAAGAACAGCGAAGTAATTCCTTCCTCCCCAGTGAGTTCTGTCTAAGTCTTTTCACCCAGAGCCCTAATACCTAGACTTGCTATGTATTCTGATTCACTGGTCGATAGACTAACAGATCTCTGTTTCTGTGATGACCATATAATGGACCCATGTCCCATACTGCTAAACCAGATGTTGGTCTACGAGTCACTATATCTCCACCATAAGCCGCATCCCTGCACCCATATATCTCTGGCTGTTTTATCGCTTGAAATGTAAGACCCAGGGTTTTCGTCCCCTTCAAATACCTAAATACACTTTTCACGTCATTCCAGTGGGACACTACTAGAGATTTGTTACATGGCTGACTGGCATGGTTGACAACAAAGCCAATGTCAGGCCTTGTTGCAATGGCTAGGTATAAACTTCCAATCGCTTCCCTGTATGGTACTCCCACTGCTTCTACACAACCGCCATTTAGAACAGATTTATCTGCTGGAGTCAATATCGGCTTAAATTCATCCATGTTAAATTGTTTCAATATCTTGCAAGTATAGTCAGTTTGTCTGATAATAATTGAGCCATCCTCATGTCTGTGTTTCTATGCCTTCTTGAGAGAGGGACAAGCTGTCTATTTGAAGGGTTCTGACTATACCTACCCAACCCTCTTCTAATCCACTTACTTTGGTTCTCCTGGTGGCTCTTTCCATAGCATGAATGCATTCATTAACTTCTACTATCTATTTTCCTGATATGAGGATTTTCATGTTTTCCCACCAGTTAGGTAGGTATAGTCTCCCGCTCCCCTACTTACCTTACAATGTATAGAAGGAGAGAGTGAAGTGCAAATACCATTTGCTATCGCCCTCTCTTCTGTTGAATTACTCCGTACATTACTTTTCAACTGTTCTTTTCAGAACAGCTCTCTACATCGAGCATGACAATTAAAATTTTTTCTCTTCAACTTCGTGAAGTTGTTCATCATGAAACCACTCTTTATAGGGTTTGGTTTAGTGTTTTTTTTTTTGCTAAGCGATAACATAGGTGTATTATGTAATAAACAAAAAACCTGAAAAGATTTATTGACAAGCTTCCATTATTTTCAGTCCCGTATCTCCCTAGAACAACTCGACCAAGACCAGTGGACACTGGACACCAGGTTGGAAACGAAACTCGTTGAATCCACATCGGAGTCAGTTGAAAGGGGCTTGAAGCAGGTAGTGTACCCTGAAGGGACATTCAACATTTGAAAATGTAACTACTTATGAGAGAGAACGGGGAGTTTCACTATCTCACTCTACCCAGAAGTCGGCAACGTTAGTTAGACGAGCATCCTTGGCAAAAACGACACCAACGATTCGATGTTTACCCGGTCTGCGGTGATCGCCCCATTAAGAGCATTCGCATACCGAAGTTTGTACCAAATCTGGCTATCAATCCCGTGACATAAATACCAATGGGGTGTCGAAGTAAGATCACAAATTGGTCAGCAGTAAGGGAGGGGAATGAGCCAACAAGGATTGTCGTGTGGTTCGGATGGTTGGACATCCTCCTATGCTGCAGGGACCATTTTCACCACTTCCCACCCCTGAGGATTTGACTGTGTGGGCACCTTATATTTACAATGATCTTCCTGAATTCTACTTTCAGGAGGTAGATTGTTTTAAAAAACATGGGGTTTAAAGGAAAATTATGTTAATAATATAATACCAATATTAACAAAAAAATACCTTGAACCTTGAAATGCTACCATCAAAGGCACTTCTGGGAATTTGAAAGTGGAAAAGGAAGCCAATTTGGGCAGTCATATCTGGAATTCCCCACAGCCTCTGCAAGGGTTGCTGCTTCAAGTGCTCAAATCTCAAATCTATTTCACCCACGACGATTTCAACAGTCATCATTAGGCTTAGAAAAAGTGTAACTAATCTACACTCCATCATATGAGAGAAGTATCTGTGAAAAAAAGGAGAAATAAATAATTGGGTGTAACACAGTAAAAACCGAATAATTGGGCACAACACAGTGAAAAAAGGCACAACCAGTCATGCAGCATGCACGACTGGTAAGAACAGATTTTCAAAGAAATAATCGTGCTATTGCGTAAAAAGATGATACAGCAAGAAATCATACCACTTTTCGTAAAATTATACAATTTTTTCGTCTTTTTTGCCATTTTTACCGATTTTCGACCCTTGTAAAGACGAATTTCACCCACTATTTTCAGAAATTCACTAAATTCAGAAATAAATAATTGGGTGTAACATAGTAAAAACCGAATAATTGGGCACAACACAGTGAAAAAAGGCACAACCAGTCATGCAGCATGCACGACTGGTAAGAACAGATTTTCAAAGAAATAATCGTGCTATTGCGTAAAAAGATGATACAGCAAGAAATCATACCACTTTTCGTAAAATTATACCATTTTTTCGTGTTTTTTGCCATTTTTACCGATTTTCGACCCTTGTAAAGACGAGCTTCACCCACTATTTTTTTAATAAAATATTTTCATCATCCAGATAGTCCCTCCTTCGTGAATCACCATCCCACACAACGTCGGGTGAATCAATATTGATTTTAGCCTTCAATACCAATTTCTGACTTCCCAAAATCCAAATATGACCACTATTCTATATGAAAACACCTGACATGGTATTTTTCTGTCTACTCACCCTTCCATACTACTTCCGGTCATTTTATATCAACTGTTTACGATTTTAGCCTTTTTACCGATTTTAGACCCCTAAAAACTCAAGTCTGACGTTTTTACTGTACATTTTTTAGCCCCTCACAATGTACATTACGTAGGTACCTTTATCGACTGATAGGTATTTTTACGATCGAACTAGGTACATCATAATACATCTTCCAGAGTTCCTACGTATTATTTCAAATTTGGAAATAGGAACCTAGTCATTTTATGTCATTTCGAGAGATAGGAAAGAGAAGACTTTTACATAACCATTTGTACCTACTGGAACAGGTACATACAAATATGTACCTATTTGGCCCGAACGACGCCAGTGAGCACTATAATAATCAGGTTGATATGAATAATCAAATTCGTTGAAAAGATCCAGAAATCGTAACATATGTGAAAATTATACAGACATGTACCTATTTGTTATACCTACAGGTGACAATGCGGACAGTGGTGGCGCCATAAATTGGCACTTGTACTTAACTAGATAGGTAGGTAACTTTTTCCCAGATTTTATACAGTTGGAATCAGATAATTCATACCTACGATGAAAAACGACGAAAAAGTGAAATGGAGTCAGAATGCCTTTTTCAAGGCCCTTTTCTCCTGAAATCTGAAGTAAATTTTCTTTCTCCTCCACCAAGCCATATTATAGTAAACCCATATTACACCTTTTTAGTTGTATTTACATAGGTGTAGGTGTTGTTAGACGGATATACCTTGTTATCAGGTTGGGGGTGTTCCACGGATACCTATATTTATTGTTCTCTCAGTGACGGGTGCTCGACGAGGGCTCGTTTATGTTGAGCACCCGTAACAAAGAGGAATCCCCCCTACACACGACCAAAAGAAGAAATTGAGCCAGAATTCGATTTTTTTAAGGCCATTATGACAGCACTGAATGCTGTGCATGGGGTTTTTAGTTAAAATTTGGCGCTGGTCAACAATTTTGTTGTATCGGCTTTGAATAAATTATTACGTTTGCTGAAAATAAAAATTTTTCTTCATTTTTTAGTTTTAAACAGATTTTTTTAAGTCAGTTTTTTTTAAATGAATTTTTTTCCTTTCTAGTGACCAACAGATTATTTAAACGAACTGGTTTGGGAAAAGTGATTATAGATCATTTTATACATACTTTTTAGTGCGTTTTTCGAAGCAGGTTTTTTTTTCAAAAATTTCTTTTTTTAAATCAGGTCCTTACACTTTCTATGCCAACGTCAATAGTGACCCATTACTAGCTCAGTGTACACCTTATGCTATCAAGTAGGTACTGACAGGTACCGTCATTACTGGGGCATCCACAGTCTTTGACAGGCTGTTTTCTGTCGTCAAATCGTGCAATATCTGTCAAAGCATTAGAAATCGAAGGCTTAGTACAGGCCCAGTACTACTCTTCCATGTGAAAAAAGATTCATCGTAATCGGTCGGTAGTTTCGGAATAATCGTTGGACAAACAAAAAATTGTAGCATCCAGTGGCGTCTTCCAATCTTTACGAATTTGTAATAAAATAACTTCAACTAACTTTTAATCTGTACTACTTCAGATTAAAATGAAAAATCCCAAATGATGTATTTTTGGTGAATTTTAAATTATCCAAATTGGTTGTAATACCTACCAGTGGTAGGTACAATCAAACAACGGTTGTCACTTCACGGTTATGCCGATAGATACATACGTAAATATGTAAGTATACATAAAATAATTCAATGGGAAGCACATATGTACAAACGGAGATGTACAAATGGAATGAAATTCACTGTAGCCGGGTGAATCAACGTCCTGAGTCACTAGACTTGTCAGCGATTGTGATCACGGAGCTTGCACAAATATGGGCTAGCCACAGGGACCTGTCATCGCTGACTACAACTCAGGCATAATCAAGAGTTACTTACAAATGACTAGAGAACATTTGCATTTACCTCCTCATAGATTAAGATGAGAAGATCAGTCGAGAAGATTAGTTATAGGTTCATTATTCCGTGCTCCAGCTGAGAATCAACGTCCTGTCCCAACAGTTCCAGGCACCCAAACCTTCCGTTCATTTAACAACACAGCCGGCGTTCGTTACTGCGTCTCCACCGAACAAAATAATCATATACTATCATAAAGACGAAACTCACCAAACAGTTGCAAACATTACCACTACCAACTACACCTTCCTAAGGTTTACATTAAAAAAAAAAAAAATACTTCTTCTTCTTCTTCTTCGAAGAAGAAGAAGAACCTTACTAGAAAACTTAGCTGAGGTTACCGTGGCCAGTGTTGGTCATGATGTATCAGTGGTCAATTGTTGATAAAGACACTAGAATATTAACAAGACGCGTCGCCACAAATAAAGATGTCGTTATCAATTGGGCGACAAGCCAACGAACCGCATGGTGCGCTACGAACGTCTTTTGTACGTCAAATTTGTTAATTTTTGTTCACATGAAAAGTCAACACCAGCGTCCAGCGATGCTTTTTCCGTATTTTTTCTCATAAGTAAAGATCTGGAAAAACACAACCACTGAACTCCTTTGGCGTTCTTATGTTATTCATTCATGAAACTGTCAGTTGTCACCTTTGCCACCACTGGGCTCGATTTCTGTACTGCTGTTAATGCTGTTCTTTTTGGTTTTTCTCATCAATGTAACTCCCCCTACTTTTACTTGTCCGATTATGCGTTTCTGTTTGTGCGATTTGTACAACTGTTTCGTTCTTTTCTTTGGATAAAAATTATATTGCAGTAGTTGCTTTACTTATCGTGAGCAAAGGGTAAAACTGTTTCATTATTACATTTATGAAAATGAATTTACATAAATGCTATTGGATACCCACCTGCTGCATTATGAAGCAAAAAATTTTTATTTGTGAAGGGGTTGACCCTTATCTGCTCAAGCCCGGAACCATATAATGAAGATCTCAAGTGTGATGGGAGAGGATTTACATTGTGAATTATCTATAGTGCCCAGGTGGGATTTCTTCACACTGAAGCAACCCAACACTTTCAGTGCATCTCTGAAATCTTGAACTCCCACCGGTGTTAATCATTTTTTGAATGCAAATTGATATAGGCTTCATTTTTTTGTTTTGCCTTCTGGTAATAAATATAAGTGCTTGGAGCAAAAAAAATTTTTTTACGAGTTTTCAGCAATGTCTCAACTGGTGGGTCAAATGTCAGGAGTAATAACTTGACCATGCAATCCCGTAACACAAGATCCCTCACTCGCTCCGTTTTTTAGTGCCCCAGAATTTATTCTTTTATGTACATGAACCAATGATAACATTAAGTAAGAGTCGAAGGAAAGCATGTTCAATAATATATGTAGGTATAATATGTATTTATAACGAAAAATTTAACATTCCAACATTTTAGTACAGGTAAAAATTGTTGTTACATTCCAACATTTTGGTACAGGTGAAGAACGGCATCATGCCGAAAGAATGAGAAATGTAGAATTAAACCTATGTGAAGAAAAGAATTTACAAGATGTTGCTCAATATTTACTGTGAATCACACTCGCAAGAAAACAAAGGAAAAAATACGACATGTGAAATAAACAGCAATAACCCCGAAAATAGAATATAAATATGTAGATCTACATAATATATAGGCTAGTTATGTGAAATGATTGAAAATAATAAACCAACAAATTGACATACGAGAGGTAGAAATGTTTGAAGCTCGAGAGGTATAAACAATTTGAAGCTTGAACATTTATTGTGAATATATGGCTTGATGGAAGGTCACAGGAGATGTAGTACATAGAGCAAAGAATGAAAAGAGATACCACCCCCCATGAGATACCCCATCATGAGAAACTACTCAACAGTGGGCAGATTCACCCTGCCGGCTTTCAACCCATCTAGAGTAAACTATGATGTTTCTCTTCTTTTCCGACAGAGTTTGTGGCGAGCCACATTGATAGTGAATGGAAAGAACCAGTTCCGAAGTTTCCAGCTATGAGGTCTGGACCTACCATTCACAAAACATCAGTGCGGGCTGTAAGACATTATCTACGGGGTGGTTCAAACGTCAGAGAAGAAGGTTCACCTTGACTAATCTGGTGGGTCAAACGCACTGAACATGTTAACCTTCATGCGTTCGCGCGAACATGAGTCACACCGGCGCTCGCGCAGCTGTCAGTTGACCGCCCATGTTTTTTTTATGATTACCATGCTGGTTTCTCTACTTTCCATTGCAGTAAATACAAAGGAACTAGGATACAACTCAAAAAAACACATTTTCCATCAAAAACTTCTTAATTATTCAAAAATAATATAGCCATTACTTAACATAAAAATAAACTATTGCTTCTGAAAAAAACGTAATTGGCTTCAGAAGGCCACTTGGAAAATAATTATTTTCCTTCAACTTTTGTTTGTTTGTGTAAAAACTAGATTATTCATTTCAATCAAACTAGATACTAAGGAACTAGAATCAAATATATTTAAACTCATGTATGAATGTTACATCCTCAAACAACTCAAAAAAGCGCAATCGGCATCAAAAAGGCCACTCGGACAATAATTCTTCTTCAAATTTTTGTTGTAAAAATGTCATTTTTTTTCATTCAAACTAGATGGAAACTAGAAAAAAACCTGAGCCATTAGTTCCAAAATTACGAAATAGAAAAAAATTACGAAATGATAAGTAGGTAATAAAAAAATTACAAAATTACAAAATACATAATTATCATTTCAGTCTTGCAGGATTGTTCAGTCTGTCTCGCTGTCCTCGTTCTCAAGCAACTGACAATTATTGCACTTTACTGAAGTGGTTGAGTGTTTTACGCAAACTTTTTTGCCACAACCTCCACATTCTCGCCTGGTTTTTATGTTTTTTTTTCTTTATCTTTTTTCTTTTATGTTTTATGTTTCGGATCTCCTCCATCTTCTCCATCACTGTCCATGTCTTCCATTTCTGCTAGCACCTGAGCTATCTCCTCAGTCGTTCTGTGAAATTTTTCCCTGAAAAAAAAAAAAAAATGAAAAAGGATTATTAGTTTTTTTGGGTGTATGAAGAAGAGGGCGAGAGAGGCAAGATAGGCAAATGAAGTCGCAACATTGCAGAAAAAATTATAATTTACTAGATAGGTACCTACTTATTTTTGAAAGAAATTGATTTTAATTAGGTATAATATATATACTATTAACGAAATTATAGTTTACTTACATTTTACGATGTCGATGAAAATATTTCGTCAGAAGTCGTGCGGCTGTCACCTGACCGCCGTCAGTGAAATCAAAACTACGAAAGCGTTCGCGCGGCTGTCTCCTGACCGCCGCAGTCGACACCATCAACTTTGGAACTGTACTGAGCGTAAACAAAGAGGCGGGTCACTGATTTCAGGTGCTGAACGGGCGGTGAGAAGTGTATCTAGAGAATACATGCCCCTCCCATCCCTCCCAACAATCACTGGTGAGCGCATCTTTTCGAAATTCAAGAAAGGCGGTCACTTGACCGCCTGCGCGAACGCATGAAGGTAAAAAGCCCTTGGAGTGCGTGATTTGTGTATATCAAGGCTTATAAAAAAGGTCACCATGAAGAGAAAATCGCCACATAAATTTTTGGCCTTCGGAAAGGTTGGTAGAAAATTGAAAGCCCTCTCCCAAGGTTGGAGAAATCCTTAGGTCACATTTGCTTTTTTGTTAGAACTCCAAGGCAAATAGTAGAATCTAGAATGTCTAGGAAATTACTGGATCTACAGTATTATTTACAAAATCCTCAGTTTGAAAATAGTTTCCACAGAGAGGAATCCGTGCTAACCGATCTCTCATTAATCAGCCCACTTCATTTTTTCATAGAGGTATTTATTTTTTGACTAGGGGTATCTATTCTGCTGGCATGGATGTTTATAGTTTTCAAGGTTCAGTGATCTTAGGGGATGAGAGTTCTCTGCTTTGCTCGATTTTTTCTGACCATTTTCCTTTGATCACTCAAATGATTATGATGGACAGGGGGCCAGACAGTCTCACACTCCCTTCCTGTTGCTATTCACTCGAACAATTTTACATTGCGCATATGGGCATCGTGTTTTTGCATTTCACAAAACAAAAAGATTTGAGCGAAATTATTTCGTTTCCTATTAGAAACTCATTCAACCAAGGCTTAACAACAAAGCTGACTTGAAACACAATGGCGGATGTCCCATTTTCATCCTTTTGCTGGCCTTGGCCATGGAGTTATCAGTGTGACGTCATGATCATAGCCGCAAGGCCAGGAAGAGGTGGGTAACAGCCGAAATTGGGGCATCCGCCATTTTGTTGCCGGTCAGTTTGTTGTTTAGCCTTGGTGAATGAGTTTCTATTAGGAAACGTACGACTTTCGCTCAAATCTATTTGTTTTATGAAGTGCAAACACGATGCCCATATGGGAAACGTGTTGTTCGAGCCAATGGCAACAGGAAAGTACTGTTTGTCCTGCCGTCGATTATGAATCATTTGTGTGATCAAACGAAAACATTCAGAAAAAAAATTGAGCAAAGCAGAGGAGAACTAAGTATGTAATGCAAAGTCCAGGGGGAGCTAGGTTTGAGGATGAAAACAATACCAATTGGCACATAGGGGAGGGGGGGGATAGGGCCGTGTTGTCAGCCTCGACCTGGATCCCTTTCATACACTACAAAGTGCAGCAACTTGCTAACTTTGGTACTCTCTATTTCCGATTATTGTTATAGTTTCTTCTATCCAAACCTTATTATTTTATTCTTTTCTGTTTTCTAATTTACGTTTTAAATTTCTGAACAGTTTGTTTAGTGTTGAGTGGTGTAGGAGAGTGAAAAAATGCGCATTTTTGGGTGCTCTAACCACAACAAGAAAAACGTCGTGTTCTTACTGTAAAAACGGGTATCGTTTTATACATTTCCAGCTCTGTGGGAGCTCTGTGGGATCTTAACCTTCATCCGCTCGCGTGGGCGGCAGATTGGCCGCCTTTTCGAATTTTCCCGTGTATGCTCGCTCAAAGTATCGTGATAGCCCCAAAAGCGCCATGTATTCTCTAGTTAATATCTTTCCTGCTAGACTACGTTGACTTCCGATCGTGGTGGACACGTCAGCCCAGTCAGTACTGCTCCAAAGTTGGGGACATCAGGTTCGAGCCAATTTGCTGCCTACGCGAGCGGTAACGTGGCAGTTTTCGCATCGCACGATTTTGAAAATGTAAGTAAATATTAATTTTCCTTTCGCATGTATTTTCAACTGTACTAGTTTCACAGTATTATAGAATATGTGTAGGGCTTCTCATCGATATTTCTTGTCGTACTCTGCTGTATTTTGAACTGAAACATGAATGTCTTGCATCTCGATTTGGAAAGTTCTAATGTTTTGAACTATGGATATTCTAGTTTTGATCTAGCCAGCTTTCCAATTTGATAAGTATTTTGAGTTTTAACTCATCTTCCTGAGTATAATTTTTGTAGTTTTGGTTTATTATTTTCAATAATGAACCATTGGAATCGAGCATGAAAAAAAAAATTCTTACCCCCCCTCAAAATTTGATGGTTTACGTTTCAAGGTATGTAGAATCCAAAACTGCAATAAAAATATTTCTGTCTGTCCGCCGTACGCCGTACGCCGTACGGGCCACTTTTCTTAGTTACCATGAAAAAAAATTGATGAAATTCGGGTTATAGGTTCCGTTCGGCGTTTAGTTGGTCCTCGAAGCTCGACGTTACTGTGAGTCATCTCTAAGGGGTTCAAAATAGGGGTTGAAATTTTCAAAACGCCTATACCATTTTTTTACGTAAATATTTTTACGGTTTTAAATAGTTCTTGAACTTGCGAGTTTTTTAAGACCATCCGGAGCGTCGTACGTCCAGCCGTTCGTTCACAGTAAGGCCCCGAAGTTTGCACCGACAGGCATTTTCGACTCCAGTGTGAATGAAATTGTATACAATTCAAACCAAATCTCGTAACCAGAGACGCGCCCACAATAGGAATTTGTGAATACGGCCAATCATTGGTAGGGATCACCTGATTATATTGGCGGAGTATGAAGTCGAGTTGGTTGTTCTGTGATATTATTTAATTTGAAAAATGATGGCTCTATTGGAGTTTGTTGGTAGGTAGTGAAACTTGAACAAACGTTGAAGTATTATTGATGGGTAAATTATTACTACGGTAAATCATCACTCAACGGTAAATTATTACACAACGGTTCATTATACCATCTACGTAGAAGGGGCTGGAGTTTGTTGGTAGGTACTTTTGCAACTTTTTTCACTCCTCATCAACAATTTCTTTTCAGAACTTCATTATGTGTGTTTCTTTTTGTTAGGTACTGTTTGTCATCGGCAGAATTATTTTAGCAACATTTAACTCGTGATTTAGGTAGGTACCTAGTAACGAGTACGGGGTTAGGTACTAACCTACGGAGGGTCTGCGATCTACATAATATGCATAGAATAGTACATATATTATATTAAATAGACGGGTTATCTATACATAGAGCTGTGATCTGTAACAGAAGGGTATTCTATACAAAATAATAAACCGTTGTGCAGGGATTTGCAGCGTTTTTTTTTACTAAAGTTCTAATGTTTTGAACTATGGATATTCTAGTTTTGATCTAGCCAGCTTTCCAATTTGATAAGTATTTTGAGTTTTAACTCATCTTCCTGAGTATAATTTTTGTAGTTTTTTTTTTTACTAAAGTTCTAATGTTTTGAACTATGGATATTCTAGTTTTGTTCTAGCCAGCTTTCGTTTTATTTTATTGTCACGTTAGTTAGGTATTTGTCGAAATGAGGTAGGTATTATTATGATTATATTCAAACTTTTGTTACCTCCTTTCAATAGAAAAAGTTGCGAACTGCAGAATATTATTTTAGTGCAGAAAACCTTCATAGACTGAAAATGTGATTTTGATATAATATCTACGTTCTTATTGTGATTGCCATTATCTGAATAAAGAATTTATGATAAAAATGTGCTTGTAATGTTGTGCTGGAGTTCCCTGGTCAAAACTAATTTGAAACAAACGAAGAAAAGTAGTGAAAATTATGAAAAATAAAGGGCGGCCAATTTGCCGCCCACGCGATCGGAAGTGTGACTTCAGGAGAGGCGAGCGGGTGAAGGTTAAATATGCTATGATCTGCAGTGTTGGTACATTTCACTTCAGAGGATCAGCGTGATAACCTGAAAAATAGGCTTCACAGTTGTTCGCCCAAGTGTCAAAGAAAACTGAAGCCAGACGGTGTAACATCTCAGAACGTTTGAAACCGAGTTAATAAAAACAGTTTTTAATTCTACATTTTGTTGTTCTATTTCCTCTCTGAATACCCATTTCTTAAGTACACGAACTTCAATTCGATAAAGCTTGTTGGTCTCTAGTTTGGCTCCATGGTAAATTAAATAATATATAGATGTTTCATTTTGAGATAGAGAAATAAGTTGATTTATTCCTATTGTTTCTTGGCCATAAATTATTTTACTTGCCTTTTCAAAGTACCTACTAGGTAAGATGCATAATGCCAACCTGAGAATGCTATTTTATTGAGCAAGACTTGAAAAAAAAATCCAATTCTTTAGACTTATAAGGATTAGTTTAATAAAAAAATACCTGCTTAAAACTTTTGAGGTTTCCATACTGTTGTGGTACCCCTTTGCAATATACCACTCAATGTGCACTTAAGATTGTTGCCAATAAAGCCAAGGGGAAAGCGAGCTACGTGGCAAGAGGGACGTAAGTCCATCGATCCTCCAATGGCTTTCAACCACCGTCAGAGGACGGGGGAGGGTAGAGACGCCTTATTAAGGCGCCCTTCTTGCCCGGCTCGTCATTCTACCGATCGCACTCGAACCCTATGTCTTCTCTCTCTCTCACCTTACCCTCCTCCACGACCTCGCCCTCATGAAAGATCCCACTGTGGGAACCTTTCTGGCCTAGCCAATGTGGTATAACCTTTCTGGATAGTAGCTACCTTGCACCCGCGCTCTCCATCTCGCTCTCGCCTACCCAAACCTCACCTACCTCAATCGCCTTATCACCACACATAATTTTCAATCGGAGCACCTATTGTTATGTAGTAGAAAATGAATATTTCAACAGTGGAGAATGCCCACTATTCTTGAGAGATTCCTATTCATTACAATGAATGAAAATAGATAATCCTTACTATTAAATACACAGCTAGGCACATTATCTTTAATTGGTATTCCACATTCACAAATACTAATTAGGTACCTAATAAATAAAGTAAATAAACTTACCCAAGGAACGGGAAATAATGGAAGCATGAATAATAAGTTTACCCGGGAGCATTGAAGTTAGGTATCTATTTCAGAATATTACCACTTAGACGTTGTTCAAAAAGTGAGACCCAAAATTACGAACTAGGTATTGCAAGAAATTTAGTTTCGAGTCCAGTGGGTCAAGAAAAGTTGAAGCCATGGTAAAATAAAAGGTAGGTACCTGCCTTCGTGCAAGTGCATATATAATAAACCCACGATTAAATAAAATAGGGATGTGCCTATATACAATTTAAAACACCCCTGCAGCTATATTTGGAATTTAAACTTTATATTCTTACTAGTAACAAACAGAAAAATTTCAAATTAAGCATGAAAGTTGTTGTGGTTAAGTAGGTAGTATGTAGGTACCTACCTAGCAATGATCCAGATGGGCACAGCGAGGCTGGAACAAATAAAACGGGGAGCTGTTGGCGGGGGCCTTGCTGTGCTGCTGGTTACAGCGACCATGGGTCTACTGATCAGAGCCTGCAAGAGCTCCATGCCAAAGAAGAAAGCCATGAGGAATCATCGCCCCGTATACTGGTGAAACCAGGAGATTGCTGATCTGAGAAAAGGCTGTTTTCGGCTAAGAAGGCTTTCTCAAAGAACCAGGAGGGATTCCCTCAACTTTCAACGAAGGATGGACGAGTACAGGATAGCAAGGCGGGCCTTGAAGGTCACAATAGCCCAAAGTAAGGCTGCCAAGTGGAGAGAACTATGTGAAGACGTGGAAAATGATCCTTGGGGACTTGGGTACAAGATTGTGCTCAAGAAGCTTGGGGGAATGGACCCAACTTCAGAGATGCCAGCTCATGTTAAAGATAGGATTGTTGAGGAACTGTTCCCTACTCATGAGCTAGAGGACCGGCCGCATGTTGAAGTGACTGGCGCGATACCTCTCTTTACCACGGACGAGCTTGTGTGGGCAGTGAAAACTATGCGCAACAGGAAAGCTCCTGGTCCAGATAGGATCCCGTGGAGATACTGAAGATTGTGGTGGGTACTCACCCGGAAATACTGTTAGACATGTATAATGCATGCTTTGTAGAGGGAATCTTTCCTGAGCGATGGAAGGTTGCAAAACTTGTTCTTTCGGGAAAGGGAAAGGAGATCCCAACACGGCATCAGCTCACAGACCCCTGTGTATGCTTGACACTGCAGGGAAACTGTATGAGAAGTTGCTGAGGCAACGAACACTGAGTGCTGTTTCGGAGGCCGGTGACCTATCCTCACGGCAGTATGGAGTATGGTTTTACAGCCGGGAGGTCTACGGTCGACGCCATCAGTGAAGTAGTTGCTGCTGCGCAAGCCACACAGACGGGTAACCATGGGAGCAGGGACATCTGTATGGCTGTTACCCTGGATGTTCTGAACGCCTTCAATTCGGCAAGATGGAGGGACATACTAGAAGCGCTGAGGGGCTTCAACGTGCCAGCGTACCTCTATCGGGTCCTTCAGGATTATCTGAAGGATCGATGGTTGGAATACGACACTCAAGATGGAATAAAGAGGAAGAGAGTCACATCAGGGGCGGCCCAAGGCTCAGTTCTTGGCACGAACCTCTGGAACTTCAACTATGACGGAATACTCCGACTTGAAATGCCAGATGGTGTTTTTCTGGTGGGGTATGCTGACGACATTGTGGTGGTAATAAGGGCAAGGACTATACAACATCTACAGTTCAAGCTCAACCAGACGATGTGGCGAGTAATGGAGTGGATGCAGTCTAAATCCCTCTCTCTCGCAATACAAAAGATGGAGATCATTCTTCTAACACGGAGGCGAATTGACCGACACATTCCGCTGCTCGTGGGCGATCAAACCATCGAAACATCGGACTCGATTAGGTACATAGGAGTGATGCTTGGTGGAAAGCTAGCTTTTTTACCCACATATGCAAGGCTGCGGATAAAGCGGCAGTCGTTGTGGGAAGGTTCGCACGGCTTATGGCTAACATAGGCGGTCCTTCCCCCTCAAAACGCAAGCTGCTAATGCGAACGGCAGACGCCATCATGCTGTACGGCGCCGAAGTGTGGTCGGAGGCACTGAGGTTCAGATGTATAGGCAAAGGATGGAGTCTGTACAGAGGAGAGGAGCGCTGCGCATATGTAGTGCATATAAGACGGTTTCAGCTGCTGCGGTGCAAGTCATAGCCGGAGTGATTCCGATAGATCTCCTGGCGGAGGAACGACGGCGAATTTACCAGCCTAAGCAGGAGAATGCACCGGAAACGGTGAAAAACGAGGAACGACGGGAGACCATGCAGAAATGGCAGAACAGATGGAGGGCAGAGAGCCGTGGACGATGGACTGCTCGGCTCATTTACAGGGTGCAGGATTGGTTCGATAGGAAGCACGGGGATACTAGTTATTATCTCACCCAATTCCTCACGGGCCATGGATACTTCCGTGCATATCTAAAGAGGATGGGAAAGACCACAGAGGCGGAGTGTCTATATTGCCACATTGGAGACGATGATGCCCACCATACCTTCTTCGTGTGCCTGCGCTGGCAGGGGATGGGAGGCAGCCTGATGGAGGAGATCGGAGACTTGGAGCCGGAAACTATACTGGAGAAGATGCTGTCGTCAAAGGACAATTGGGACGCTGTGTACTCCTATGTCAGGGCGGTACTCACGACGAAGGAGAGGGATAGCGGATGGGAGGGAATTGGAATTGATCCATCCCTCCCATCACCCCCTCTCTCATCGGACGAATAGATACAGTGTAGTAATGGTGATTTATGTGCAGACAGGGAAAGGGAAAGGACTCACAGTGCGCGAGTGCAGTGCAGAAATGACGTTTATACAGACAGATAATGGACCCAAGAGGAGTGTTTAAGGACAGGAGGGCCTCTAAGCCACGCAAAGGGTAATACATCAAAGTAGTTCCGGGGCAGTTTCTGGACGTTATTATAAGAGGTTTTAGGTTTTTAGTCGGTAGGAGTCCGACACTGTTTTGAGTTACTCATTGAGTGCTCAGTTCGTCCAATGCAGAATTTTCCTTTACATAAAAAAAAAGTGGTACCTAATTTAATACGTAACTAACGAAACAAAACTGTGTATTAATTTACTGTTATAGTCATCTAGTACCTAGTTATTAACAAAATTAGTACCTATTATTATACATAATAAATTGCTAACTATAAAGTAATAGGATTGCTGTAAAAATTGTGTATATTCACTATATACACCAGCAAAATTAGGCTGGACGCTAGGTTTGTTTTTCCATCAATCAGGATACCTTTCTTCAAATTTCTTGTTTTATGAAATATCCCTCGGTTTACTCGGTGTTAAGTAAATAGGAAATGATATTTTTGGCAAATAAATAAAGGTTGGATGCTCAAAAATTTGTATATATTCACTAAAAACATCGGAAAAATTAGGCTGTATACTAAGTTTGTATAAGGTTTCCGTGTTGGATGCGTCTAGGCTGGTCATCACGATCAGCTGATCGGTGGACCCCTGCCATCTCCCTCAACGTCATCTGCCCCGCCGCCTTCCTGTTCGTACTAATTCTACCATGGTGGTGCAGAGTTGGTATACAAAGTAGGTAGTACTGAGTAGGTACTAAGTTGGTAGTCTGAGCAGGTTCTAAGAAGGTAGTAAGTAGGTACTGACAATGAGTAAGTAGGCACCTACTGAGGAAATGTTTAGGTACCTACTGGGAAAAAATGTTAACTTCAACAATGCTGTGATAGTGACAAAAGATGTGATATCCCCCAAAAACAACCCTGTTGTAAAAATTTACTCGCCAAAAAATACCTCCTCAGCTGCTAGGATGATTGATACCCACTTTGCCTGCCAAAGTAGCATGTTCCATGCTTGTCACCATGCTCTTGAATGTGCATACAGAAATCTGTTCCTTCCACCCTGGGTTAGATATGAGTATAGAAACCTGTAGTACCTTCCCCCGAACCTTGAAATTTGTTTCAACGCTGTTCCGCAGGCACGTTCAAATTTCAGATCTGAAATTGTTGATAGATTCTAATGATCCTACCCTTGTACTGTATAATATCTTCATTTCAAAAAAAAATTCCAAACAATAAGAAAAAACAGGTCATTTTGATTTTTAATTTGCTAGAAAATTTGAAAACTAAAATATTAAATTCAAAAACTGACTTTCTGCCATTTTTCCGTCTATCCTGAGTGCTCTAAAACTTTCAGATCTAAAAAATAGTTGAGCTAATTTTGAAGCATAACGTGGTGGCTGTTTTTGGAACTATTTCCTGTATGATTGCCTCAAGAGTAAATGTCATAATGTTTTGGTGAGAATGTGTGATAAAAGATGGCAGCACCATTGGGGCCCAATTTCGTTTACTTCTCATTTGAGAACGGAACGTGATATTTTAATACGGAAAACTGATTTCTCGACAATTTTCACGTGAAACTTCGGGTAACTGGTTGAAAAAGTGTGCAAAAATGTTTTGCTCACTGTTCCAAAAAACTGTTGCTGAAATTTGGAAGATTTAAAAAAATGTCTTAATAGGCATTTGCATTGAACTCTAGAGAATACAGATCCGTTTACATAATTTTTAAATTGACTGTAGACGTGGGATTTCCAGCATTTGGGGGCAAGGGTCATCATCAGGAGCTTCTGGCGTTGGGTGGGGGTAGAGTTCTTGGGCTTCTGACTGAGGGTGGGGGTAGCTAGAGTTCTTGGGATGCCCCGAGACCTTCCCATTTTTCAACTGACATTGAATGAATTGGATGCAGTAATAAGCTGGTACAGAATTGTACAAATTTCTGCCCACTGTTAAACCTTAGTATATTTATTCTACTACGCTGTTAAACAACTGTTACTATAATGCACGTATATATCGGGAATGTCGATAAATTCATTTCAAATTCATTCCTAGTTACCTACTAAAGTCGGCACCCGATCGCCATTTTGGCGGGTCTCTCGCATTCAACACTGGAGGGTCCGAAACTGACCATTTATCCCTTACACCGCCTGGGTGCAGCACTTGCCGGCCGACGGTTGCCAAACATGAAGCTGATGTCATTTCTACGAGCTCTGATTGGCCAAGAGTGACGTGTTGTTCAAAGATGATGCTGTGTAATACTATATACAACTTTCGAGGCTCCTAGAAAGGCTTCAATTTTAGTCTCCTGTTCTGTGTTGGAGATGGCTGATGTTCCAAAAGACAAGGGTTGGTCGTCGAATTAATAAAAATTACATTGCTCTTTTTCGTTTTAACAACTTTTCAATTATTTACCTTTCGGACTCCAAAGATTCTTGGATCAGAAGTGGGATTCTGGATTCGCGTTTTCGGAGAGATATTTTGTGTAACTGAATTGTACTTATTATACTTTGTGTAATATGGCGTATGACTGAGAATAATTTAATTCCGTGTATTACTCAAAACGGGCAATCACTTTTCGCGAGGATCTACCAGCAAAATGGCAAATCCAGGAAATGCTCATGACGTGCCTGCAGAAATAACCAACGAAGTGGAAAACGACGGTGTATCACCAGACGACCTTCATCAATCGGCCCCACTCCAGAACGTCACACCGTCAACCTGTTCAACCCCTCGCTCCTTCGATCCAGGTACCTAATTATTTAAAAAAAAATTAAAACTCACCCTATTCGATCAGATAACTGGCCCTGAGGACGCCTGGATCCGGGTGGCCGAAGTTTTTATAAATGATGCAAGACCCTCAAATTCGAAAATAGTAATGGAATTGACGAGGTGCTTGCAAGGTACGCAAACACACCAGGAATGGTCCTTTATAAAGCCATGACGTTTCACCCCAGAGGTATGGACCTAACAGAATTTGTTTTGGGATAAATGGAGGTCCAAACAGCCTTTAGGGGCAAAACACCGGAAGAATGTGGGTTGATAGTTGCGGCGGCAATCGCCGCCAGGGTCGAACCTAATATGAAAAATTATGTTTTTATGCGCAACATCTTGACAGAGACTGAGTTGGTCAAGAAGATGACAGCCGTGAAGCAAGTCAAACGTGAAGCTATGGTACAAGGTCAACTGAATGGCTTTTTCCAGAAAACCGAAAATCCACAAAAACTTCCCATTTTTGGAGGTTCAACAGGTCCTCAAGACAAGAAAAATGCTCGATTTACGCCTCAAGAACATCGTCAATCGACAGTTACCGCCTCAAATGGGGATAAGCAGCAACAGCAAAAATTCAAGAAAAGATACAGTGGTCGCTGCAGGATGTCGAATCACGACTGGGCCTACTGTAGGTTCAGTCCCCAGAGGAATGCACCCCACAAGACGATCCAGGACAAACGAGGTGTCGATGCCCAGGCGCCTAAAGAGAAACGTGTGGCCACATGTGCCGCAAATCCCAGAGGTCAGGATCAGCATGAAGGTAGGAAATATTCCTATTTACATATTTGATTGGGAATCTGGTATTTCATTGCTACGTAATAAATTATTACCTTATTTTTCGGGACAGCACATAAAAATCCGGTATGATAAACACTTTCATTCTGTTGGGTCGAGACATTTTGGTCGCCGGGGTGGCTGTCAATGTTTGCCCGGTAGGTATGAGGTTATAAAATTAAAGTCAAAAATTAGACTCAAAACCAAACATTTTAGAACAGAAAGAGATACCTGAAGTAGGTAAAAATAAACCTGAGAATGATAGTAACATTATTCGAGATGAAGATGCTCCATGGCCTGTACCGTTTAAAGTATATTGTGGACCTTCAGGTTGAATCAATTAGTGTCACTGCAGGCCCATTACCACGCGTTATTCAAGGGTCAACTACCTACAGGTAGTTCTGATAATGAAAAATTTAGACCTGACCTGGAAAAATTAGATACTGACTTACAAAATGAAGATTTAAATGAACTGAGAACAATTTTAAATAAATTTTCCAGCCATTTCACAAGAGGAGATTACATATGCATACAGTAAAGTGTGCTGAATTTAAAATTAAACTAAAAGACCCAAATAAATTCGTGAATAGGCGCCCCAACACATTTGACCCACGTGACCGTGAGGTCGTACGGCAATTATACATCAAAGAAATGGTGGATGCTGGGATAATTGAAGAGTCTACTGGTCCTTATTCATCACCAGTTTTACCGTGCGATTAATGATAATACCGTTCCCGAACGCTACCCTATCCAATTAATACAGGACCAGATAGCTAGGTTAGCGGGAAGCAAAACTATTTTTCAGTCTCGATTATGCGTCGGGTTTTTACGCCATCAAGACCAACGAAGAGACACGTGAAATTTTGGCCTTCCCTACTCCAGACGGCCATTAACGGTATAAACGGGTGCCATTTGGAGTTAGTCAGCTCTCTGTACTTATCAAAGGGCCATCATAAATGCATTGGAAGCCTGCATTGGCATAACTGCACTGGCTAACACATGGTGTCTGGCCTGTATGGACGACCTCTTGGTTGTTGCTACAACGAAGGAGGAGGCTCTTTCTCGCCTAGAGGTCTTACTCAAAGTCCTTTCGAGTACAGGGTTTTCTCTTAATCCGGACAATTGTCAGTTTATTAAAAATTCTGTTGTGTACCTAGGATATGAAGTGAAAAATGAGGAATATCATCCCCATAATGATAGAATTAAGGCCCTAACGGATTTACCACCTTCTAACGATAGAACTGCCATAAGATCCTTCCTAGGCTTATGCTCCTATTTTTCGCAACTTCGTTAAAATGTGCCCCTTTGTATGACCTTACTTCTACAAAAAACCCTTTTGAGTGGAAACCTGAACATGAGCAAATTCGACAGGAGCTAATTGGCATATTTAGGAGTGAACCATGTTCAACCATTTTTAATCCAAAATATCCTATAGAGGTCTGAACGGACGCATCATCGGACGGGTTTGGTTCGATCATGTTTAAAAGAGAAAAGAGTAGGTAATCGGTTATTGTAGTCGTAAAGCGACCCCTAAGTAAGCTCGTGGTTCAGATAGTTAAGGATCTGTCGGCCAAGTTAGGAATAAATGTTAGTGTCAATAATGCTTTTCGGGTTGGGCCCGCCATGAATGATCGCCCGCGAACAATTATAGCGATGCTGGGATCTGAGGAAGAGAGAGCTGCAGCAGTGGATGGTTCCCGTAAAGAGAAAAATCTGACGGCTGATCTACTCGTCCGAACTTGTCCTAAATCTCGGATTTTCATAACAGAAAACTTAACAGCGCAGAGAGCGGACCTGTTGAGAAGAACTAAGATGAGGGCCAATGAGCGTGGATTTAAATTTGTATGGATCAAGAACTTTGCCGTGCATACTAGGAAAAATGAAGAGGATCGATCAGTTAAAGTTATTCGCACTCTGGCCGACCTTGAGAAAATGTGAGTAACAATATGTTTGAGCATTAAGACTGAGTTGAACCTGAGAGTTATGAATGAATGGTTCCGTGAGATGAGACTGAAGTTGAACTTCGACAAGACCAAATTTGTTTGCTTCTCTCTTAAGTGCTCCTCTGTCCCTTCGACGGGGCAAATAGTGTGTCACCAATATGGCAATTGCTCTAACTGCACCTGCCCCTCGATTTTCCAGGTTCCGTCTGTTAAATATTTGGGAGTGGTCGTGGACCAAACTCTGACATGGGAAGAGCACATTAAAATGATAAATTCAAAGTTAAGGAAACTGATACACTATTTGCTTTGAAGTACGCAATTTCATGAACTTGAAATTAAAAAGGTTATTTTACAACGCGATGGCGCATTCCCTGTTGGTGTACCGTGTGGTTGCTTGGGGTTCTACGTTTGAATCTAAGTTGAATCTCCTAGCATCAACACAGAAATGTTTGATTAAGATTTTGCTGAAAAAACCGGTCAGATTTCCTCCTGCGGAAATATTCAGAGAGTTCACTGTTTTAGATCTGAATAAAGTTGCTGCAAAAACTACTTTGATCTTTACTTATATTCAGTACTGCAGTGGTAAGATTCAAAGGATTATGAGCTTTACAAGGGCTGCAGATAAGATTACTTTGCTGACTCCGAAAAGGAACACCGTTGTAGAAGAGAGATTGTATTCTTTCTGGGGGGTGTCGCGCTTAAAACCGGGTGAGATTGTGACTGTATGGGCGAGATTGTGACAAGCTACCCATTGGCGATTTTAGCGCTTTTTAAAGGGGCAAGGATGATGAAACCTTATTGACAACATTTTTTCCCGTTTGAATGGATGTTTATGTTGGTTGCACTGGGCGGGTAACACGGTTCCAAGAGGTAACACTGGTTTTAGTGAGCTGTTTTTTCATCAAATGGACCGAAGTCGAGGAGCCTGCAGGAGTCTCATCTGGGCAGAAAAAACTGTGTACATTCCATCCCTGGTAAGTACCTTAATAGATAATAATATTATCGAAGAGAATTCATGTGAAGGCACATAATTCCATCTTGATTCGTTTAGATTTTGTGATACAGTTTGTAAAAAATGGGAAATCGGCTGTGTGAGATTGTGATAGCGTGTCACAATCTCACCCTGTAATGTAACCACTCTTTCTTATCATTTTTTGCTGATAGCGTTGGTCAGGTGAGATTGTGACTAGCCATTCCTAGTGTTTTTTTTAAATGATCTTAATGTTTTCTGTGATGTTTCAGCAATGGGTAAGTACAAAAAAAAGGTTGGGGGACGGCCTTACCGAAACTGGACGGACGAATCAAGAAATAAAGCTGTAGAAGATATACGGAACCGAATACTGACATATCGTGAAGCAGAACAAAGGTATGTTCCACGTTGACTTTTTTTTTCAAATCTGGTTTAATCGACATGGATGGAGACGCTAAAGTGTCAGCTATGACCAAAGTGGGAAAACATTGGAAATGGCCTGAAAAACCAGACATGGTTTGGTATAACAAAAAAAAAAGTAGTTAGAGTCATTGATGCACCAAAGCCAGTTGGGGGAGGTGTGTTTTTAGTTGATATGAAACCATAGAAGTAGAAACATCAACAGTTCATTTTTTCTTGATTTAAAGATTTCTGAATAAGGAATGTAGTCAACTAACTTCCTATCTAATGTTTAATAATTTTAGTAACCGATTTAGTCACTGATCTAGGAGCTAGGTACCTATTTTTTTGTTCGTTTTACCTTGAACTCAGTTCCTCTTCTTGTAGGTATTTTTCTCTTGTGATGTACCTAGTACTTAGCAACCTAAATATTTCAATTTTAGAGTAAGTTTAAATTGTAGGTACTCAGTTCCTCTTCAAATTAAGCACTGAGCAAATTTTTCTTGCGATTTTTTTCTTGTGATTTTCTTCTCAATTTTAGAGGAAGTTTAACTTAGGTAACCAGTTCCTACATATATATATTTTTTAAATAATGTTCATTCCTATATGAAGTGCCTTATAAATTTGTATTTTCTTTGTATTTATCAATGAACATGGTACGAAGATCTCAAGAATAAAGTTTATACATTGTTTTAAAACTGTCGTTGTTTTTATTCTCCTCACAACTTGAAAAAAATTACTAAAAATGGTTTGAGTGCAATATAACTTTTTTATAGTATACAGAAGACTGGCCTTTCCACAATCGAGCGGCTGAGAACGTGATTTGGGTGCTCTTCCCATTCATTTTAATGTATTAAAGAATCCGTCACAATCTCACCCGACATGTGAGGGCGAGAATGTGACAAGGGGGTCGTAGCATTTGCGTCTTGTAAACATGTATTCTGGTTATGAACAAATAAAAATGTATAAATTTAAAAAAAATGTAGCTGAAAAAATAATGTGTATTTTTAGGACAAGGATTATTAGGATTCAGACTGATTTAAATTGCTCCGCGGGTGGTTCGCTGATGGACATGCAACGGTTTTTTCAAGGGAACCACAATGGTTTATAATCATGTACCTAGGGAGCTAATTGTGAATGATCCCACGCCACACAAAATATGCACCACAATGCATATTTATCTGAGCTTCCAATATTTGATCTATTGGTATAGATGAAATCACTGCGATTATTATAAAACGACCAAAATAAGCGGGTACTTTGCATGCTTCTTCTTCTTTTTCGGCCCTGGTGGTCTCCTTTTATCGCAAAGATGCCTCACTCGTGAACTCATAATCGAACACTAGTCAAGTTAAAATACAACTGAAAACGCTGCAAAGTCCTTGTCACATGGGTTTATTATTCTATTGGACATACCTACAGAAATGTTGGCTGTTAATTTATTGTTTCTTTCATGTGCAGTAATTGAAATCGCTGTTTTTAGTGGTTTCCACCAATTTTGTCCCCCAAAAACACGAATTAGGCTCCCTATTGGTTTATTATTCTGAGAATAATACACAGCCTATGTAATCGCTCAGCAAAACATTTTTATAACACCCCCTCCAAATTTTCTCTTTTACATTTCAAGTTGCATCGATTCCAAAAACGCTACAAATTATTACACTAAGGTTTATTATTCACCTGTATAGATGCCCCTTCTGCGTAGATCACTGTTTTCTGTGGTCAATACCCGCGAGCTCCCCCAAGGAAAGCCCTAAATCGATTACTGGAGCCGGATCCGCAATTAAAGTTTCCTACAAATGCGCGGGATTCAATAATTCAATAATTATTTATTTGTAGTTATTCATGAAGCATAAGGTAAATAATAAACCGTTGTGTAATAATTTACCTGTATAGGTGCCCCTTCTACGTAGATAGTATAATGAACCGTTGTGTAATAATTTGCTGTTACGTAATAATTTGCCGTTACGTAATAATTTGCCCATCAATAATACTTGAACGGTTGATCAAGTTGGAAAAGTAGGTACCGATCAATAAAATCCAACCCATTCTTGTAGATGAACCGTTGTGTAATAATTTACCGTTGTGTAATAATTTGCCGGTGTGTAATAATTTGCCGTTGTGTAATAATTTACGGTTGTGTAATAATTTGCCCATCAATAATACTTCAACGTTTGTTCAAGGTTCACTCTTCAAGATCAATTTAAAAACGTTCTCTACATACCTTGAAACGTAAACCATGAAATTTTGAGGGGGGGGGGGGGGGTTAGAATTTCTTTTTGGTTTATTATTTTCAATAATGAACCATTGGAATCGAGCATGAAAAAAAAAAAATTCTTACCCCCCCTCAAAATTTGATGGTTTACGTTTCAAGGTATGTAGAATCCAAAACTGCAATAAAAATATTTCTGTCTGTCCGCCGTACGCCGTAAGGGGCCACTTTTCTTAGTTACCATGAAAAAAAATTGATGAAATTCGGGTTATAGGTTCCGTTCGGCGTCTAGTTGGTCCTCGAAGCTCGACGTTACTGTGAGTCATCTCTAAGGGGTTCAAAATAGGGGTTGAAATTTTCAAAACGCCTATACCATTTTTTTACGTAAATATTTTTACGGTTTTAAATAGTTCTTGAACTTGCGAGTTTTTTAAGACCATCCGGAGCATCGTACGTCCAGCCGTTCGTTCACAGTAAGGCCCCGAAGTTTGCACCGACAGGCATTTTCGACTCCAGTGTGAATGAAATTGTATACAATTCAAACCAAATCTCGTAACCAGAGACGCGCCCACAATAGGAATTTGTGAATACGGCCAATCATTGGTAGGGATCACCTGATTATATTGGCGGAGTATGAAATCGAGTTGGATGTTCTGTGATATTATTTAATTTGAAAAATGATGGCTCTTTTGGAGTTTGTTGGTAGGTAGTGAAACTTGAACAAACGTTGAAGTATTATTGATGGGTAAATTATTACTACGGTAAATCATTACTCAACGGTAAATTATTACACAACGGTTCATTATACCATCTACGTAGAAGGGGCTGGAGTTTGTTGGTAGGTACTTTTGCAACTTTTTTCACTCCTCATCAAAAATTTCTCTTCAGAACTTCATTATGTGTGTTTCTTTTTGTTAGGTACTGTTTGTCATCGGCAGAATTATTTTAGCAACATTTAACTCGTGATTTAGGTGGGTACCTAGTAACGAGTACGGGGTTAGGTACTAACCTACGGAGGGTCTGCGATCTAAATAATTATGCATAGAATAGTACATATCATATTATATAGACGGGTTATCTATACATAGAGCTGTGATCTGTAACAGAAGGGTATTCTATACAAAATAATAAACCATTGTGCAGGGATTTGCAGCGTTTTTCATGCTCGATTCAAAAGGTTCATTATTGAAAATAATAAACCAAAATTTCTGTCCGTCCGCCGTACGCCGTACTTCTTAGTTACCATGAACCAAAATTGACGAAATTTGGTGTATAGGTCCTGTTCCGGGTCTAGTTGGTCCTCGAAGCTCGGCTTTACTGTCAGCAATTTCTAAGGGTTTAAAAATAAGGGTTGAAATTTTCAGAACGACGTAGCTCGAAAACTTTCAGTACAAGGGTATGGTTTTTTTAACGTTTTTAAATTGATCCTGAACTAAAGAATTTTTTGAGTCCACCCGGAGCATTGTTGTACGGCCAGCCGTTCGTTTGCATCAAAAAGCTTCGCCAACATGATCGTGGAACAAGCGGTATAAATCTGGCCCAGATATCATTGCTAGGGAGCACATGATTATAATCACGGATGGCTGTATGAAGTCGAGTTGGCTGTTCTGTGACATTATTTCATTTGAAAAATGATGGATCTGTTGGATTTTGTTGGTCGGTACTTTTGAAACTAGAACAAACGTTGAAGTATTATTGATAGGTAAATTATTACACAATAGTAACTTATTACACAACGGTTTATTATACTATCTACGCAGAACGGTACATCTATACAGGTAAATTATTACACAACGGTTTATTATACTATCTACGCAGAACGGTACATCTATACAGGTAAATTATTACACAACGGTTTATTATGTACCTTATGCTTCATGAATAACTACAAATAAATAATTAGTGATTGAATTATTGAATCCCGCGCATTTGTATGACACTTTAATTCCCGGGCCGGCTCCAGTACTCGATTTAGGGCTTTCCTGGGGGGAGCTCGATGGTACTGACCACAGAAAACAGTGATCTACAAAGAAGGGGCATCTATACAGGTAAATAATAAGCCGTTGTGTAATCTTTGCAACCTGTTCTAATTGCATTTTCGGATTCTATGTACCATGAAACGTAAACCATCAAATGGTGGGGGGGTTCATGCTCGATTCCAAAGGTTCAATATTGAAAATAATAAACCAAAAAAAAAAAACGCTGCAAATCCCTGCACAACGGTTTATTATTTTGTACAGAATACCCTTCTGTTACAGATCACAGCTCTCTGTATAGATAACCCGTCTATACATATAATATATTATGTACTATTCTATACCTATGATGTAGATCACAGATCCTCCGTAGGTTAGTACCTAACCCCGTAATCGTTACTAGGTACCTACCTAAATCACGAGTTAAATGTTGCTAAAATAATTCTGGCGATGGCAAACAGTAACTAAAATGGCAAAAAGAAACGTGAATCAAACGGAAGTGAAGTTCGTACGTGAATCAAATAACGAAGTTCTGGAGGGAAATTGTTGATGTGGAGTGAAAAAAGTTGCAAAAGTACCTACCAACAAACTCCACCCCCTTCTACGTAGATGGTATAATGAACCGTTGTATAATAATTTACCGTTGTGTAATAATTTACCATTGTGTAATAATTTACCCATCAATAATACATCAACGTTTCTTCAAGTTTCACTACCTATCAGCAAACTCCAAACGCTGCAAAGTCCTTGTCACATGGGTTTATTATTCTACTGGACATACCTACAGAAAAAGTGGCTGTTCATTTATTGTTTCTTTCATGTGCAATTATTGAAATGGCTATTTTTGATGGTTTCCACCAGTTTTAGCCCCCAAAAACACGAATTAGGCTCGATTTTTCCTTTCAACAGATTATTTTTGATAATTGATAGTACCATTTGGCTGGCGTTGGGAAAAAACCCAGTAAGTTGAATTTCAGTGAAAATCGAGATATCTTCACTACAGGGGTTATTTTGCGCCCTCTTTCGTTTGTGAGAATCAGCGTATGTCTACAAAGCTTCCTATTGGCTGGGGAGTTTGTGATTAGCCGTTTAACTCTCATTTCCAACAATTTTGTTTCGAGAGCAGACCAGTAACTGTATTTACCTGTTTCATCACCACACCATTCAAAAAATAACAGGCGGTGAGTAAAAGAACATCTCGATTTACCTAGTTGTTCACGACAGGTTCAAAACTTGAGAATATCAGGTCTAGTCGAGTTACCTTGCTATTCCCTACCAACCCACTGCCAATAAGTTGGCCGTGAGGAAAATAAACGCGGGTTACCTGGTTGCTCACAAGAACCGTTGATGCGACAGGTCGAGATAACTTTTTACTCCCAATGAACCTTGGCTCACGCCGGAACATACAACATTCTTTGGTCTGGGACTAACCAGATAAGTCATCTAGGAAACCAAATTGGTCGATGAATGGGTTCACAATTCACAGTGTAGGTACTGCATTATCATGAGCCGGCGAGTAAATTTTCTCAATAAAATCCGTTTTCAACACCCTGCAGAGGAGGAAAGGTGGACAAACTCACTAGTAAGTAAATAATTCGTAAAAAGTTTATTCCATTCAGTTACGTATCGTGGACTTGAACCTGTTGCTCTTGAACAGTAGTTAGGTAACTACCTACTTAACCTTATTTTTGAATGGCTTGTGCAAAATCCAAAGAAAAAGGTGGAGTGACTGATCACCCTGCTTTCGACTTGAAATCGAATGCTCCCGACAATGATGAGGATACTGGAATAAGGGATGGTGAATCCAGAAAATTTGATTAGTGAGATGTTCAACAATAATGATAAATGTCTGGTGTCGGAAGAAGATAGGTGGGACTACCGTCGCACCTATTGCTGTATCCAAATCTGAGATCCAGAATGCCAAATTCCGAACCTCGTCCGTTCCCTTGTTGAGGCCTGTAGGGCGCACCAGACAAATACCCACAGAGAAGAAAAAATATAACAACAACATCCGCAAACGTTTGGCAAAACAAATTGAACTCAGAAAAACGTTTGCTTGTGCTTTGCATAATGTAATAATGAAGTAAATTATCGTTGGGTTATATTTAAATTACGTCTTGAATTCGGATGATATTCTTAAGGATCCTGATTATTCTGCAATATCAGAAGACGAAGTTACAACTACAGGTTGGTGATTTTTCTTATTTATCTTGCGTAGAAGACATTTTTTCAAGCGCGACCATTAGAAGAAAGGGAAAAAATTGTTTTCCCACAACTTTGCGCTAAATGATTCACCTCTGCCTATCAGCAAAGAGAAGAAAAAAAATTTACTGGACTTGCTGCCATTTATCGACGCAGCCTACATGACTATTATAAAAATATGCGAACCGACGAGAAAGAAGACATCGAAAAAGACCTTGTGGAAGTGGACTCTGACGATGTAGATGATTAAAAATCACATCCTTATAAACCTAATAAACAATCGTTCCCTTGTAAATAACATTTTTCTTATTTTTTCCCGGTGTACTTAATTGTGCTTAACCAGGCAAGTCAGGTAGTCCCACGGTGAGTGAGCAGGTAAGTCTGAAAATTTTATTGCTTGTAACCAAGTACCCAAGTCTGGAAATTTGAATGTGCGTAACCAGGTAACTCGACAATTTTTGAAAAACCGTTGAAATTACCATTAAATTGTCATTTAAGTGGCAGTTGCAGCAATCATTACCGTTCTTGAATACTTTGGTGGAATAATATCAGGCTAAAGTGTCGAATATTTTGGATTCCTGAATTAGGGGTTCGATTTGAAACTTTAGAATGCTCTCCGTAAAATTCAATTTCTAGTACTTACATGGTTTTTCCCCCATGCCAGCCATTTAATTGTCTTGATTCACCTGTTGATACTACTTCTAGTTTTATTATACAAATTTATGGTGTTTTTGTTTGGTCCCATGTTTTTGACTCATACAAAAAGAATTTCGGGAGCTTAACTTTCGTTACAACCTCAATTCTTCACTCTTTGGTCAAATTCAACTCCGTATTCGGTGTTCTTGCCCTAAAAAACACGGAAAACTATACCTCACAAGCTCATGTTCACGAAAACCTCTCTTTTTACACTCATTTTTCTCCCATCTCACCCCTGGGTGTAAGCCGATCGGGCTGCCGTGTTTCGGAGCACAGCTAGGACCCAAATGAGTTCCCAAATGGGGACCCGAACTCTGTGCGGAAAAACGACGATTTTAGACCAAAATTTAACGTAAATTTAAGGCTGAAACTTCCTTAGAACCTCAATTTTCCACTCTTCGGTCAAAATCGACTTTATATTCGGTCTTCTCGTCCCAAAAATAAGAAAGACGATACCTCACAAGCTCATGTAACTCACAAGTGGAGCATGTGTGCGAAAGAACGAATTTTTTAGACCGAAAACGAAGCCTGTACACGTGATACAGCGGACGGCGGACGGCGGACGGACATTGCGTTTTGGTTTATTATTGTGTGAATAATACACCTATGGATTCGCTCAGCAAAAAACTTTTATAACACCCCCTCAAACTTTTTTCTTTTCCGTTTCAAGGTGCGTAGATTCCAAAAATGCAATGTCCGTCCGCCGTATCACGGGTACAGGCTTCATTTTCGGTCTAAAAAAATCGTTCTTTCGCACACATGCTCCATTTGGGCCCTAGTTGTGTCCCGAAACGTTTCAGCCCGATCGGAATATACCCAGGGGTGTTATGAGTGAAAATGTGTGTAAAAATAGGTACTTTTTGCGTTTTAGTAACATGTTAGTAACATGAGCTTCTGAGATATCGTTTTTGAGGAAAAGAAAACCGAATATGAAGTCGATTTTGACCAAAGAGTAGAAAATTGAGTTCTACCAAATGTTCAGCTCTCAAAATTGATTTTTTATGAGTGAAAAACCTGGGAAATCGTCTGAAATGACCATCAGTTTGTATAATAACACTGAAAAAACACAAACATGGATCAAGACGATTAATTGGCACTACGAATGATCAAAGATAGTTAAAAAAAAGAGCGTACCTAATTTGTGTTTTAGGGGCCAAAATTAATGAACACCATCAGATATAGCTATTTCGATTATTACGCATGCAGCCAGCATTTCTGTAGGTGTGTCCAATAGAATAATAAACTCATGTGACAAGGACTTAGCAGCGTTTTTGGAATCTACGCACCTTGAAACGGAAAAGAAAAAATGTTGTGGGGGTGTTATGAAAATTTCTTGCTGAGCGAATACATAGGTGTATTATTCACAGAATAATATAAACCAAAACGCTGGAAAGTCCTTGTCGCTTGGGCATATTCTATCGGAAATACCTACAGAATTGTTGCTGGTTATTTATTGTTTCTTTCACGCGCAGTAATTGAAATAGTTATTTTTGATGGTTTCTACCAATCATGGCCCTCCAAAAACACGATCTCGGCTCCTTTTTTTCCTTCTTTTTTTTTTACAGATTGTCTTTGAACACTTTTAGTGGCATTTAATTTGTACAGTGAAGTCGGTTTTGACCAGTGTGAAGAATTGAGGTTGTAACGAAGGATCAGCTCCCAGAATTCATTTTGCATGGTTCAAAAACCTGGGAAATCGTCTGAAATTACCGTCAATTTGTATAATAACCCTAGAAGTAGTATCAACAGGTGAATCAAGACATCTAAATGTCACTGCCAATGATCAAAGATAATTTGTTAAAAAAATAGGAGTCTAATTCGTTTTTTGGGGGGCCAAAATAGGCGGAAACCAAAAAAATAGCATTTTCAATTATTGCACACGAAAGAAACAATAAATGAATAGCCCAAATTTCCGTAGGTATGTCCAATAGATTTAAATAAACCCGTGTGACAAAGACGATGAGTCGGACGATATAAGAACAAAAAATTATACACATATCAGGAGGTAAGTATAAATTTTGCTTCCTCACTACCTAAGGTAGGGAAGCTTTTTATTCGTGCAAGAGTCGAAAAAATGAAAATTTCCACTCGCCTTTTACGTTTCAGACGTCAAGGAACATATTTGGTTCCATGTCTGTCTGTCTATCCGTGGTCAAATCTTGTCCCGGTCAAACTATACGAAACAATGTTCATAATGGGTTGAAATCCGGAGGGTAGCCGGTCACAGATGATACCATATCCAATTCATGAAAAAATTACCGTAACTCTCGTCTGCGCATGCGCAAACGTGAAATACTTGTAAAGCGCACAGCTACCCTAGAAATCGTCGAAAAGAGCTGAAAGTTGGAGGGTAAATGCAGAATGGTACCTTGATAGTTCCACAACGATTTCATCACATGCGGTCTGTATCATACAGATGCGCATGCACAAAATCGATATGTCAGCCAATTCCTTGTAGGCGCCCATAACCACCCGAAAACGCTGCGAAGTCCTTGTCACATGGGTTTATTATTCTATTGGACATACCTACAGAAATGTTGGCTGTTCATTTATTGTTTATTTCAGGTGAAGTAATTGAAATAGCTATTTCTGATGGTTTCCACCATTTTTGGCCTCTAAAACACAATTAGGTACGCTCCTTTTTTTTCAATTCATCTTTGATCATTGGTAGTGCCATTTGATCGCCTTGATCCACGTGTTGATACTACTTACAGTGATATTATACAGATTGATGGTGATTTCAGACGATTTCCCAGGTTTTGGTTTATTATTCTGTGAATAATACACCTATGTATTCGCTCAGCAAAAAATTTTTATAACACCCCCTCAAACATTTTTCTTTTCCGTTTCAAGGTGCGTACCTATATTCCAAAAATGCAATGTCCGTCCGCCGTCCGCCGTATCACGTGTACAGGCTTCGTTTTCGGTCTAAAAAATTCGTTCTTTCGCACACATGCTCCATTTGGGCCCTAGTTGTGTCCTGAAACTTTTCAGCCCGATCGGAATACCCCTAAAAATGTGTGTAAAAATAGGTACTTTTTGCGTTTTAGCGAAATGTTGGTAACATGAGCTTTTAAGGTATCGTTTTTCATGTTTTTGGGGACGAGAAGACCGAATATGAAGTCGATTTTGACCAAAGAATAGAAAATTGAGGTTCTACCAGATGTTCAGCTCCCGAAATTGATTTTGGTTTATTATTCTGTGAATAATACACCTATGTATTCGCTCAGCAAAAAATTTTTATAACACCCCCTCAAACTTTTTTCTTTTCCGTTTCAAGGCGCGTAGATTCCAAAAATGCAATGTCCGTCCGCCGTACGCCGTCCGCTTCACCGTATCACGTGTACAGGCTTCATTTTCGGTCTAAAAAAGTCGTTCATTCGCACACATGCTCCATTTGGGCCCTAGTTGTGTCCCGCAACTTTTCAGCCCGATCGGAATACACCCAGGGGTGTTATGAGTGAAAATGCGTATATAAATAGGTACTTTTTGCGTTTTAGCAACATGTGAGTAACGTGAGCTTCTGAGATCGTTTTCCATGTTTTTGGGGACGAGAAGACCGAATATGAAGTCGATTTTGACCAGACAGTGGATAATTGAGGTTGTACCAGATGTTCAGCTCCCAAAATTGATTTTTTATGAGTGAAAAAACCTGGGAAATCGTCTGAAATCATCATTAGTTTGAATAATAACCCTGGAAAAACTGTCAACACGTGGATCAAGACGATTGAATGGCACTACCACTGATCAAAGATAGTTTAAAAAAAAAAGAGCGTACCTACCTAATTTGTGTTTTACGGGCCAAAATTAATGGAAACCATCAGAAATAGCTATTTCGATTATTACGCATGAAAGTGGAATAATAAACCCATGTGACAAGGACTTTGCAGCGTTTTTTATGAGTCAAAAACCTGGGAAATCGTCTGAAATCACCATTAATTTGTAGAATAACACTGGAAAAAGTGTCAACAGGTGGATCAAGACGATTAAATGGTACTATCAATGATCAGAGATGATTTATTAAAATTAAAAAATAAATTTAAAAAAAGGAGCGTACCTTATTTGTGTTTTGGGGGCCAAAATTGGTGGAAACCACCAGAGATAGCTAATTCAATTATTTTATATGAAAGAAACAATAAATAAACGGCCAACATCTCTGTAGGTCCAATAGTATAATAAACTTATGTGACAAGGACTTTGCAGCGTTTTTGACTCATAAAAAATCAATGTTGGGAGCTGAACATTTGGTAGAACCTCGATTTTCCACTCTGGTCTAAATCGACTTCATATTCGGTCTTCTCGTCCCGAAAAATATGGAAAACGATACCTGAAAAGCTCATGTTACTAACATGTTACTAAAACACAAAAAGTACCTATTTTTGTGGACATTTTCACTCATAACATCCCTGAGTATATTCCGATCGGGCTGAAAAGTTTCGGGATACAACTAGGGCCCAAATGGAGCATGTGTGCGAAAGAACGACTTTTTTAGACCAAAAATGAAGCCAGTACACGTGATACGGCGGACGGCGGACGGACATTGCATTTTTGGAATCTATGCACCTTGAAACGTAAAAGAAAAAAATTTGAGGGGGTGTTACAAAAATTTTTCGCTGAGCGATTACATAGGTGTATTATTCACAGAATAATAAACCAAAAATAGTCTAATGAGTTGAAATGTGGAGGGTAGGCGCGGGTTGGAGCCCAGATGATCCCGTATCAAATTCAATGAAAAAGAAATGTAACTTTCGTTTGTGCATGCGGCAACGTTAAATCCTAGAAGAGCCCATAACTATCCTAGAAAGTGAAATGCATTTGGATTTAATCTTAAAACGACATGTATTTGGATATATCTCTCAATTTTAATTAGTTTTACTTATTTGTTTCAATATAAAATGTTTTAATAAATTATGAAATCTCGTAATGTAACTTGCTGTGCACTTTTTAAATACTTATTCTTCAAGAGGTATTATACCACAAATATTCAAAACACTTACATGAATGCCTATAATAATCCTATTACCCTTATCATTAATCTTATTACTAAAACTCCTATTCCGTCCTACTATTTTATCATTTTTGAACCTCTCAATTTTAAATCCGCGTCAGTTCTCCATCTATAGGTACACCGGATGGACCCACCAACTAATTATATACGTCCGTGTTACATAAGTGAGGAAGCTATAATGTCTACCTGACTTTGCGCACTTTTTTGTTGTTATGACGTCCGCCCTATTGAAAGAAAAGAAAATTTTCTGATGGGGCGACTTTGTACTGTAAACAATCCTGCTAATAAATAGATTACAATTCAAATTTGTTTTTCGTTACCGACATCGGCCGTATTCCGGAGAGTGAAAAATAGGTAGAAGTCTGTTCCAAAACAAACAGACTGGAAGAGTGGGTCATGTTATCACGTATGTACCTACCTACCGACACCAACCTGGGGAGCTTAGGAATGGAACGGCTTCCCTACCACTTCGATATACCAAGTCCTATATAGCAGGCTGTCCGTTTTACTTTTATTTTTTCTTTGTATTTAAACCTTTTTTTCTGGCAGTATGAACAGTTATCTTGAAGGAAGACCCCGTTTCATCAAACCGGTTTACTGAGGTAGGGGCGTTCACCCAGGGGTCCTACGTTAACTCGAGCAGCGATCGGATGGTCAGTCCCGCGGAAGTACCTATCCTTTATCATCATCAGCAGAGCCCAGCCTCCGAAACTCATCTTCGCTTCCAGATTCTCGTACGTCATCATGAATATAAAGATAAATCATCTCAATTTTTACGGATAAGCGCATCATATAATTTGTACGTCAAATTTTATCTTCGATCAGTTTATTGAGACACTGGATCGACAATAAAATGAAATCTGCTAAGTGGGTGGGTTGTGGATACGCATTCTTAAACGTTTCAAATGGACATATAAAATTAGTTGGTGCCTTCAATAGCGAAATAATGTACCTGCATGTGACCTACGACAACATAAACAATGTTTTTGAGTTACACATTAGCACATCACAATTCCTTCTATCGCAACGAAATTCATGGAGTAGGTACCATTTAAGAAACGCGGAGCACAGCGATAGTATATTTTTTGTTTGAAAACAGCGCTAAGCTTCAAGGTTTTCATGTTCGAACATGCACTGACTAGGTAGTATTGTTCCGATCAGAGCAGAAGTCTTTAATCTTTCTCTTCTTCATTTTTAATAACGGGTTCATCACCATTTTGTAATTAATTGGAACAATTTTTTTTATTTCTCGGGTCTTGCTAACGTCTGAATAAAAGTTCCAGCCATTACCAACCGAGCAGAGCACGTTGACGTAGTAGTCCGAGAACCAGTGACAGTCCCATTTAACCGGAAAGAAATAGTTTTGAAATACATAAATTATGAAAGTTCTACACCATCTAGAGGGTTCAGAATAGGCGTCTGCCTGGGTGGTAGTGGTGGGCGAGCGAATTAAAATTCGCCAAATTCGTGAAATTTGGGCAATTTTTTAACCGGAAGAACATAGTCGGCAGACTACGCTCATTTTGAAGGTTTTTTCCTGCTGAATCCAAACATGTGCGTTCGTCTGGCCGGATTTGGTGGGTTATAGAATTAAAATTCACGGAACTTATGAAAATGTACCCCTAATTCTGCCTTGTCGGATTTGGTGGGTTGCCAAACTAGATACGGCAATTTGAAATTGGCCAAATTCACAATTTAACTGGCATACTAACTAGACGTACTAAACTGGCAAACTAGGTTAATCTTAAAGCCCCCTCCCCCACCATGTTGAATCTAAGTATGTGAGTCTGTCTGGCCGTATTTAGTAGGTTATCGAATTAAAATTCGTCAAACTTTTTAAAATATACCCCTAATTTAACCGGAAGGACGTAGTCGGCAGATTATGCCCATTTCAAAATTTATTGCTCTCATGGTAGAACAGAATAGAACTTCACACTTTACAATTACCCTTAAATAGATTCAGATTCCAACATATTTTCATATTTTACTTCTAAAGGTAGGTACCTAATTTTACCCTGCATAATATTTTTCAATTTTATTAATTTCGTCGTATAACAGTTTGGTGGCGGTGGAGGGAGGGGGGTCCTGTCTCACAGATAGTCAACGAATTCTCCCTATCTTGGACTACACGCAGCATAAGACAAAAAAAAAAAATTGTAGGTGATTGACTAATTCCTTTGCGGCCTCTCTTTCGATTTTAAGTGACTTGCTTCTTATAACGTCATAAATTTCGATAAATTTGCCCTGGATTTCTTTGCTGTTAAGTTGTATAATTTTATATTCCGATTAAAATAAGCTATGATTTTACAATTTTTAACTGAAGAAAATTGGGCATAAATTTGATCTTGATTGATAGCCCTTCAGTTGTTCTATCAAACGATCATATTTTGGTTTATTATTCTGCGAATAATACACCTATGTATTCGCTCAGCAAAAATTTTAAAACACCCACTCAAAATTTTTTCTTTTCCGTTTCAAGGTGCGCAGATTCCAAAAACGCTGCAAAGTCCTTGTCACATGGGTTTATTATTCTAATGGACACACCTACTATTATGTTGGCTGATCATTTATTGTTTCTTTAATGTGAAATAATTGAAATAGCTATTTATGATAGTTTCTACCAATTTTGGCCCACAATACACGAATTAGGTACGCTCTTTTTTTCTCCCAAATTATCTTTGATCATTGCTAGTGCCATTTAATGGTCTTGATCCACTTTTTCTAGTGTTATTATACAAATTTATGGTGATCTCACGATTTCCAAGGTTTTTGACTAAAAAAAAAATCAATTTTGAGAGCTGAACATTTGATAGAACCTCAATTTTCCACTCTTTGGACAAAATCGACTTTATATTCGGCCTTCTAGTCCCAAAAAACATGAAAAACTATACCTCGAAAGCTCATGTTACAAACATGTTACTAAAACACAAAAACGCTGCATAGTCCTTGTCACATGGGTTTATTATTCTATTGGACATACCTACAGAAATGCTGGCTGTTCATTTTTGATTTATTATTCTGTGAATAATACACCTATGTATTCGCTCAGCAAAAAATTTTTATAACACCCCCTCAAAATTTTTTCTTTTCCGTTTCAAGGTGCGTAGATTCTAAAAACGCTGCAAAGTCCTTGTCACATGGGTTTATTATTCTATTGGAGTTCTAGAGAGTTTTGTTGGCTGTTAAATGGCTTGTTTCTTTCATGTGGAATGATTGAAATAGCTATTTCTGATGATTTCCACCAATTTTGGCCCCCAAAACATGAAATAGGTACGCTTTTTTTTTTTTTTTAAGATCATCTTTGATCATTGGTAGTGGCATTTAATGGTCTTGATTCACCTGTTTACACTTTTTCCAATGTTATTGTACACATTGATGGTGATTTCAGACAGTTTTCCAGGTTTTTGACTCATAAAAAACCAATTTTGGGAGCTGAACATTTGGTAAAACCTCAATTTCCGCGTCTTTGGTCAAAATCGACTTCATATTCGGTCTTCTCGTCCTCAAAAACATGGAAAAAGATACCTCAAAAGCTCATGTTACTAACATGTTGTTGAAACGCAAAAAGTAGCTATTTTTATACACATTTTCACTCATAACTCCCCTGGATATATTCCGATCGGGCTGAAAAGTTTCGGGACACAACTAGGGCCCAAATGGAGCATGTGTGCGAATGAACGACTTTTTTAGACCGAAAATGAAGCCTGTACACGTGATACGGCGTACGGCGGAAGGCGGACGGACATTGCATTTTTGGAATCTACGCACCTTGAAACGGAAAAGAAAAAATTTTGAGGGGGTGTTATAAAAATTTTTTGCTGAGCGAATACATAGGTGTATTATTCACAGAATAATAAACCAAAATGCAATGTCCGTCCGCCGTATCACGTGTACAGGCTTCATTTTCGGTCTAAAAAATTCGTTCTTTCGCACACATGCTCCATTTGGGCTCTAGTTGTGTCCCGAAACTTTTCAGCCCGATCGGAATATACCCAGGGGTGTTATGAGTGAAAATGTGTATAAAAATAGGTACTTTTTGCGTTTTAGCAACATGTTGGTAACATGAGCATTTAAGGTATCGTTTTTCATGTTTTTGGGGACGAGAAGACCGCATATGAAGTCGATTTTGACCAAAGAATAGAAAATTGAGGTTCTACCAGATGTTCAGCTCCCGAAATTGATTTTTTATGAGTCAAAAACCTGCGAAATCGTCTGAAATCACCATCAATGGGTTTTGGGGGCCAAAATTGGTGGAAACCATCAGAAATAATAGCTATTTCAATAATTTCACATGAAAGAAACAAAACGCTGCAAAGTCCTTGTCACATGGGTTTATTATTCAATTGGACATACCTACAGGGATGTTGGATGCTTATTTATTGTTTCTTTCATATATAAAATAATTGAAATAGCTATCTCTGGTGGTTTCCACAAATTTTGGCCCCCAAAAACACAAATCACGCTCTATTTTTTTTCTTCAAATTATCTTTGATCATTGGTAGTGCCATTTAATCGTCTTGATCCACGCGTTGACACTTTTTCTAGTGTTATTATACAAACTGATGGTGATTTCAGACGATTTCCTAGCATTTTGACTCATAAAACATCAATTTTGGTAGCTGAACATTTGGTACAACCTCTATTTTCCACTCTTTGGTCAAAATCGACTTCATATTCGGTCTTGTCGTCCCCAAAAACATGGAAAACGATACCTCAAAAGCTCATGTTACTAACATGTTACTAAAACACAAAAAGTACCTATTTTTACATACATTTTCACTCATAACATCCCTGAGTATATTCCGATCGGGCTGCAAAGTTTCGGGACACAACTAGGGCCCAAATGGAGCCTGTGTGCGAAAGAACGACTTTTTTAGACCTAAAATGAAGCCGGTACACGTGATACGGCGGACGGCGGACGGACATTGCATTTTGACTTATTATTCTGTGAATAATACACCTATGGATTCGCTCAGCAAAAAATTTTTACAGCACCCCCTCAAACTTTTTTCTTTTCCGTTTCAAGGTGCGTAGATTCCAAAAATGCAATGTCCGTCCGCCGTCCGCCGTCCGCCGTACGCCGTATCAAGTGTACAGGCTTCATTTTCGGTCTAAAAAATTCGTTCTTTCGCACACATGCTCCATTTGGGTCCTAGTTGTGTCCCGAAACTTTTCAGCCCGATCGGAATATACCCAGGGGTGTTATGAGTGAAAATGTGTATAAAAATAGGTACTTTTTGCGTTTTAACAACATGTTAGTAACATGAGCTTTTGAGGTATCGTTTTTCATGTTTTTGGGGACGAGAAGACCGAATATGAAGTCGATTTTGACCGAAGAGTGGAAAATTGAGGTTGTATCAGATGTTCAGCTCCCAAAATTGATTTTTTATGAGTCAAAAACCTGGGAAACCGTCTGAAATCACCATCATTTTGTGGAATAACACTAGAAAAAGTGTCAACACGTGGATCAAGACGATTAAATGCCTATCAATGATCAAAGATAATTTGAAAAAAAAAGAAAAAAAAAGGAGCGTACCTAATTCGTGTTTTGGGGGCAAAAATTGGTGGAAACCACCAGAAATAGCTATTTCAATTATTTTATATGAAAGAAACAATAAATAAACAGCCAAAGTTTCTGCAGGTATGTCCAATAGAATAATAAACCCATGTGAGAAGGACTTTGCAGCGTTTTTGCGTGCGTTCTGTCAGGGTTTCCTGTAATAGTCCCACAATACTACCACATCCGAATTATTGCCCTTTTCATCATAAAAAAACCTCTGCGAAGTCCTTGTACCATGGGTTTATTATTCCATTGGACATACCTACCTACAGAGATGTTGGCTGTTCATTAAATATTGTTTCTTTCATGTGCAATAACTGAAATAGTTTTTTTTTAAATGGTTTCCACCAATTTTGGCCCCCGAAAATTCGAATTAGATTCCTATTTTTCACAAATTATCTTCGATCATTGATAGTGCCATTTAAGTGTCTTGATTCACCTGTTACTACTATTTCTAGTGTTATTATACAAAGTCATGGTGGTTTAGGACAATTTCCCAGGTTTTTGACTAATAAAAAATGAATTTTGTGAGTTGAAACTTAGGTAGAACCTCAGTTTTCCACTCTTTGGTCAAAATCCACTTCATATTCGTTCTCATTGCCCTAAAATACATAGAAAACGATACCTCACAAGCTCATGTTACTAAAATCTCGACAAATCCTATTTTTACACCCATTTTTCACCCATAACACCCTTGGGTATAATCCGATCGGGCTGTAAAGTTTCGGGACACACCTAGAGCCTAAACGAAGCCTGTGTACGAATGAACGATTTTTTAGATCGAAAATAAAGGTAGATGTGGATGGTACGGCGGACGGACATTGCATTTTGGTTTATTATCCTGCGAATAATACACCTATGTATTCGCTCAGCAAAAAGTTTTTATAACACCCCCTGAAAAAGTTTTCTTTTACGTTTCAAGGTGCATAGATTCCAAAACGCTACGAAGTCCTTGTCTCAGTGGTTTATTGTTCTACTGGACTAACCTACAGAAATGTTGGCTGTCCATTTATTTTTTCTCCAAAACATGGATTAGGTTCCTATTTTGCTTCCTCGCTACCGAAGGTATGGAAGCCTTGGATTCGTGATTGATTAATAAAATTTATGTCCTCCAAAATGAAAGTTTCCACTACCATTTTGCGTTTCAGACATCACACAGTATACAATTACACAGACTTAACGACAGCCACAAGACACCACCACACAACAAGCAAAAGGGCTGGGAAATCTCGATTTTGCCTTAAATCATAATTCAGTATTATTATTATTATTATTTTTATATTACAGTACGTACCTAGGAGTTAATAATAGGAGTTATCTATGAAGTTAGAAGGACATGTCTCCTAGAAATAGGTAGAACAGTAGAAGGCATTAACCCGCTCCTCCCCTAAATTTCTGATAACCTCCGGGTTAACTCTTCCAACAAGTAAAGTTCCAAGTAAACTTCCTGCTTTGTAAATCTCAAAAAAAAAGATTAAAGAGAAGTACAAAAACACGCATTTATGCTTAAAGCATCACCACTATTCGGTTTAGATCAGCGATTCGTCAAGTTTCGCCATCAGTGCAACTAACCCCAGTATACCTCCGCAATCACAATCCTTTCCCGATCAGCACGTACGATTAGGTATTTACAACGGCTCATTCATTACGAAGGCTTACTGGATAAAGTTCTCAACGTAGCAGAACACTAGGAAGCTCATCAGCATTCTTCGGTCGGTAGAGGTCTTTTTCCGTCCTTTATCTCTTACCTTTTCAATTCACACAGTTGCTAAGTTATTCCCGGGAGGTATAACAGTACATGAGACTATTGTGCTTGCAGGTCGCCTCCACAGTCTGCCTTGAGACACCGGACGATCAGAGTCGAAATGCTCAAGTACTATGTGCTTTTCTTTTTCCTCGGGCATTGCGTGCAGTTTGGTATTTCAGGTAAGCCTATCACTCCACTCATTCAGTTAAGAAAGAAAAAATAAATTAATAGGCATCCCTATCAGTATTACCTAAAAAAATATTATTGTACTAATATAATTTCCAATCCAGAGCTGGGAATCCGGCATTCCGTCTTTTATTCCTTTGGCGGCAATTTCCTTCGGCGGCATCCGCTCGCCTTCCTTCCAGAATCACGACACATTCTTTAAAAATAGCTTGAGACACCACCTACCTCATCTCCTGAATTGAAATCACCCTTGATTCTATATAATATCCTCTTATCTTATATCCTCTAGCATTTGTATTCTAGCGATGTTGATGTGTAAACCGTATCTACCTCTTGAGATTTATCCAAAACTCGATTAAAATTATTTATGAAAAGTGGAATCGGAACTGGAGAACTTTGGCAACGACAATGGACTGCCCGAAATGTAGCTGTATATTTTTTCCCTCGAAGTATGATCTCAAATTTGAACCTCAAATGCCCTCGACAGTTTCAAATAGTTTCATTCAAACCGAACATCTAGGGAGGTATTTTACTATAATTACGCAGTTTTCCAACACCCCATTCCGTTTCCGGCCTCCAAAATCCTCCTGGTCTGGTTTTTTAAACTTGGACGGTCGCGGATTTCAAGTTAAAACGTTATATGCCTCAAGTTTCATTCAGTCTGGTTGAGCAGTTTAGCATTCATGACCAAACAAACATACAGGCATACAGAGAAAAGTTGATCATCGTCCCGGTCATTCTCAAATGACTTCAACGGGAAATGGACAATGATGAAACTACGTGATTCTAATCAACGTGCAGACTGAGTAACGATTTTATTATAAATAGATCAATATGCCGCCAACATACCTGTAGTAGCGTGTCCAATGCTGGAAGGTGCTTGGATTTTGTTTTGTTTTTGTTAATGCGGGAAACTCGACTGTAAAGCGAGTGGGTCTGTTCAGAAATTTTTTATATTAGTACGTTGATTAGAATGAAGAACACCGGACGAATCGGCTCTCCATATAAACTTTCCAGATTTCACAATGCAAGTAACACCACGTTTTGTAGCTGATGCTTCCAAGAGGCTTTACGATGGAGACTCACAAGTTGGGCTCATCCAAACAGTAATCCTTCTTTTCTTTGACGACACTGTCGCTATTGAGAATCGAAGAACTCCATCCAAGAGTGCCGTCTATACCCTTTAACATATGGCATTCCATTCATCTTCTTCAAACTTCTACTTCACCTCTAAATCCTCATCACCCTGGTCTTCCTCGGAGGCCTTCCCTTCTTGATTTGGACCACTAGGAACTTCCATCGCAACTTGAAAAACTTTACTTCCTGCTGCAATGGCCGTCATATCCCCTTTTACCCCGATCTGACTTTTCAGGGGTTGTCTCCTTTTCTGCCGTGGAACTCCCACAATCACCCACGGGTCTCTCTGCACCAGTAGGCTTTCCGGAATCTATGCTGTTCATATCTGCGGGCCCACACTTCATTTCTCCCTCCTGAGGACTTTAGTCGAGTTGCGGCGTGGAACATTATTGCTAATTATTCTTGAATTATTTATTTGTTTATGATCACTTCTATATCGTTCAACACTTCCATTTCCGCCGCGTGGATCCCAGCTCTACGATCACCCATCTTGGTTGCTTGCCTAACCACCCCCACATCAGTCCGTTCCCATCTGGTCTCATCTGTAGTCCGTTTCTCGATCGGTGGATTGTACTTACCCATCCTTTCCTCAGTCACTTGTAGGCTCTACCACTACACAATGAGCTTCAGCGACAGCCCCATACTAGACACTTCCGCTGATATACCTACTAAATTTCGACATCCTATGCAAAACTTCATCCACCGAATAGGTATTTATATCCACCGGCTATAGAGTTAGTTGAAATGGAGTTAATGAAAAATGAGGATTTTCCTTTAAAAAAAAATTAATAACTTGGCAACTTGGTAAAAATGAATGTACTCGTAATAAACATAATTTCATCTTTTCTAGTGGAATTACCTACGCCAATCAAAGGACAAAAATCCTGTGAGGAGCGTGGCGATGCATTTCAGATTGCGAAATTCAAAATATTGTTACCTCATACCTCTCGGTAGTTATTAGCAATGTCTCCTGTGGATGATTTTTTGCTGACGAACAGCAGTTTCGGCGCAGGAGACCATTTTGGTAACAGACCAAACAGTCGTAGCTTTGATATCCTGAGCATGATATCCTGTTGACATATTATCCACCACACTTCCAAAACACTCCATGAGTCCAGCAATCTCCACTCATGCCAGCCCCAGCGTCTATTGCGAACTTGGTGTGCTTCCTCCTGCCACAGGCTCTTGTTCCTAACTACTACTGTACTTACCCCAATTCGTACCGCGAGGCATCTCAAGTTACCAAAGTACCTCAAAAATGCCTTGATGCGAATAAAGACGGTGGTTCTACGAAATTTTGATAGGAAAATTTTGCTTCCACGTCTACCAAGGTAGCGGAAGCTGTTTTCACTTTTGAGAGGAGTTTTCACTTTTGTCTCCAAAATCAAAATTTTTCACTCGTGTTTAACGTTTTGGAGCTTTCTGAACAAATTTGGTTCGGTGTCTGTGTGTCTGTCCGTCTGTGTATCCGAAAATCCTTGCCACACGCATGACTTCCTCAATTCAAATCCAATTTTGCTGAAATTCCAGAGATCATTCTGATTGGGCCCTAGATGGTCCTTACGAATTTCAGAACGACATCATCATTTGTCTGGTTACTGCGCATGCGCAAACGCAAAATCTGAGATACCTTTCAAAATTTGCCCATCATGAACCAAAGACGCAAGTTCGCTCCAATTTGGAGGTTATATGGGGCATTTCTCTCAGAAAGTATGAATGAAATTCATAACAATCGCGTGAATCGTAGCCACTGCGTTTGCACGAACTTTAACCCCAATTATCTGTACAATTTCCCCTTCATTTCGCTCTCACCTTTTCGGGTGGCAGGGTTTGTGTGTGTTAGTGAGCTATACGACCATGTTATCGATACGAGGAAGGTAAGTATGTGCCATTAAACTTGGGAGGTTTTTTAGAGTCGTTCTCTGAAGTTCGCAATCGGTTTCAGCCCTGTTCATCATCAGGTGGTATTCAATCATACCTTTACTACGATCAATCCTCTGGATCGTTATTTTAATAAAACACAGTCAGTGTCATGTTTAGTAATTTGAAATAATCACAATTAGGTGGCGAGAAAATCTGAAAATCCTGAAATTCATTCCGAAATGTAGAGAAGGCCAGTCAGTTATGAGCCATTCAGTCTGATGTAATCCATGGATTACTTGGCTCCGCCTAGAATTATTCTGCCGAGATCAGCGCACACTGTTTGAATTTCAGGTCATTTTGACCATTTTTTGGCTAGTCATGGACGTTTCAAGTAAACCATATTTGCTCAGCCACATACGAAAGTTAAAATCCGATGTAAAAAATAAAAATAAATAAATAATAATGACGGGATATTCCCCATGGTCCAACCGACGTGTTTTCTTGACATTTCTCTGAACACATGTCTCTACGTATATTTTCATTTTATTCTACGATTAACCAAATAAGCAATTAACTTTCAAATGCGAATGCGTGAGCTATAATCGAGATCAGCATGCTCGGTGCATAGGCTCAACATTTAATGCAGTGTGCTGTTGTCACTTGTCTGGCGAGTGTAGCCAATCCGCTAATTATTTACACGCCACACCATCACTAGCACACAACCTAATATTTTTATTTATGCACGAAGGTACGTTCTTAGTGAACTTCTCGTCTGTTATGAGGAACCGATCCAAATCTTTAAGAGGTGTACCTCGTTTCATACTGGGCCAAGATGGTATCATTTTCATTTTTCCCAAATCATTTCCGACCAAATCAGATTGTTAAACAGTATTATTTTTCAGATGATGCCCGAGTAGTGTGTTACTTCAGCAACTGGGCCATCTACCGCCCTGGGATCGGGAGGTACACGATCGAAGATATTCCAGGTGACATGTGCACTCACATAATCTACTCATTCATTGGTGTGGACAACAAGACGTGGGAATACCTGGTGTTAGATCCAGAGGTAATTTGTAGTTTAGTCAGTAGGAATTTATTGTCCTCTTCTAATCCGATAACCAGCCCCCTCACATTTACGAATGAAACTGAACAACACATCAGATCCATTTGTACAAAACCTTACAGATACCCTTCTCGTTCATAAAGAAGAAGCTAATCACCAAATCAATTAAATTAACGGGCCGTCCAGTTTCCCTCACAATGGGGAAAAATTCTCCAATCCTCAAAATATTCTAACCCCCCCCCCCTCGCCGCCGTATGCTTGGTTCCAAAAACACTCGATGCCTCCCACAACCACAATTTCGGCTAGTTACTGGTTATCTTAAATCAAACGACAAATTTCCACTTCCTAACATTCTCTGATCTGTTGGACAAGTTTGGACGATATCAATATTTCTCAGCTCTGTATTTTTTAGCTTCCGGATTTCACCAGATTGAGCTTGATGAGGAATCAGACCCTAGAGTAGCATTTTCTCCCGAAAATATCCATTACGAATTCCTGTGAAATCCCCCCTTTTGAATAAAAAACGCTACTTACCCCACGTTTCAAAGGCTAATGAGTAACGTACTACGTGGCTTGCAGAACGAAATTTGCTGATTTACAACTCTGGTTTACAAGAACATAGTGATAACAACGCGGCGCTTCCACATAGACATATGTACCTACAATGAATTATTTTACTTAGGTACCCACTACAGAATCACTGTTACTCGCTAGAGCGGATTGCGAGCGTGAGATGGTCTCTAATATCTCCAACAAAAATTTACCGAACTACAAATTACATACAATTACGTATCAACTGTAACCGAAACTAATAGTATCATTGCAGTATTTCTTGAAGCAGACCGTATTCGAATCAAGAATTAATGTTCATTTTGAAACTGTCCCGCTGCAGATTGCGAGTGCATTACCTGCGTACCTATCCCAAATTTGGATTCAATTTATTAACGTGACCACCTCATGGCTACTCAACTCGCCAGCATCGGGAAATCCCATAATAATGTTGAATTTACCTCCAATCCTTTCGTATCTCACTTTAACCCAAATGGCTATGCAATTGTTTGCTGTGTTTTCCTGACTGTCCAAAGCCAGTTTTCTGATCCTCATTCCTGTACATAGAAAATATGGCGAACGAGAAACTGACCATGGCTTAAATCTCTTGTTAGCCCTGGAGCCACTGAGGCGAGCCCGCAAGCATGTGTGAGACAGTTGCATTCTCACCCGGTGTGCGGAAACTTGCGTACTTAATATGATTTCGTTTCATCGGATTTTTCATGTTTTTGCACTCATTCTGTTTATTTTTGTAAATTTTTTGCCAACATTATATTTTATTATTATTTTATTATTATATTTAGTTACTCGATTTATAGGTGTCTAGAGAGAGAAAAAAAAACGCTGCGAATCCCCACGCGACGGTTTCTTATTTTTTTGATGTGAAGTGAAAAATATTCGGTCCAGGAACCGGGATTCGAGCCTCTGATTCAAGTATAACAGTCGGACACTTAGACCACTCCGCTACGAACCCACCTGACAGAGAGATGTGCGCTCTCAACTCAGGTTGATGCCTGCAGACACGCTGCTCATTAGGGCAAACTTTACGGCGACATCGCAGAATCCTCCAGATGGTCTCAAAAAATGCATAAAAAAATCTGACTATAAATGCGAGAAAACCCACACCTCAAAATAAAATTTTCCGAGATAGGGATACTCTGAATTACCCAGCCCCTATTTTTCATCCCTTAGAGTTGAGTGACAGTAACGCGGAGCTTCGAGCACCAACTAAGAGCCCAAACGGGACCCATATACCAAATTTCGTGAATTTTGGTTCATGGGAACTAAGGAAAAAGCCGCTTACGATTGACGGACGGAAATATTTTTATTCGATATTCGTATTCTACGTCCCTTGAAAGGTAAACAAATTGTGGGGGAGGGGGTTAAAGTTTTTTTTCATGGTCGATTCCAAAGTTTCTTTATTGAAAATAAACCAAAAGGATGGTGTATAGAGAAAACCTAACCAGAGGAAATAAGAGGTGATTAGGTAGCGATAAGGGGACCAGTGAGCGACTGAAGGCGGAGAAACTTGTTTTGGTCCATCGCAAGGATTTAGACGGCATAATGCGTTATGAGCCAAAATAAACTGACGTTTGTATATATTCGTGCAGCATCATAGGGACTACTGTATACTGGTGTCGTGGTGGGGGGGTTAAAAGTCTCTTCCATCGGTTTAAGGACCGTTCTGAATCAAATACCTGTAACAGATCAGATCTGTGGAGGGCGTTCTTGTCCTGGAGGTGGGGCCGTCCGAACTGGTTGTGCTCTTGGGGTAACCCAGGGAAATGAAATGTGCAGGAAGGAATTATTGCATCAAGCTCAGGGGCTGGGTCTCCGTAGGAGATGCTGGAGCGGAGGTTAGGTACAACACTTCCACTTCTTCCACCCGAATGTTCTGCACACCAGCTCCTCAGATAGTCCGTAAATACAGCCTACCTATATTATACATACTTAAAAAAAAATCAACTCTAGTGATGGATTCCGGAAGTAGGTAGGTATACGAAGGAAAATGTGTGGAAATTTCTGTAGATTTTGAACCTATTGCAATATCTCATTTTCTTCGAAAATGTGTTAAAACTGAACCAGCTGGAATGGATTGAGGGTGAAGTTATAGGAACAATGGGGTCGTGACATATGTACAGCTAAGTAGAATCAGAATAAAAGTTAGTTTGTTATTTCAGTTGGGTTTTTTGCTTCATGTCACTCCTATAAAAAAAGATCTGTGTTACTCCCACAAAGGAAGAGTGACTGCATTAAAAATCGATGTAAACATTTCACACGATTGTAATTTCAGGTGGATGTTGAACAAAATGGATTCTACAATTTTACACAGTTAAAAACGAAGTACCCTCACATCAAAACTGAAGTTGCTGTTGGTGGATGGGGTGAAGGAGGGACGAAATATTCGCAGCTGGTATCTATGAAAGAAAGACGAGACATTTTCATCGCAAGTATCGTCGGTAAATTATTGTACATCATCTGTACTCACCTTCTTCAGGAGAATAATTCCTATAGGAGCATAATTCCTATAGGTACTCCCATTTCATGATAGATGCGTACTTTTGACGTTAAGTTTATTTAAACTTTTGCAGATTTTATGCACAAGTACGAGTTCGATGGATTCGATTTGGATTGGGAGTACCCCGGAGCTGCGGACAGGGGAGGAAGCTTTTCAGACAAAGACAAATTTCTCTATTTCGTAGAAGAGTTAAGAAGAGCATTCGACGCAGAGAACAAGGGTTGGGAAATTACGATGGCTGTACCGCTGGCAAAATTCCGTCTGAATGAAGGCTATCATGTCCCTGAACTCTGCGAGTGAGTATTGTAGCTGAGTTTTCAATTCAAGTTTTCCGCTATTTATCTTGATCCTCCACAGCATAGTGCAAAAGAATTGAAAAATACATGGTGTATTTTCCAATTCTTCCTCTTCAGCTACCAACTTTCCATGACAGTTGTATAATAAAAAGTAAAACAACTACTTATACCTATTAGAAATAAAGAGGTTGTTGCTACTAATCGAAATGATATGTAAGTAAATGATGAATAATTATAAACTGAACATTATAAAATGAAACAATAATGTAAGGTCAATCATTTGAAAATAAAAGGCAGGTATATAATATATATATTAAAAAAACAGGTAGGTATAAATTTTCACAGTCATTGGTTTAGGCTCATTGGTTTAGGCTCTGCTCAATGATGTGTTAATTACCTATCCATACAGCAAACACTTGAAGGATTGGTGATTTTGTATAACTCAGCATTTATGAAGTTCAGTTGACAGACAAGAATTTATTAATAGTACTAACGATCAATGGAACCGGTGATAATATTTTGCTTATCAATTCGGAGAGTCGGTAGTTCACGAGGGGAATAGGTACTCACCTTGATGCCTATATACCATGTTCTTGTGCTCAAAATTAAGCAGTACCCATACCGACCCCCCCCCCCCACTGCACAGTATTTCATTACTGGAATTATTGAGAAGTTGAACGAATCCGTCTAAAATTTCTGTAATGGGTTTTAGAAACTTGGATGCCATTCACGTCATGGCTTACGATCTGAGAGGGAACTGGGCCGGATTCGCGGATGTACATAGCCCATTGTACAAGAGGCCGCATGACCAATACGCTTATGAAAAACTCAATGTGGTAAGTGAAATGTAGTACATCAGTTGTAGTATACAGGATGTTTCCATAATTTCGTCCGTATCAAGTATTATGTTTCTAACTTTGGATTTTCCCCCGAGTAAAATAAAATGAAGTTTTAAAAAACATATCATCGAGCCATTATGTAGTATAAACGATAAGATGGTCAGAAAAGTTCTCCAAAACCTACTGTAGCATAAATGTATTACAATACCGATAGCATTTTTCCACTCATTTGGAACTTTTCTCAATCAAATGATGAACTCGAACTTTTTCCAACCTGAAAAATTATGGCAGTCGAAGGTAAAACGCCTCAACTCATTCAATCCAAAGGTGAAACGGTTCAAGTATGGCACGTTAAACAATTTATTCTTATTTTGATTTGTGAAAATTTTAAATAACAATGCTATTCATTTGAAAGAAAATAATTATATTATACGTATATCATTTACATATTTATTTTTTAATCAAAACCAGTATACTGTGTTAGTGTTCGCAGTGTCAATAAAATCTTGCCCCTTTTGGTCTCGTCTACAGAATGGAATGAATCGCTCGTGTATTGCCTACTGTGATTTGCACGTTGGATCAGAATGTTTTGTATAATATTACTGAAGAAGCATTGTACTCATTACAGTGCATGGGATAAAATTCGGACGATAGTTGCGAGCTGGGCATTTGATGATCTTATATATATAAGGTTGATCAAAATCGAACACCAACGGTTTTCTGTGCGCGCGCGAACTTGAAACCCTTGCCGCATGCATAGCGTCGACGTTCTGATCAGTCAATCGATTGCAATAAATTCACAAGGGTTTTTGCATATGAATCCATGTGTGAATCATTTCATGAAGATCGGGCATGAATTTCTGTCTGTGCATGCGCTATCGTGGAAACTTTGTCCTCTATAGAAACACAAATTTGATTTTAAGTTCACTTAGGTAGAAGGCCGAGAGCCAGCCTCAACTAAACCTTTCATTTATACATCCCTACCGTCTAACATCGTACAAAAATAACATGCAGCCGGCTACGTACCGATTTTAATTTCAACTAATCTTATGGATGGATCATATCAGTAGCTACGCCTTCTTTTTTTTAAATTATTATTATTTTTTTCAATGGGACGGGTACCAACCCCTTGTCAATGAGACCAGAAAGATCTATTTTGACAAATGTCCCTATTTTCATTTAAAACCCGATTGATGGCCTCTTCTCTCAGAAAGTGAAGGAGGCTTACGGTTGAGATTCTCCGGAAACATCGGTGGAATTTACAACAAACCCCTTCCCAAAGTGCCGGAATCGTGTTGACGCTACAGCAGGACATTCACATAAGATGTGCTCTGCTGTTTCCACTGCCTCAGTAAAGAGGTGGCAGACATCAGTCCTTGCTTTGCCTATGTTCTTAAGGTGGTACATTAGGGGGCAATGGCCAGTGAGAAGACCCACGATGGTTCGGAGGTCTTACGCCTTATTCATAGGAGAGCTTGCGCCCGCTTTTTTGAAAAGTTTATCAGTCGCTTTAATTGTCGCAACCCACGGGTGCTGTTTCAATGAGCGGCCCTTTCTTTGCCCTCCCATTTTTTTTTTTTACTTGTAGAGCGACAAAGCTGCTGGTGATCCCGAGCTGTGGTTCGAGATTTTATGAAATAGGCTCCGACGCCTTATCGGCGGTCTCGTTGCCCTCGATTCCCTCATGACCAGGCACCCATAGCAACGTGAGTTTGTTGCCATGAGCAGCCTCTTTGAGGGAAGTTAGACAACTCGAGGTCAACAGGTGTTATGGAGAAGGTGTTAAAGCTGCCTGGCTGTCAGAGAGGATGTAGATCCTTGAATCTTTTCCTTTGAATCCTTTCCGCCTTTGAATCTTTTCCTGGCAACCTCTTGCACACATATTTCTATTGCATGGGTTTCTGCATGGTTGATTGTGGCTGTGCTGCCAAGGGGTTTGGCCAGACTAAAATTCGGCCCATGTACCCCGAGCCCAGCAATACCTCCCATCACAGACCCGTCTGTGTACCTGCCTGGTTCACATAGAGGCAAGGCCTCTTTTCCAGGTCTCACGATCGTTTATGATGTCCTTAAAGGGTAGGTCGAAGTTCTTTGTTTCTAACATGAAATCGGGAACTTGATCGAGTCACCGTGTCTATCTTGGTAATATCCGGTATACTCAGATGACTCTCTCTGTGTACAGGTGTCTTGATCCTCCCCAAGTGCTGCATTCTTCTTGCCCCCAGGTAGGCAGTCCTCTGTTAATGAATGTACAGAGGGGTGAGGTCCAGCAGGATATCCATCGCTGCGTTTGGTGTGTTATTCATGGCTCCTTTCATGCCTAAGCATGCCTGCCTTTGGAGTTTTCTAAGTGCCTCTTGTGTTGTTACTTGGCAGGATTTTTGCCACCATGCCTTGAGGCGTATGTGACCATGGGTCTGACAATTGCTTTGTAGGCTCATGCCGATGTGGGTGTCAGGCCCCACGTCTTGCCGATCGTTCTGTGGCAAGACCACAATGATCGTGTACCTCTACTAATAGTGCAATCCAGATGCTTATTCCAGGACAGTTTTAACTAATTTTATGGATTAACTGATTTTATCCATGTATGGTAATACTTATGATGATAATTCCATTCATTACGGCAACACCACAGTCTCAGAGCGATTAACACAGTTTTTGTACTCTATGTATGCCTATGTTTATAAAAGTCAATAGGTAAACGATTTCGGACGCCTCCTTTCCAGCCTGTTTTATAATATTTTTTAAAAAACTGCAGCTCTATTATTACCTATTATAGCTACAGTCCTTAACTAGGTAGTAATAAGTCTCTATTTTATGTAAGTAAATGTAAATGTAAATCGTTTATTGTACATAGGGCTGTTGCCCCTCATATTGTACATTATTTACAAAGGTTTTGGAAGAAAAAAATAAAACTTTCGTAAGAATGAAAAAAAAATACAAAAAATATAAGAACACAACAGAAATATAAGAAAAAACAATATAAGAAATGTTAAATGTAAGATACTGAAGAATTTTGAAAGGATTACAATTGTGAAATGTGTATTTGTATATTTGCAGTTGTAATATGTATATTTGTCTCGAGAAATTCATTCATATATCAATTTAAAAATCAACAAAAACTAACCGAATAACCAACTTGCTCCTATCAATTTTAGAATGACGGCCTCCAACTCTGGGTAGATTTCGGATGTTCTCCGGACAAATTGGTTGTTGGAGTGCCTTTCTACGGGAGATCCTTCACCCTCAGTCAAGGTAACAACAATTATGGTCTGGGCACATACATCAACAAGGAAGCCGGAGGAGGCGAACCAGCGCCATACACCCAGGCGAAGGGCTTCTGGGCTTACTACGAAGTGAGCCATAACATCAATATCTAAATACCTATTAGTTTAAGTCTACGACACCCGCAGGGCCGTTGTATTCAGTCTTAGCCAGAAATAGCCATTATTATTTTTTTTATACCTATCTTTTTGGTTTATTATTTTCAATAATGAACCTTTGGAATTGAGCATGAAAAATAAATTCTAACCCCCCCTCAATTTGAATGGAACGGATTTGATGGTTTACGTTTCAAGGTATGTAGAATCCGAAAATGCAATAAAAAACGCTGCAAATCCCTGCACAACGGTTTATTATTTTGTACAGAATACCCTTCTGTTACAGATCACAGCTCTCTGTATAGATAACCCGTCTATATAATATAATATGTACTATTCTATACATATTATGTAGATAGCAGATCCTCCGTAGGTTAGTACCTAACCCCGTACTCGTTACTAGGTACCTACCTAAATCACGAGTTAAATGTTGCTAAAATAATTCTGCCGATGACAAACAGTAACTCAAATGGCAAAAAGAAACGTAAATCAAACAGAAGTGAAGTTCGTACGTGAATCAAATAACGAAGTTCTGAAGGGAAATCGTTGATGTGGAGTGAAAAAAGTTGCAAAAGTACCTACCAACAAACTTCAGCCCCTTCTACGTAGATGGTATAATGAACAGTTGCATAATAATTTACTTTTGTGTAATAATTTAACGTTGTGCAATAATTTGCCGTTGTTTAATAATTTACCACTGTGTAATAATTTACCCATCAATAATACTTCAACACTTGTTCAAGTTTCAGAAGTACCTACCAACAAAATCCAATAGTCCATCACTTATCAAATGAAATAATATCACAGAACAACCAACTCGACTTCATACAGTCATCCTTGATTATAATCAGGCGCTCCCTAGTGATGATATCCGGGCCGGATTTATACCGTTTGATTCACGATCGTGTTGACGAAGCTTTTTGGAGCACACGAACGGCTGGACGTACAATGCTCTGGGTGGTATCAAAAAATTGTTTAGCTCAAGACAACTTTAATAACGTGAAAAAAACCATACCCTTCTATCGAAAGTTTTCGAGCTACGGCGTTCTAAAAATTTCAACCCCTATTTTTAACCTCTTAGAGATGACTGACAGTAACGCCGAACTTCGAGGACCGACTAGACCCCGAACGGAACCTATAACCCGAATTTCATCAATATTTTTTCATGGTAACTAAGAAAAGTGCTCAGTTCGGCGTACGGCGGACAGACAGACATTTTTTTATTTGCATTTTTGGATTCTACATACTTGAAACGTAAAGCATCAAATTTTGAGGGGGGGTTAGAATTTTTTTTTCATGCTCGATTCCAAAGGTTCATTATTGAAAATAATAAACCAAAATTTCTGTCTGTCCGCTGTACGCCGTACGCCGTACTGAGCACTTGTCTTAGTTACCATGAAAAAAAGTGGATGAAATTCGGGTTATAGGTTCCGTTCGGGGTCTAGTTGGTCCTCGAAGCTCGGCGTTACTGTCAGTCATCTCAAAGGGGTTAAAAATAGGGGTTGAAATTTTCAGAACGCCATAGCTCGAAAACTTTCGATAGAAGGGTATGGTTTTTTTCACGTTATTAAAGTTGTCTTGAGCTAAACAATTTTTTGATACCACCCAGAGCATTGTACGTCCAGCCGTTCGTGTGCTCCAAAAAGGTTCATCAACACGATCGTGAATCAAACGGTATAAATCCGGCCCGGATATCATCACTAGGGAGCACCTGATTATAATCAAGGATGGCTGTATGAAGTCGAGTTGGTTGTTCTGTGATATTATTTCATTTGATAAGTGATGGAATATTGGATTTTGTTGGTAGGTACTTCTGAAACTTGAACAAGCGTTGAAGTATGATTGATGGGTAAATTATTACGCAATGGTAAATTATTAAACAACGGCAAATTATTACACAACGGTAAATTATTACAGAACGGTAAAGAAGGGGCTGGATTTTGTTGAGCGGTAATTTTCCAACTTGAACAACCGTTGAAGTATTATTGATGGGCAACTTATTACAAAATGGTTCATTATACTTGACCACGAGGGTAGGTATTGACCACAGAAAACAGTTATCTACGCACAAGTGGCATCTATATTTCACTCCACATCAACAATTTTCCTTCAGAACTTCATTATTTGTGTTTCTTTTTGCCATTTTAGTTACTGTTTGCCATCGACAGAATTATTTTAGAAGCACTTAACTCGTGATTTAGGTAGGTACCTAGTAACGAGTACGGGGTTAGGTACTAACCTACGGAGGGTCTGCGATCTACATAATATGTATGGAATAGTACATATTATATTATATAGACGGGTTATCTATACAGAGAGCTGTGATCTGTAACAGAAGGGTATTCTGTACAAAATAATAAACCGTTGTGCAGGGATTTGCAGCGTTTTTTAATACCTACTGGCTGGTTTATATTGCGGGTGTCGTGTGTTTGAAACAACCATAGGCAAGATCAATTATTGGGTTATTTCGAACTAGAAAGCTCTGTTGGAAATTTCTCGAAAAACGTTCATGCTACTTATTTTTTTTTTTTAACTTTTTGCACTTGGACCATCAAGCTCTTGCAGATCAGTTAATTAACGCATCCCTAGCAAATCCAAGGGTACCATTGGAAAGATCAGAAAAAATAAACTTTGAAGATGGATGACTTGGGACGTCCGGGAAAGTTGTCTTTACGTCCAACGAGAGATGAAGTTGGAAAATAAGGAAACGAATATTGGAGTCCCACATCAATTTCTTCAAAATAGGTAGGAACTCGCGTGTGGGCAAACGTGTTTCAACTTTAAATACAGAAGATAACAACTACCCGAGGAATTGTCGAAATTAGCTTAAATTTGGTCCCCCCCTCCCACCAAAAACATCATAAACTTTGAGATAAAATTAAAAAAAAAAAATGAAAAATGAGTTCTTCAGGCATCTAGGCTAATGACTGAATCCGAATTACAGACCTGAAACTGAGTCGTCGATTGCAAGCTGAACCGTGCAAATCGGATGACAAAAAAATAGCGGCCTGGACATCGCACACAAACTTTGTCTGTAGCTTTTCGAATGCAAGTACATAATATATACACGCAAGTCACAATAGTTGCTTGCTCGGTTTCCCCTGCAGAACAGAGTGAGGATGGACACTTACCATATGAGTGGCATCGCATCTTTTCTGAAGACTAAAAATTCAAATTTTATATTTTTTAGGGTGAAAAAAAATCACGATAAATGGCTACCGGTAGGTAAACGAGACCAGTTCAAGATCCTTTTTTTAGCGGATTCTCGAAGAAAAATAGTCTCCTTGCCTATGCGATGTACAATGGGGAGGCATATGGGAACAGAGTGAGGATGGACACTTACCATATGAGTGGCATCGCATCTTTTCTGAAGAATAAAAATTCAAATTTTCTATTTTTTAGGGTGAAAAAAATCACGATAAATGGCTACCGGTAGGTAAACGAGACCAGTTAAAAATCCTTTTTTTAGCGGATTCTCGAAGAAAAATAGTCTCCTTGCCTATGCGATGTACAATGGGGAGGCGTATGGGTCAAGACCGATTTAAATTATTTTAAAATGAAAGTAGGTTTCATTGTAAAAACTTTGAGCCCAACCCCACTCTCCTACGATGAATAGTTCTGTTTCTATGATTTTTCAAAGATCCCAGCACTTCCTACGTCACTGCACTCCTCTCGCCTGGACAGGACCCCCCCTACCCACTGTGACATAGGAAGTGCTGGGATCTTTGAAAAATCATAGAAAAATAAATATTCATCATGGGAGAGTGCAGATGGTCTCAAAATTCTTAGAACGGAAACTTCTTTCATTTAGAAATGAAAAGTACGTGAGCTTTGGCCCATTTCAAATTTTGCCAAAATGATGAGCCAAACGAAAGGATGAGATCAACGATGAGCAATGTTCAGAAATAAAAAGTGGGCCAAATTTGAGTTTTTGGGGTTCAAAAATCGGTAAAAACGCCTGAAAATTGCCGAAACAATTTAAGCCTGCCTCAAGTTTTATAAAATGATGAATCGAGGCAAAAAAATAATAATTCAACGATAAAAACGCTGCAAATTATTACATAACGGTTTATTATTTACCTGTATAGATGCCCCGTCTGCGTAGATCACTGTTTTCTATGGTCAATACCTACCCTCGAGCTCCGCCCAGGAAAGCCCTAAATCGAGTACTGGAGCCGGCCCGGGAATTAAGTTTCACAAAAATGCGCGGGATTCAATAATTTAATCATTAATTATTATTTATAGTTATTCATGAAGCGTAGGGTATATAATAAACCGTTGTGTAAGAAACCTTTCTGTAATAATTTACCTGTATAGTTCTGCGTAGATCACTGTTTTCTGTGGTCGGTACCTACCCTCGAGCTCCCCCCCCCCCTCCTCAGGTAAGCCCTAAATCGAGTACCTGTTGGAGCGAGCCCTGGAATTAGAGTTCATAAAAATGCGTGGGATTCAATAATACAGTCATAAATTATTTGTGTTATTCATGAAGCATAAGGTTTGTTCAAGTTCCAAAAGTACCTATCAACAAAATCCAAAAGATCCATCATTTTTCAAATCAAATAATGTCACAGAGCAACCAGCTTGGCTTCGTACAGCCATCCTTGATTATAATCAGGTGATCCCTAGCAACGATATCTGGGCCATATTTATACCGTTTCATTCACGATCATGTTGATGAAGCTTTTCGGTGCTAATGAACGGCTGGTCGTAGTGTTCCGGGTGGTCTCAAAAAATGCTTTAGTTCAAGATCAATTTAAAAACGTAAAAAAACCATACCCTTCAACTGAAAGTTTTCGAGCTACGGCGTTCTGAAAATTTCAACCCCTATTTTTCACCCATTAGAGATTACTGACAGTAACGCCGAGCTTCGCGGACCAAACCGGACCTACAAACCAAATTAACCAAAATTAACACCAAGGGGTGTTAATTTTTATTTTTTCCAATGCTCGATTCCAAAGGTTCATTATTGAAAATAACAAATCACAAGAAAATCCTCTAAAAAATCCACGAAAAAGGGGGTCCAATTTCAGTTTTCGTGGGTGAAAAATGCAATAGTTTATCTAGGTAGAGGTCGCGCATAATGTGTAACCCAGTTAGTTACCACAATGCGCATTGTGGTAACCAAGTGCACAATGCGTTAGTTACCCAGTCTGTTTCCATCCTACCGAGATTCATTTAACCGTACGTTACTTGAAAAATTCACTCATTCAGAATAGCTTCAGTAAAACGGGGTGAAGATGGTAGGAACTAAATCACTCGCGACGAAATCGCGGACGCCCATTTCAAAGAATAAGACCGGAGTTATTGAAAGGTTGTCCATTTCCACTAATACACGGAAAATACACTGTTATGCGGTTCGTCAGTAACAAACAATAGCCTATTATTTGTTACTGACGATGGCTTGATCACTGAAACCGGTATAACAGCGTATTTTTTGTGTATTAGTGGAACTAGACAACCTTTCAATAACTCCGTTTTTATTCTTTGAATGTGGTAGTTTGATATGACAGTAATTGTCGAAAAATTATTTTGAATAATGAAAACAATGATGCATGACTGGAACTTTTCTCAGATATGCATAGAGCTGCAGAAAGAGAACAATGGCTGGGAGGAAAAATGGGATAGTGCAGGACACTGCCCTTACGCTTACAAAGGTAAGTAAGTACCTACCTAGCTTTGGTATTGCCAAACAAACCTCTTGTGACGAGTTTATCCAACCACATGTAACTCCTACCCCCCCCCCCCCCCACCCTGTTGTAGAAACTCACCAGTCAAGAAAACCTTGTCAGTCACGAAAAGGATTGATAGGCATTTTGCCCGCCAAAATAACATGCTCGGTGCTTCGCTAAGTAGGTAGTACTTGGTAGGGAGTAGGCAGATATTGAGTAAGTAGGTACCTACTGAGAAAATTTTCAGGTACCTACCTCCCCCACCAACAACCCTGCCGTAAAAACTTACCCACCAAAAAAACCTCCTCTGCTGCAAAAGGGATTGATATCCATTTTGCCCGTAAAATAGCATGCTCGGTGCTTCTCACCTCGGTATGTGAATATAGAAAACTGTTCCTTCCTCTTCTTTTGGATATGTGTAATAGAAACCTGTTCCTTCCCCCCAAACCGTGAAATTTTTTTTTTTCAACGATGTTTGGCGGACAGGGTTTTGCCCCGGCATGTGAACAGCCCCCACAAAACAGGGGTAACGGCACGAACGGCCCCGTGTCAGTGAAAGTGAGACCCGAGCGGTTTTGTCGAATGGTACCTACGAACGTCCTCGGCTTTGTTGACAAACCTCGAGCGGGCATGATACAAACGTCGCTGCAAATACCTGAGGGAACAGTAGGTTACGCTTTTGGTATTCATTCTGATCGGCACCTCAGTGTTCTCAGTGAAGCATGGACAGTGTCTTTATAGCAGGTGGAAGCCGGAAGGGCGGAAATGCTATTGTACGCGGCGATTACAGTACTTCCATCACGAAATACGACGAAAAAACTTACACTCGATATCAGTTCATGAAGGTTGCTTGTGGTTCACTGTCCCACATTTTTGACGACAAAAAAAAGTTATTGTCTAATGATGTGATTTTGATGACATGTAGCACTATTATATTCAACATTTTACATTCATGTTAAATGACTTGAACACTTGACGTAACATGATTTAAACGATTTAAACACTTGCGAGCTTTTTTTGGGAACGTTCCTACCATTCGGGGCGTTCAAGAGAGAAGTTACCGGGAACGTTCCTACCTCTCGGGGACGTTCAGGGGTGCCGATACCGGGGACGTTCGTACCTAGGTGAAAGGGGTCTGATGACGTTCGTACCATTCCCTCAAAACAGCGTTGAAATGAATTCCACGGTTTGGGGGGAAGGAAAGGGTTTCTATAGACATATCCAACAGAGAGGGAACAGGTTTCTATATGCACATCCAAGAGCGAGGTGCGAAGCAACAAGCATGCTATTTTAGCAGCAAAATGGTTATTGTGGTGGTTTGAGGTAAGAGGCGAGGTAAGGTGAGGCGAGGAGAGGCGAGTGAGAATGGAGGAGAGAAGGTTGCTGGATCTAGCGTCTAAAAGGTTAACAACTATGGCAAAGCCAGGAAGGTTACCACCACTAAAGACCCTAGAGGGAGTTTTGCCCAGTATCCACCAATGCTGGTTATCACCAATGCTGGTTCCACCAATCTGGGATCTTTTGTGAGAAGTGTAATGGATGAGGGGTTTAACTACGCCGCCCATACAGCGTAGTTTCCCCCTCTCCATCCTCTAGAAAGGCAGGGAGGCAGTGTGACAGCTGCCCCCAGAGACACTGGTTAGATTATAACGCGATGCCTCCAGGAGTTGACGATTCGTTTCCGCGAATCGACCGCCCCTTCAGCCGCGTGTCAAAAAGATCGGGATCCAAGATGGACGGGATTCCCATATACCGTCACACTCCTCCCCTTAAAAACATTCTTCTTTGAAGAAGAAGTATGTGAAGTTAGACACGGGACTGAAAGTAGTATGGAGTTCTGATTCAGGAAGGTTCATCTGAAAAACTCCAAAGCTGATAGCTTCCATCGTAATGGTACTACTGAGAATTGTTACAGGTGGAGAACTTAGCTCCTTACCAATGTCACTTGGCCGACTTGGACAAAAAAGAAAAGAAGTCGTTGTCAGAGGTTCTGGTTCAGGAAAGTTCATCTGAACAACCTCTGGGTGACTAACCTCCATCATAAGATGGAACAACTGAATATAAATCATACAAATGAAAGTAGTTGTCAGAGGTTCTGGTTCAGGAAGGTTCATCTGAACAACCTCTGGGTGACTAACCCCCATCATAAGATGGAACAACTGGGAAAACAAGGGGAAAAATTGGCATTGAACGCCAGGCATTGAGCGCCTTAAGAATAATAATCAAGTTTGATAATAATAATAGTAATATAATAATAATGAGTTTGATTTGATGAAAAAAGAAAATCCAATGGCCGAAGTGTATAATGATTAACAAAGGGGTTATTAAAAAGAGAAGATATTAAAAAGAGGATTCCTTCTGGAAAACCTCAGAGCTATTCCTTCTGGAAAAGCTCTCAAAAAGTGGAGGGGGTACCGAGGATAAAATCCAGCACATACCCACCAACCACGCTCTGCTACCATGTAATGGATGAGGGGTTTAACTACGCCGCCCATACAGCGTAGTTTCCCCCTCTCCATCCTCTAGAAAGGTAGGGAGGCAGTGTGACAGCTGCCCCCGGAGACACTGGTTAGATTATAACGCGATGCCTCCAGGAGTTGACGATTCGTTTCCGCGAATCGACCGCCCCTTCAGCCGCGTGTCAAAAAGATCGGGAAGAGCCCGCATCCAAGATGGACGGGATTCCCATATACCGTCACAGAAGAGGTAAGGAGGCATGAGAGGAGAGAGAGAGAGATAAGTCGGCGACTTAAGGAGAGCGTATAATGAGGTGACGGGCGCAGCCGGCGAGTTTATATAGTGCCCTCTCCACTCTCCTCTAGTCCAGGAGACTAGTGGGGAGTGACTGAGCCTATGCACCTGTGATCACGTACGCCACCTCACCCGTTGCATTTATTAACTTGAACAATCTTAAGGTATACAACGTATGATGTTCTGGGAGGATCACGACAGTTATCAATCCTTTTTGTGGCTGAGGAGGCTTTCTTGGCGCGTAAATTTCCACAACAGGGTTTTTTGGGTGGCGATCGGGGGGGGGGGGGGGGGGTGATATCACATATTTTTTCTCTGTACCTAATTCCTAAAAACTTTTCGACCGATCGGGTTCAGATTTTGAACACCTCCTCATGGAGCCCCTGTGAAAACGTGGCTGAAACCCTCTATGACCTCCTCCTAGAAACTGCACCCCCCCCCCCCCCCCCCCCTATGGTTGTTAATGGCGGGGGGGAGGGGGGGGGGGGGAGAACAAAAATTCACAAAAGACACTTCCTTGGAGCATAACGAGTGTGTGTGGAAATTTTCACCTCCGTTATGTCTGTGAGACAGTAGCCCTGTCAAAGAAGAACAAGAAGTTGAAAAAGAAAAAGCAGAAAAATATCGATTTTAAAATGTCCATAACTCCGGCACCTGATCGTCCCGAGGGTTGAAATTTCGTACACGTCCTCAGGGGCCACTCGAGAAACGGTGTACGAAAAATCAACACCGGAGACCCCGTGGGGGCTGGATGTTCTTCGTCTCTTTGGAGGTTTTCGGTTTTCTTGGCGGGTGGAGCGCTGCCGCGTCCCTGGGTTCCTGGGGATGAATAAGTAAAATCGATGAAACAAGAATTATCCGATCGTCATGGTCGTGGCGAAATTCAGGAAAACCGGTAGTGCGACCATCCAAGGTAGATACCACAAATATATACACCAATAAGTTTTATAATATTCCTTTCTCAATGTTGTCGATTCACGAGGGGTTCGAAAGAATTCAGCGGCGGAAGTAATTTTAGCAAAGCAGATCCTCTCAAAATTTAGAATTTTTATGAAACTTGAATCTTGAAAGTACCAACTATAATGCATATAACAACTTGCAGAATAAATTACCTAAAAGCTACCTCTAACTTTTTTCAAGGAACTCAATGGGTTGGATATGAGAACACTACCAGCCTTCAGATTAAAATGGACTGGATAAAATCGAAGGGCTACGCCGGTGCTATGGTCTGGGCCGTCGACATGGATGACTTTCAAGGAGAATGCGGACCCAAAAACCCTTTGATCAAAATACTTTGGGAGAACATGAAGGACTATCAAGTACCCAGACCAACTGTCACCACTACCCCGAGGGTATGTATTCCGGCTTCTTTCGAGTACCTACCAATGTAATGTGTGAGTATGGATGTGTGTTTGTAGGTTTATACTTATAACGCCCATAACAACCCGTAAAAATGGTCGAAATGATCTGATGTAATGGTGTGTATGGGTAAGTGTCCAGATGGTTCCGTTTTAATTTCATCAAATTTCACAGTACCTAAATTTCTTCTGCAAGAGCGGAAACGGAAAAGCCTTGAAATGTCCATGCCCACCCGTAAAAATTGTCGAAATGATCTGATGTAAAGGTGTGTGTGAGTTGGTGTCCAAAAGGGTCCATCTAGATTTAATCAAATTTCTACTGTTGTACGTTACTAGTTCTACTGTGTACGTTAATCTGTAATGAGGTGTGGCAACCATTATATATAATACAAATTTTTTGTGGATAAATCCTTTCATCCATTCCATCACTCAAATGGTTTTCGTATTGAAGGAAAGTTATAGGCAATCCAAATTTGTCTCATATGAGGCCAACCCAGCTCGGCGACTTACTAAGTTTTCTAACTTTGGAGAAGGTACTGGTTTAAAACGTGGTACGAGTAACCTGATAGTCTTTAGAAATCACCAAGAATCATGGTTAACCACCGCTGGAGAGCTCGGGTTGTTCTCATTTGACAAAGAATTTGATTGTCTACAACCAGGGTGGATCCTTTCGGGGGGGTGTACAAGGGCCGCGGCGTGTTGGTAGGTATGTAGGTACTTAAATTGTGGATAACTTCGAAGCTTGTGGGTAGTTGTGGAAATTGAATAGAGTGTACCTAGGCCAGTCAGTAGAGGAACTATATATTATGTTGCAAAAGATGGCGTTGAAGCTCTAATGGTTTAAACCTGTAATATGGTCACAAACTTGTAAAAAATAAAAATGCTAACACGGGCTACCTCGGGATAACTTCTTGCAGTCAAAGGAACAGTTATTGGCTTATAACATATAAAGGTGCATCTTACAGAAAATATCACTTACCTCAAAACTGAAGGACATTAAATGCAGAGTGAAATGACCTCCTTAATCATTGAATTTGATTCAACGGGTTGGCCGAAATTGGCAGTCTAAAATAGGCCAACTTTTCCATTTTGACTGAGAAGTATGTTATACTCAGTTTAACACACCTGTAATTTAAAAACGGTTATTCCAATCGAAAAATATATCTAAAGTTGCAGAGCATCAAATTCTACCTCCTTATTTTTAATAAAATAGGTACCTATTCAATTTTAATCAATTAAAAATTAATATTCTTATGCGAAGAACATGAAATAAAATACCTCTTATGTAAGTGACTTTTTGATAACCCCCCCATTCAAGTGTGCTGGATCTGCCCCTGTGTACAACTTTCTTGTAGGTAGGCAGCTATAATACAATAACCAGTTTGGTCGGTACTGTAATTGGTACTAATAATTTGGTATATTGGGGTAATTAAATTGGGATATTGGGAGCTGTGAATGAGGATCGTCATCACTAGAGCCCGGATTTTGCATGTTTGCATGTTTCGTTTTTAAGTACCTATGCTTATAGAAGTCCATTCTGAGTGTTTTTGTGCAATTTGCTAAACAAAAAACAGAAATTTATTTTGCATTTCGTGCATGTTTAGGATTGTTTGCATGTTTTTTTACATGTTTTGGAATTTTTGCATGATTGAGTTTGATGGCACCACTCATCTCCATTATGTAATAATTTGAAGAAGAAATTATTTTAGAATGAGCTAAAACTCGACATTTTGGGTTCTTTTAGTTGATGGGAAAATTCCAGTAGGTACCTAGCAAAAATAAGGGCGATAGACCTCACCTTCTCAAGATATCCTGGCATTTCTATAATCCTGGCTCTGACCTAAAATTGTGAATGGGAACAGAAAAGTTTGGCTTTAAGCTCAGTTCTAATTATAGGCAGACATACTATTCAGGGATGACAGGTGATCGACCGCGTTAATCCTTCCACCTTCAAGTAGGTCAGCTCGGTAGTCGACAAGAGGCGGTAAGTCCCTTCATTAGTGACAACTGGTCACTGACCAGTCACTTTCCCAGGCCCTGTATATATACCCTGGGTCCTTGTCCCAGTCGGTCAGTGTTCAGCTCGTTTTTCGCTATACCGTGTCTTCTTGTAAGTTCGTGTAAGTTTCTCGCAACGTCCCAAAAATTGATGAAAAAGTGGATAGGGAGTGATCCGGCCTTCACTAAAGACGGGAAAACCATCTTTCGTCAACTTTGGTAAGTTTATATTTTATTTTATTTTTTTATTTTTCACGGCAACTAGCATGAATTTTTGAAATCAAATTGTCACTCGGCCCCAAAATATATGTAATAAATTCTGGATGTCTTTATTATGGAGATTTTAGGAATATAATGTTCGTATCCTGAAAAAAATTCCATCTCCAGCACAGCTTAGCATTTTTCTAAATCCAATTCTTGGGGAAATTCCAATGAATACCTCAAATTTCGAAGCAAGGCTGATTGTGAGGAGACATCGGAAAAGGTACTCAATTTTTAATCGGATGAATTAAAATAGAAAAACTAACATAATTAATTTTTTTGTTTGATTTTAGGTCAAAGCCACAAAAAAGTTTCCACTCGACCATCATAAAGCAGCCATGAGTCACCAACAAAAAGTGGGACAGGCGGGGAAAAATCTTCATCAGCCGCTGAAGCTCAAGTCCATGTCGGAATATTCGGAGAAGAACGAGCTATACCGAGATCTCTGTGAGGCACTGTTGAAATCCAATATTCCTCTTCAGAATGAACACTTCACAGCCTTCTTGAAGAAATACACTGGTAGCGATATCCCATGCGAATCGACCGTCAGGAAGAACTACATTACTCCACTGTATGAAGAGGTTATGGAAAAAATTCGCAATGAGATAGGTGATTCCTCCATGTGGCTGTCGATTGACGAAACAACTGACCCTTGCGGACGATATCTTGCTCATGTAATCGTTGGAAAACTCAGTTCTGAGAAAGCTGGACATAATCACCTTATTTTGTGTAAAGAGTTGGAGAAAACAGATCACTCAACTATTGCAAGGACAGTGAATGAAGAGCTCAATATTTTGTGGGGATCTCAAGCGCAACAGTATGGAGAGCAGCGATTACTGGCATTTGTTACAGATAGTGCAGCCTAAATGCTCAAGGCTGGAGAAGGCCTGCATGTATTTCTCTCCGAAGATGAGTCACATTACGTGCTTGGTCCATGGTATCCAACGTGTCGCAGAAGAATTGCGGATTAACCTATCTGATTTGAATAGGTTAATATCTTCAACAAAAATTCAAGGAAACATGTTCTCTCTTTATCCTCCCTCACAAACCTGTTTAAAAAAAAAGAAAATTAACTTCCTCCTGCATCAAATATTAGCTTTTTAGGTTCATTAATAGGGGAAATACTTGGCGGAAAAACGTCGTTTTTAGCTTTTTTGTGTGCATATTTTCAACAACGGCAGAAAGGAATTACTTCTTATTAGTATCCAATTATATTAGTATCCAATATCCCCAATCTCAAGGGTAATACTCTGTAAGGGCCGTAATTAACGAAAAAAACAATCAAAAATAGCCATTTTTCAGGTTTATATGGGTAAGAAAAGTAGTGTGAGGTTCCACACAAGATGTTCTACAAGGTTTTTTGCTCAGGAAAGTCACTCAAGAAAAATCTTTTTTTGGTGCCGGTTCAATATGCGCCCCGCAGTCGTGTTTCTGGTTCAATACGCGCCCCACAGTCGTGTTTCTGGTTCAGTATGCGCCCCACAAATATTAAAAAAAGGAAAATGTGCATGTGGCTTACCCAGTTGTCAAAATAATCAGCAGAAGCTGCTTCGACGATTTCTGGACCGGGATTAGGACCCGTACACCTCCTTCACGTCCGCCAGGAATGCCAAGAATTGGTCAGGGACATCTTTTCTCAATATTGCCGCCAGCAAAACGTGTCGAGGTGAGACTGGAACAGCTCCCGCGACGTTCCTCTCTTTTTCTTTAAAATCTCTATTTTTGCGTCGCACAATCATAGTTTTTCCCGATATTTTCGTAAGTCACGGAGTAGATAGGTCGTTGCCCTTTGTATTTGCGATAACGAAACACCTTCCACACTCAACTATTGTACTAACTGACGACAGTATTTGACAACAAGGTGTTTACTTCCAGGGGCGGATCCAGAATTTTTTTCCGGAGGGGGTCACAGGGTAAAACAATATAAAAAATAACAAAAAATTACAAAATAACCAAACGAACAATACAAACCGAATTTTCAACCTTATGCCTAAACTCGTCCAATTTGTCTACTTACAAAATTAATTGTATTTATTTATAAAATTCATTGTTTATGTAAAAAATATTTTTCAATATATATTAATTATTATTAATTATTTAACTCTTCAAGCTGTACATAACTTGAGCGTTCTGCTTGATTCCGCTCTTTGGATTGTTGTGGATCGGTCAGTATTGACTCATGGCTTAGCCATTTGTCTCTTTAATGTTAATTAGTATTCTTCAATTGCCAGCACATTGTAAACGATCAAAAACTATGTTTCAGCCTGAATGGGCACGGCCACCCAGTACCAAGCCTACGATGCCGTCGAAGGTGACAAGACCAACCTCTCAAACGACCCAGAAACCCAGTAGACCCGTCACTCAGAAACCTGTGACGCAGATCCCGACAACTCAGAAACCTGTGACGCAGATCCCGACAACTCAGAAACCTGCCACTGAGAAACCGACTACGGCATCAACGACCACCACTACCACGGAAGAACCGATGACCAGTAGCTCAAGTACCCCAGAGCCTGAAGTTCCTGTACCGGCAGAGGGAGAACCAGATGGTGGCGAAGAGACAGAAAACTTGCCTGCTCCTGATGGAGAGGATTGCCCTGAAGAAAGTTACAAGCCCCACAGGGAATGTAACAAAGTAAGTGTTGTATTAAACCGTTAGATATAAACGCTTCAACGCTAGCTTGGAAAACAACTAAAATGTAGAAACAACTATAATATAGGGTATCAGCAGAATTATATTGTCAAATACCCTATTGCAGCTAGCTCGTGCAACTATTACAGGATTCTACTAGAATCCCTAATTCCCAGATGAATCCACTAAAAACCATTGAAATGGTTGTGACTACCCATTTTATTCCTATTTTTCTCCTGGTTGGGAATTTTTTAGGGTAAAACGTCATAGCATTCGGTCCAAAATGTTTATTAAATGGATAGATATAGAGTTCTGAGAAACATTCTCAATGCAAATCCGTTCCTGAGTTCTGAATCCATCCCTAGATTTAAAAAAAATTATGTCTCGCACAATTAGGATGAATCACAATATTAGGATTAGGATAAAGTAGCCCAAATAACGGAAAACGAGAACACAGAAGTTGTCACATGAATCGGAGGTTTTATTAAATCTGTTTAAAAGAAAGTTTGCCAAGCTTTGTAGTGCTCTTCCAACTACTCACGACACCATTCCCTTCTCTTCTCTAGGGTCAGCACCGGGGACCAGCTTGTCACCTTGGAAAACAAACAGTTTCCCTCCCTTCGAATCCACAATGACTGTAGCATAGGGAAATTACCTTGTACCGTGGCCGGAAGTACCAGACAAAGTCTCCTACCTTGATACCACCTGTGCTTGGCAGTGTCTGACGGTTTTACTATCAGCTGGCTACTCATACACTTGGATTAACTGCTTCAGCATTTGGGTGTACTCAGTCCAAGGCACATTATTTGTTGAGGCCTGCCCTGTTAGCAAGTGCAGGGGAAGAGTAAACTCCCTTCCCATTACTATTTGAGCCGGAGGAAGCAAGGTAGTAGCATGCTCTGTAGCGACAGGCGAAGAGGACCCAAGGGGGCCCCATATCCCAATTTCATGAAGTGCGATTGAAGGACTCCACCCACCCTTAAGGCTAAATGTCACGACGTTTTGGCGAGAATCTGTGATAAGAGATGGCAGCACTGTCGAGGCCAAATTTTGTCTACTTCTCATTTGAGAACGGAGCGTGATATTTCAGTTCGGAAAACGGATTTCTCATCAATATTCACGTAGAATTCTGGGTAACTGGTTCAAAAAGTGAGCAAAATTCTTTTGCTCACTGTTCCAAAAAATGTTGTTCAAATTTTGAACATTTTCAAAAAGTGGCTTAATAGGCCCTTGCGTTCGACTCTAGAGAATATGGATCCGTTTTCAGAATTTTTCTAAATTGACTGTAGCCATCGGATTCTCGTTTCCAGGATTTTGGGTACAAGGGTCAAAATCGAGAGCTTCTGGCTCCTTGGGGGAGTAGAGAGATCTTGGCCACCTCAGGCATTCCCACTTTTCAACTTCCCTGTCCTTATATTGAATGAACTGGATGCAGTAATAAACTGGCACAGGAAGTGTGCAAATTTCTGTCCATGTTCAAAAAATTGTTACTTATGCACATATTTGTTCACATGGTAATCATATTTGGAAAGTGTTCTCACACCTACTTGCGCTATATAACACTACCTACTTAGTTGTTTAAGAAAGTGTGCAAATGATTGCCCACTGTTCATAAACTGTTAGGTAGTAGGTGAATGTTCAAATTTCGATCATTTTTTGAAATGGGTATTTCTCTTAGTTCGTAGTTGCACTAGGAATAGTAGGTTCAGAAAGTATGCTCATTTTGGCTCACTGTTCAAAAAACTGTTAGGTAAGTGATGTTAAAATTTTGAAAATTTCCGAAAGTGGCTTTATTTATGTTATTACGTTATAAGAACCTTCTTCCAGGATTTGGTGGCAAAGGTCATGAACTGGAGCGTTGGTCTGTGGCTATCTCTATGAGGGCATTCAGAGTTCTTGGACGCCTTAGACATTCCCATTTTGAACGTCCCTGACTTCCAATGAATTTGATGCAGTAGTAAATTTGCACTGAAAAACTGCTAATTTTTGCCCCCCCCCCCCCCCCCCCCCCACGGTTCAGAAATCGGTTTAAACTAATAGGTAGGAGGTACCTACCTATAGGAATGAATTTTCGTTCTTGAAAAGTGGCTTCATATCTAGTCACTCGTTGCACTAAGTTGGTTCGGAAAGTACCTTTGGCGAATTTGAAACGAAATGCGTTTAGGTAGATAAGAACTAGCAATAATGCTCGGTTTCACCATGCCTATGCCCTATAAATTTGAAAAAAATAAATAAATAAAATAAACTCACTGTAGGTCGAGTGCCGACTGAAATTGTGCATGTTTGAAGTAAGTAATCACAAGGAGTCAAATATTATGCATCTCGAGGATAACGTTCTTGTATGCATTTTTGGACCTCGAGTCCACGGCATAATAAATGGTTTTTATGATTACTATAACAATAAAATATTTTTATGTGGGTGAATAAAATAATTTTTATTTTTAGGACAAGAATTATTAGGATTCACATTGATGTAAATTGCTCCACGGGTGGTTCCCTGACGGACATGTAACGGTTTTTTCGAGGGAACCACAATGGTTTATAATCGTGTGTACCTAGGGATTGTGGATGAACCCACGGCACAACAAAATATTATGCCCTAATCACCCCACGCGTCAACAAAATATGCACCGCAACGCGTATTCATTCTGAGGGTCCAATTTTACGCATATTTACGCATATTTAGAATTTTGAGGGGATGCAAGGTCACGTCAACAGCAAAATAATGACTGGTGTAATCCGCGCTCGCATCTAGTGAACTGAATCCTGAATGTGCAGCTGTGCTGTATGCTCATGAGAGTGAGTGTGGTGGTAATGCCGGGGGGAGGGGGGAGGAGGGATCGAAAATAATTGTAGGACTCGTGAGTCCTTCTGAGAACGCTTCGAAACAACCTGAAGAAAAAAAGTCGTTTGGGAAGAGGCACTGTGAACCATCTTCAACTAAGAAGGAATTATTTGTATTCTGGTTATCGTTATCTACAATTACGTACAACTAATAATCATTTTAGTCCCTTTCATAATTCGTATTGCAGAAGCTGGTTACTTACTCCTGGTCTCCTTTCCAGTATGTTCAAAATTTGAATCGATACTTTCCTACACAACGGTTTATTGAACAGGGGGCAAAAAATGTCAACTTTCCAAACGAACTAGTTTACTTGAACTAATTCAAATTATAAAAACGCAGTCACGACGGTTGCTTTCCTATATCTTAAAATTTAGTAGGTACCTACTCGGTTTTGTACTTTGTAAAGAAGAAATTAGTGAATGGGTATTCATGAGATAAGCTACCTTTCAAAAAATGTTGAACATTTGAACAGATGTCTTATGAATATTGGAAAAGAGGGCAACAAATAGTTGTTGTTTCCGAACTTCCGAACCAACTGATGCAACCAGCGCAACGTGCAACTAATCACAACAATGACTAGTTATAATTTCACTTGGTAATTTACTAGGTAATTTTACTAGGTAATTATGACTAGGTAATTTTCCAACAACCAACAATACCTTCACCCCTTGGTTTTTAAACATGGGGCAAAAATTTGCACACCTTGAAGCTTGAACCAACTCGTTCGAGTGTAACAACAAGGTACAAGGTCATTTTTCAATAATGTTCAGACTTCCAACATATTATTAGCTACCTATACGTTTTTGGAATGGTGGACAAAACTTCACCCACTTCCTGTGCCAATTTACTTACACATCTTATTCATTCAGAGTCAGGACAGGGAAGTAGAAAAATGGAAATGTCTGAGGTGGCCAAGATCTCTCTACTCCCCCAAGGAGCCAGAAGCTCTCGATTTTGACCCTTGTACCCAAAATCCTAGAAACGAGGATCCGACGGCAACAGTCAATTTAGAAAAATTCTGAAAACGGATTTGTATTCTCTAGAGTTCAATGCAAGTGTCTATTAAGCCACTTTTTAAAAATGTTCAAAATTTGAACAAATATTTTTTGGAAAGGTGGGCAAACAATTTTTGCACACTTTTTCAACCAATTACCCAAAATTCGACGTGAATATTGATGAGAAATCCGTTTTGCGAATTGAAATATCTCTCTGTTCTCAAATGAGAAGTAGAATAAAATTGATTCATTTTCGTGCTGCCACGTGGTGGCGGATTTTGCAACTAAACTCGTTGCATTTAGCCTTACTTCATGGATGCAAAGGCCTTTCACAGGTCTTGTTGAGTAGTGAAATGACGTCCCTGAGAGCTCCTCTTTGTAAATCAAGGGTGCTGAACCGCGAGCTAACAGCAACTTCATTAACTTATGAACTCATTAATTTTGGAATGGGGATGACCACCTTTTTTAGGATTAGGTATTGAGAAGGTTCTAAGAACAAATTGGGCCCCACACATTGTTGTAGAAACTACGATCAATAGTGGCTATAAATGTTGGCTCAAAATATTGTGTTATTGAGCATGAATCTTCTCCCAATCCTCCTCCTGTGAAGAGCCGTAATTATTGAGGCTGAAATCTTGAAGGAGAAGGTCTTGGGAAAGTTTTTAGAACAATTGGATTCCCGCACATTGCCTAATAAAACTAATCGTTGCCGGAATAGGGACCACATATGGAAAAATTGTGACTTCCGAAAATCAACCCTCTCCCGCTACTCATCATTAAAGTTCCCGCACAGTGCCTAATAAAACTAATCGTTGCCGGAATAGGGACCACATATGGAAAAATTGTGACTTCCGAAAATCAACCCTCTCCCACTACTCATCATTAAAGTTACTAAATTAGGATGATTTTGGAATTTTAATTTCCCCCATAGTCCTTAAGGGAAAAACATAAATAAATAAAATAAGATGAAAATAAAAAAAAATAAAAAAATAAAAAAGTGTTTAATCTTTGAAGTATGAGTTTTTGGTTAGACAAAATATGTGTGTAGGTACTTAAAATATTTCTCCAAAACTGCGCTGATAAGATCATTTGAAGTTGCTATTTTCGGTACTCAAGCCGTTGAAAGCATTTGTTCAGTTTCAAAGTTAGATATAGATATAGGTTAGATATAAGAAGCTTTTTCAACCACAGTGCCAATAATTGTCAGATTAATTATTTGAAACAAGTTAATACATACCATAGCTAAATAATCACAAAAAGAGTTTCAGAGGTATCTAAATCAAAAATAAATATATGCACTTTAACATACCTATAATTTTTGACGCCTTGTTGATGTTGAAATTTTCAAACCCTTACCTAGCTTTTAGGTGTTGTAGTTTATTGTCCAATAAATATGTTATGTTTCGATTCCAGTACTATCAGTGCGTCTATAACAAAGGCGTTGAATTCACTTGCAAGCTCGGAACTGTCTGGAACCAAAAGAAGATGATCTGCGACTGGCCCGCCAATAGCCAACGGGCAGAATGTAGGGAGGCAGCAGGCGAATGAACGAAACAATACGACTGTTCCAAAACTAAGATCAACAGACTTTCACAATTTATTTTTTATACTTTTAGTAGGATAGATAAGTAAGGAGTTCTTCTCAAGTCGGTAGGATCTGCGAATTTGTATCAGTTGCTAAAAACCTTTCGTGATGTAATGATTTATTATGGCGTGGTGTATCGTGAAAACAAGGATTTCCGAAATTGGTAACTATTTAATTTAATTTATTAAATATATTTATTGGTACATATTTAGTTTAATTTATTATTTAATTTTATTTTAAAATAAGATCTCCAGAAGGAATTGTTTGGAATAAGTACTCCTTATTATAGCAACTTTTCCATTTTTTGTCTTAACCATTTTTGAATATTTGTGTTCAATTGAATTTTTCAAATTCTTCACATGAATAAAAACTAAATCGGTATTTGTGGTACACAGACGACCCAAGAGGGTTTTATTCTATTGTGTGACGTATGAGTTATTCCAGTTCTCAATGCATTTCTGGTAATGTTGTTGAAATGATCATCTTGTGTAACAATAAACCGATGTTTACGCGAAGTCCGTTCTTAGTATATCCAGTTCCAAGTACCTACCCACGGGTCAAGTTTTTTATAGTAGCACATTCCACTCCATAGCTCTTCATGGTTTAGGAAAATGAACTATAAAAGCTCCTGATCTACGGGTAGTTCTAAACCAGTCCCCATTGCAGTCCATATTGTCGCACCATGTAATGTCAACTCATGTAATATAGGGTGTAGCAAAAGTCGGTATATATTTGATTTTCCCATAACTTTATTAAAAATAAGTATATTAACATAATATTTTCGTCATTATGTAGGTAAACATCTCCGATTTAGGTATGGAAGATCAGATAATATCCGGCACGTGGCCACTCCTAGCACGATGGCACGCGTCTACTCGCTCCAAGAAATTTTGCAAGACTCGCCCGCAGAGCAGCTGGTCGACATCGGCGATCTCCCAGATTTCTTCCTTCAGTTCCTCGACGGTCCTGGATTTATTCTCGTAGACCTTGGACTTTATGTAATACCAAAGGAAGAGGCCAGTCCTGTTTCTCGAGATGATTCGGTCTTGAAGTTTCGCGCAATAAACCCATTGTCGCCCTTGAAGTGTGGCAAGTTGCGCCGCCTTACTGGAACCAAATGCAGTCAGTGTCGATGTAGGATTGTTCCAATTCAGGGATAAAAAAATCTGTTAGCATTTGTCTGTACCGTTCCCCATTGACGGTAACAGCATTTCCACTGCCATCTTCAAAGATGTACTACGGCCCAATAACTCCGCCGCTCCAAAATCCACACCACACTGTCACTCTTTGTGTTCCTGTGTCTCCTGAGGGTTCTCCAATCCCCAGAACCTACAATTTTGCTTGTTTACAAAACCACTTGGATGAAAGTGAGCTTCATCACTGAAAATGATTCGTGAATGAAAATCCGGATCATTGCGTTTCATGGCCCTGAACGTTGTTCCATAGTTAAGGTTGCCATGGTCACTGAAATGTTTTGATCACAAAAATTGTCACGGATTATCAAATCGGAGTGATAAGACTATGGAAAACTGATAGCCAACGGTGCCAACCGGCCCGCAAAAAATACCGCACAAATGCTACACCCTGTATTACCACTAAGGCATACTGCAACCCAAACATCACCATTAGATTCCTCGGCATTCAGTTTATTGCTTTCAACCTTCCCTCATCAATTGCTGTAAGAAGGAAAACGGCTGAATCTAGTTAGTGCTAATAATGGGGCATATGATAATACAGAGTGAGCCGCTCGTAGATGCAAAAAAATTTGCGTAAAATGACATCAAAAATGGAGTAAAATGCCGCCAACCGCATATTTTTATCTCAATCCGTTCTCGAGATATGATTTTTTAAAGGTTTTTTTTCAGGAAAACCGTGTTTTTTTCCTTTTAAACTCAAATTTCTCCGCTTTACCTAATTTAATTTTACTTTTTGACCTCATTTTCAGAATCAACGTTAAATTTTCCATACGCATGGTGTACTTCAAGTCTTGAAAAGTACCATCTAGAGACAACAACAGCTCAAACATTAGACGAATTTGAAAAAATAAAATTTCTGACATTTTAAAAAGTTACCTACTAGGTACTCCTCCGAAAAAAAAATCCTGGAAACTGGCAAATCTCTTGAAAACCTCTTCATTTAATAAGCTTTCCAATGGTATGGTCAACTTTGCGATTATCTTGTTTCTTTGATGAAAAATTCAAGTTTAAATGCAAGAAAACGTTAGGCACCTCAAAAGGGGGAATTTGATCAGAGGGTAGAAAAAAAGTTAAAAAAAAGTTTTTAATGTTTTTAATTGAATAAATTGAGTCAATAATGCCAGTTTACAATTCGAAATCAGGTTTTTTGGTAATTAGGAAAGCCCGTTTTCAAAATACCCACCGTTATTTCTTATTCATGCTTAGCACGCTTACGCCCACTGATTGGCCCACACATCCGACCGGATCGACTAAACCGAGACAATTACTTAGATTTTCTGCAAAATGATCTACACCGACTCCTCGAAAACATACCCGCAGACGTCCGCGAAAACATTATTTTCCAGCAAGATGGTGCTCCTCCATATCACAGCAGAAGAGTTCGGGATTGGCTAACCCAAAATTTTACCCCTTGGATTGGTAGAAGGGGTGTGACCAACTGGCCCGCCAGGTCGCCGGACCTCACACCAATGGACTTTTTCGTTTGGGGAATGTTCAAGAGCATTGTTTATGCTACTGATGTACAAGATGTTGAAGATTTAAAGAGACACATTCAAGAGGCAAGCGTGACAGTGCATGAACGTCTGACATTCAACGTGACAGTGGGACAAATGCGTAAGCGTGCTAGAGCATGCATAAGAAATAACGGTGGGCATTTTGAAAACGGGCTTTCCTAATGACCGAAAAACCTGATTTCGAATTGTAAATTGGCATTATTGACTCAATTTTATTCAATTAAAAACATTAAAAACTTTTTTTACATTTTTTCTACCCTCTGATCAAATTCCCCCTTTTGAGGTGCCTAACGTTTTCTTGCATTTAAACTTGAATTTTTCATCAAAGAAACAAGATAATCGCAAAGTTGACCATACCATTGGAAAGCTTATTAAATGAAGAGGTTTTCAAGAGATTTGCCAGTTTTCAGGATTTTTTTTTTCGGAGGAGTAGTAACTTTTTAAAATGTCAGAAATTTTATTTTTTCAAATTCGTCTAATGTTTGAGCTGTTGTTGTTGTCTCTAGATGGTACTTTTCAAGGCTTGAAGTACACCATCCGTATGGAAAATTTAACGTTGATTCCGAAAATGAGGTCAAAAAGTAAAATTAAATGAGGTAAAGCGGAGCAATTCGAGTTTAAAAGGAAAAAAACACGGTTTTCCTGAAAAAACATTTAACAAATCATATCTCGAGAACGGACTGAGATAAAAATATGCGGTTGGCGGCATTTTACTCAATTTTTGATGTCATTTTACGCAAATTTTGTTGTATCTACGAGCGGATCACCGTGTATAGGCTTCTGTGATCATTTTTACTGGTACATAAACATAATGGTTACCTTATACGGGTAAGAAATAATTTATTATAGCCTGCCTTGACTGGATTCAGTGCCCTTGAAAACTCATGGTCCCAGTTCTAAGCTCGACATTCCTTCTGGGTTTGCCGTGAAACTGATGGGGAGAAAGGTGGTGACGTCATAGAAAGGTCTCGCGCTGGAAAGGCACAGTGACCCAAAACGCACAAAACTTGAACGAAAAAAGCTCACCAGGGTAACCCTACTTTTCCCCCGGTGTAGGGACGCGTTCCTCTTCACGATGGCCAAGGACGGGCGCCATCTCAACGGCAAGCCACGCTGACCGCTCCCCGGACCAGAGGCACAGCTCCTTCAATCAGACCTCAAGATCCCTCGAATTCCAGATATCTGTAGGTGCTGACCATTGCAAGGGGCCTCATTGCCACGCTAACCCCTATTTGGGTATTATTGGAATAGAAGTAGTTGTTATCCGCATAATAATCAGTGACTGTTAATTTGACCGAAATAAATCAAGTTTTCATCATGGATATAAGAGCGAATTTTCAAAGCAATATTCGTGATTTTGTGTAAAAAAAAGATGTAGCAAGAATATTTAGCAAGGACCATACCGCTTTTCGTAAAATTATCTGAATTTTTCGTGAGCCCTTCAAATTTAGCCCACCCTTCTTTGAGAAAAACATTTTTATCATCGAAATAGTCCCTCTTTCTGTCGTGAATCACCATCCCACACAACGCAGGTGAATTAATATTGAATTTAGCCCTTAATACCAATTTTTGTCCCACCAAAAATCCAAATTTGACCTCTATTCTGTATGAAAAACAACCGAAATGGCATTTTCCTGTATTTACTCACCCTTCCATGATTTTGTATCAATTGTTGGCAATTTTAGCCGTTTTTACCGATTTTTGACCCCTAAAAACCCAGATTTGACCCCCTTGCAATTTTTGAAAATTTTTCATCATCGAACTCATCCTTTTGTTTGGCAATACGATTCTGGCGATATTTTGAATATTGATCATGAACCCAAAGTCCGATATCGTCTGGAGTGACACACACACCCCCTCCCTCTTTTTCAGGATTCTACTTTCAAGAGTAAATAATGCTAAGTCAATGTTCAGAGACAGGGTTTGGTCCAAGTTGACGAACCAAGAAGGTTTTTTATTTGTTACGAGCATAATTTGTAGGGAGCTTTAAGCTATATGGAGTTTTCCTGAAGATCATAAGGAGGTAATACCAGGGGGGTCGGGTTGTCTTGGAAAGGCGTGATTTTGGTGGAACGATCATGCCTGATGCCGTCAAACGAGTAGTACCTACTCGTGCTGTTGTAGAATCTATTTAATAGGGGTGTTTGTGGTTTAAAAAAAGTAGTAAAGATAAAAGATTTCACATTTACTTAAACGGTCTATAGAGAAAGATCAAGCTGCGTTGTAAATTTCTGTGGTGGGGTGCCGACTGGATTTTCCTAACGACACTTCAAAAATACTCTTTGTAAGACTATGCTATGTAAGAAGGTGGAAGCGGCCGAGTCCCAAATTAAACGACGGATTGAACAAGTGGAGGGTACTTTTTTAGTTTGAGACAGAGAAAATTAATGTTGGTGTTCATCCCACAACAGACTACCAATCAATTCGCACTCCCAGGTAACTATGACTCCCCACCCTTTCAGTCACATCGCAGCCGCCAGAGATTTGTGCGCGCACGAATGAAGCCTGAGTGAGTAAATTCCTTGGTCGTCTTGCTCATTAATGTACACAAAAGACAAAAATGCGGTTTCTTGACGTTAAGGGTCAACAGACTGGGTCAGCCAGCAGTCTACTAAATTTACTAATTATTCTTGAGGCTTCTTAGCACCATCTGCTAGTTACCATCAGTACCTAACAAGTATGACAGCGTCGATCTAGGAAATCATCAGTCAATTTAGGAAAACATTTCCGAGGCCTGAGATGTTAGCCATTTGATTTAAATAGAACAGAACAATGACAGGGCGTAAATTGATTCCCCGAATTACACAAAAATTATTTGAATAGACCCGACTACTCGCCTCGTCAGTCATCGCCACCTGAGAGCGGTCCGAGAGAGCTGGCAAATTACGTTTTGGATATTTACCCAAAATACATCTCCTATGCTTTTGAGGAGCAACGGTCGTTCCAAGCATAATATTATTCCTTCGTCTGTTTTTTGCCCCTCGTGCTTCCTCCCTCACGTTGAACGAGAACTTTATGGGTGCCGAATAATAATAGTTCCATCTTGCCAGGTATCAACTATTTATATAAATAGCACACACATAAAAGGACATAAAAGTTACCCCTATACTTGGATTAGTGGATCCTTGCAATTTTTTATGTGATACATTAATTTAATGATTCGTGTCGGTAGATTTATTATATCCACGACCGATTTTGTCCCCGCCAAATAATTCCATTTAATATCGATATCAACTTCAAACGGACAGAAGTACCTACTAGCGAATAACAGAGGAGTCGTAAGCTCGTGAAGGGAAAAATCAATGGTTGTAGGTGGTTGATTAGTATATGCGCGTTGAAAAGACATCAGATATCGACGGAACATAGGAGGCATCTGGTGGGGGACGAAGATGTGTAGGGATGCTGCGCGCAGATGTGGAAGCGCCCACTCCAGCTCTACTAAAACGAACTGTTATTTCAAAGAACAGTTCCAGCAATGATCTGTAGAATGCTTTGTAACTTCCTTGGTCTACCTTCTTGGTGTGACGCGTCCTCTTTCACATAATAGTATGTAGGACATACTAGTGGATCCGCTGTCCAGGTGCCTCACGCAATTTTTAAAATTCTGACTATCTACCACGCTCAATAATAGCTATTTTTCTTAACGTTTTATGGCTAAATACTTATCAATCGCTGTGAGGATGACTGATAGAGCTTTAAAAGTTATTCTATTCAATTCAGCGACAAGCTATACCGAACACATATTTTTCTAACAGATGGCACCACTAGTGCGAGCGTGGCGCCATTACCTGGCACCATAGTGGCACCAAAAACTATGCAGCAGATTCTGGAGGCTTAAGGAGTATAGGTACTGTCAAAATTTCCAGCAAAAATACCCAAAATTGCGGCTTGTAGCACCGCGCAGACATAAATACATACATACATATATATAGGTTGGTAGGTTGTCATCCACAAATGTCGCTCGACTCTTAAGTAAGAGCCTCTGACATTCGGCAATTAGGCGGGATCTTGGAAATAGGACAATGCATTCTACGAAAAACAGGGTTCTGGAGTTGAAGAACGCGCCTAAAGCCGCCAAAACAAAAGAAACTAAATTTGTAAGGCGATCAGCAAAGCCTTGGACCTTCAAACAGGAGTTCCTCAGAAAGTATTTATTTATTTATTTAAAACGAAAAAAAGCATTCACCCATTTCATATGCACCACCTGTTTTTTCCCAAACCAAGACATATTACCAAAATCCACTCTAAATAAATGCCTGATGACTTTGTATGAAGATTCTAAAAACCGTGCTCACGTACTTTTGCGCACATGCGCAGTGTGCGTAATCCACACCAACGTCCTTATTTTAATGTTTCAGATTCGGATTCTTCGTAAAATTTCATGAAGAAATGGCTCGTCATTTGAAATTTTGAGTGGGCGAATTCGCTCATAACGTGCGCGAAACGCAAAACCCCGACTTTGGTGGGTGTTATAATATACCAAGTGTGATATGACGAAGGTTTGGTGGAGAGTTGACGAATAAAAGAGTTTGAACGGACCCGCTCGCTTTGCTAACTCAACAACAAAACAAAGCAGCAAAGCCGCTCGCCCAGCCCGCTGCGCAATGTTTTTATACCTGAACTTTTTAGTTTTTACAATTTCATCAGGTAAATGTTGCCATGCAATTGCTAAATTTGTAAATAAACAAACTCGAATGAAATTACTTGAGCAAAATAACCTATACTATTAGGTATTTAACAATGTAAATTGCACATAAGCCCTTAGCATACCAAAAGGTGATTGGTAAACATTTAAATTTTCTATGAACTGCCGATAACTGAATGGCTGTGTAAGGAGAGGGGTAACCTTCTCAAACATTGATGAGAACTCATCGCTGTGAGAAGGGCATAACGTAGCCATGAGTGTCCCCTTTCAGCCTAGCACATTGGCAGCGTATTTTGATTCAATAATATTATTAACAGAGCCAAGCTCATGATTCGAACGGAGTATATTCGTCGACGTAACAATAATGCCCTGATCTGAAATATGAACAGACCTAGGTATCGAGGGTGGCACCGGATCAATACGCCTATAAAACAATCTTTTATTGGATGAATTATATATTTCAACCCGTTTGCTATGGATGGGAAAAATCTTCCTTGGGTATTCTTAAATCAACACTGCTGCCCATTAATCGGGCCTTCCGTCGCATACCTGTCTACCCTCTCATTGCAACCCACCCTAAAATGTCCCTTAATCCAGACAAAGGCAACTGACACTCCTGAGTTTGCCAAGTTCCATCAATTTAAATATAGGATACTGATGCAAATGGACAGGGAGCATTAGGACATCGAACTCAAAATCAAACTGTGACGGATGGTTGGCTGTCCGTATTATGGCTCGATTAAAATAATCCTGGACGGAACTCATTGTGACAGGAAGAGGCACTTGTGTGCTCATCGACGTTGCTTCAGTACAACTCAAATCTGCTATACCATCTAAAGTTGAAAAGTTTTTGATTTTAGATGCAATAAGTAACGGTCCAAAAGTATTGACCTCCGGATGTGAAGGGGAAGTTCGATTGACTGCTAATGAAACATCAATGGTGTTGATTTCATTGTTATAGTGCAAGAGTGAAACTTTTATTAGATTTTGATGAGAGGATTGACCGTGGAAAATACTGCCGCAGTCAATCGACAGTATTTTATACACGGGCAGTGACAATATGAAACATCAAAAATACCCCCCCCCCCCCAGCACTTACCCCTCCACTTACTTATTAAGGACGCGGTCTACTTGATTTTTCCAACTTGAGGTGTTATTAAGCCATAAAACCTTAATTTAAGGAATTTAACTTCATTGCTTTCAAGCAATCGGTAATTTCCCTAAATCATGGGCTTTCCCAGATCAAGTTTTCTTTTTTCTTGTGAAAGGAACTACTATAGAATTTTCCTCTGATTGTGCTATTACCTCTTTCGGAAGATTCCCAACAAATTGACTGACATATTGCAATATGCGCACAGCCGCATACTGGAAGTCCTCCGATAAATGACAAGACTGAATGATAAGGTACGTCACGTTTGAAAATTAGTTACGTTTCACTTGAGGCAACATCATTCTGTTGGTGTAGTCACGCATGAAATGTACGTATGTACGTAAAAAAGTACTGCAGGGCCGGAACCAACTAGGAGGGGGTGTCAATCGCTGCTTCGAGGACTCTGATGATGAATCTTCAGGGAGTGAATATAATTATTACAGACAATGAAGTGGCGAGCCAGTTGCTTCAGTTTGAAATATTCACAAAAAATATAAAACTTTATAAAACTGGTGAGACGGCTGTTGTTTGGTAATTGGTATCGCTGCTTCAGGCGAGCTAGGAGAACTACCTACTATTTTAGGGATGATCAGTTCAGGTGGCTCTTTACCTACCAACTGAATTTTGGTTTATTATTCTGTGAATAATACACCTATGTATTCGCTCAGCAAAAAATTTTTATAACACCCCCTCAAAATTTTTTCTTTTCCGTTTCAAGGTGCGTAGATTCAAAAAATGCAATGTCCGTCCGCCGTACGCCGTCCGCCGTACGCCGTCCGCCGTCCGCCGTCCGCCGTCCGCCGTACGCCGTCCGCCGTATCACGTGTACAGGCTTCATTTTTGGTCTAAAAAATTCGTTCTTTCGCACACATGCTCCATTTGGGCCCTAGTTGTGTCCCGAAACTTTTCAGCCCGATCGGAATATACCCAGGGGTGTTATGAGTGAAAATGTGTGTAAAAATAGGTACTTTTTGCGTTTTAGCAACATGTTAGTAAAATGAGCTTTTGAGGTATCGTTTTTCATGTTTTTGGGGACGAGAAGACCGAATATGAAGTCGATTTTGACCAAAGACGCGGAAATTGAGGTTTTACCATTGGCTCAGCTCCCAAAATTGGTTTTTTTTTAGTCAAAAACCTGGAAAACTGTCTGAAATCACCATCAATGTGTATACTAACATTAGAAAAAGTGTAAACAGCTGAATCAAGACCATTAAATCGCACTACCAATGATCAAATATGATCTGGGGGGGAAAAAAAAGTGTAGGTACCTATTTCATGTTTTGGGGGCCAAAATTGGTGGAAATCATCAGGAATAGCTAATTCAATCATTCCACATGAAAGAAACAATAAATTTAACTGCCAACAAGAATCTCTAGAACTCCAATAGAATAATAAACCCATGTGACAAGGACTTTGCAGCGTTTTTTGTATACCCTTGCAACAGATCTGTCGAGGATTCTGTTACAAATGATGTAACTGGAAATGGATCTTTACCGTGGTTATAGTAAGGGATGCATGAGCTCTGAACGTTCTATGACCATTTCGAAGCACATCATACAGCACATCCACAGAGAGCTTTTCAGTTGATAATAAGATCTTTCTTATCTTTTATGATCATAGTTGGATTTGAATATTTCAAATTAGGAGTATGCCAAGCAAAATGGAATGGTAATTCTCCTTCCCTTTCATTGCTCTCATAAGCTTCAGCCTCTCGATTTCAATATTTTTGGCCATCCAGAAGTCAAATTAGGTAATCAGTCAATAAAGATAACCTACATCATTGCGAGTTCAGGGACATTTATCACCAACGAGCCATTTGCATAGTCATCCACGCTCAATAATACTGTTAGTAGTTTCCAAACAACAGGAATTTTTCCATTCAACTATCATGCTTTTAGAGCGGGCTCTTCAAGTTTAAAAAATCCGGATCCGTTTTGAAAACCTCGACCGGGGGTTGCTGTTCACAGCGAAATCCTTCTTCCGCTAGACTTTTCTGAACATTAACCTCCCACATCTCAATAAATGGCCTCTTATTCCTGCTACTATTGACACGCCTAGAATGGAGAACCCTATCTAATCTAATAAAAGCCGCGAGAATGACAAGCACACAGTTTCCAAAATCACAAAAGACTCATCCATTTTTATTTGTCGTTTTTCTAATATTCATGTTCATTTGGCTGATGCTGTATACTCTGATGTTAGTTCCTTATTTCAGATTTGTTACCAGTAAGGCTGAAAGTGCCCCACCACCCAGCTGAGGCTACTTTTGAGGTGCATCAGTGTTGTTAATCCCCCAGATAACGACTGTCGAGGCTAACTCGGTAGGAAAAATGAGGCGAAAGAGCAGTGGTCGAGATGCACTCGGTAGGTAGAATGTAGGTACCTACCTATAGGTACCTAGTCTCATCTCGCGTTCTCCTTATCACCCCATCCTCCATCCATTCTATTTCATGGGAAATTTAAACAAAACACCAGCCATCCAAATATAGTTGTGTTTTTGCACGTGTTAATTGAGAGCCATACACATTGACATTGCTGTCAAGATGTGGAGCATTCTTATGCCGGCTAAAATAATGAATCTCACCACAGAAGGAAAGCCGCAGTTGACGGCCTGCACTGAACGACATGCAGAGCAACTGATGTCCCGCTTGGACTTCACTCGAGCCATATCTTACCTTGGTGGTAAGAAACCACGACCTAATGAACAAGATCTTGATATTTAGATGACGGTTTGAAGAATTTGATTTGTCGAATCGCCATTTATGCGGCGAGGATATTGGGGACGCAGTGAGCCAACTTCCTCGTGGTGCCTCCTGGGTCACGCTGATAGGCTCACGTTGAAAATATGATAATACTCGTAAATTATGGGTGCTCGTCTACCGCTGCTCTTCCACTATCGCTTCTTTCACCCCTAGAAAAGTAGGTACTGACAGTCAACCCTCAAAGGTTCGGAGTGCACCTCGACCTTTCATGAAAAATATCAGTGCACTCGACCATATCCTCTGAAACGGCCAAATCAACAGTTCGCGTTTCGTCACTGCTCCAACGGAACTGCGTCCAAATACCAGCTCAAAGAAGCAGGAGCGTTCTTTTGACGAGCTCTACCCAGTCCGAGCCGCTTCCTCCCCCTAATCAATAGGAAATGTTGTGATTTCCTTACAGACCTTTTCCACTCATACCTCGCCAGCTCCTGGACCGGGCAACATGCTCAGGTAAAGCACCAACACGTTGATATTGCTAATAACATTGGAAAATCTAACACACTGAGTTTTCGTAGGTAGCATTGTCATTGCTAGACTAAGGAGTGATCTGATGATCTTTATATTAGCAAATTTTTGAAGACAGCATTGTTGCTGCTGTATAGCAATAGTAGCAATAGTTCAGAGTGTGGCAATGGATCTAATGTACATGATTTTTCGGGACGCTTCTTGGAAGGCAAGATTCTGGATAAGGGGTGCTCCTATTGTTTTCAATTTTCAGGAGAGAGGACAGCCTAAACGATGAACAACAAAAAAACCCCACAAATTCTTTTCAGATAATTTTAAACCCAAATACGGGGAAAACTATAAGTGTGTGAGACAAAATTTGTATGCGAGGCCCAGGCCGCAATTTTTTATCCGTTTTTCATTGCGTTTTTCATTATTTCATTGGTTTTTATTGCAATCAACTCAGTTTTGGATCTATTTGGTGCTTAAAACATCGGGAAATGTCCAAATTCATGTCACGAGAGGGGTAGTGTAGGAAATAACATTGATCAATTGTCCGATTTACGAAATTCTTTTATTTATTAGTTCAAGTCACCAGCCTGGAAAACATATTTTCAATTCAACTGTTTTTGAAGCATAAAAAAAACAGGTTATCACATTTTATGGTAAGGTGGTGAAGAGGCGGGGTTAGCTAAGTACCCAGGCCACAATTTTCATCCGGTATTTCCATGGTTCTTTTTGCGGTTCTATTTGGTTCTAGTTGTGCAACAATTCCAAGAATGTCGACAAGGGAGAAGGGGGAAAGGGAGCTTGGAAAATATTCCGATTTATAAATTCTTGTTTTTGTTATTCAAGTCAAATCAGCCTTCATAGACATTTTAGTCACTTGTAATTGTGTGTGTGTGTGTGTGTGGGGGGGGGGGGGGGGTTCCAAGATTCTCTTAGTGAATTTTCGAAGAAATTACTATAACAATTTATTGTTCCTAAATTGTTTGTACCTGCTTGAATTTATGGAAATTTTCCAGATACAAATCCGATTCATTGCATTCTGAATCCATATAAGTAGGTAAATGTATTATTTTGGACTGTTAAGGGGCTGAACGACCGTGGTAAATGAATGGCGGCATGTTTGGGAGTGTAGGCTTTGATGATGTTTGAATAATCTAATAAACCTTCGAAACGTTGGGAACCGAATCTTTTAATGACCGCCCCTCAACAATCCATCTGAAGTATTACAAAACGGCTGAAAAACCAGAACCATCTTGGGCTTACCATAATAATTGTGGTGAGCGCGCGGTGAGGGGGTAGGTGTGTATGGCTAGCTTGGAGAGATGGATAGCATGGGTGTAGGATGTGCTTTTTGGAAGCATATCCCTGGTTGTTACCACCACAGAGAAAATGCGATGGTGGGGATTACTGTGGTGATCGCGTGGTAAGAGGTAGGCTGGCTAGCTTGAAGAGATGGATAGCCTGGGTGTAGGATGTGCCCAGGTGGTATCTTTTTGGTTAAGCTAACACCCCGGGGTTATTACCACAACAGGGAGTATGCGAGAGGTAGGTGAATGCGAGGAGGCGTGAGGTGAATGAGAGAGAGAAGTCGCAGGTAGGAGAGAGCATGGAAGAGTGAAGACCTGGGCCAGCGGGGCACCTTATAAAGGTGCCTCCACCGCGTCCCCCATCTACCAACGGCCGTTACTGTCCCTTGGGAGTCGTTGGGCGTTAGTGGAGGGAGAACCCTTCAGGCTTCTACCGAGGCGTCGGGCAGCTCATCTTTCTCCTTCTATTTATTAGTTAGAAACTAGTACATTTCATATGAGTGGTAGAGGGGTACCGCGACAGTAATTACTTACATGTTATTGCACCTTCTGATGAATACACTAACGTATGCCTATTTCATTTTTATTTCACTCGTTTTTAAATGTACGTATACATTGGAATATAAAAATAAACATATCAGTGCAATGGAATCACAAGTCATAAATCAATACAATACAGTAGTACTCCTGACAAAAATGAATTGTTCGTACACACACACAAACACTTTTAATATGAGAATCCGAACTTGAGCAACTACGGATGGGTGGAAGCGGCTATTCCGATTCCTTCTTCCTAATCCACTGTTGCTGTTACAGAGTGTATTTGAGTTGCCTATGTTGCCACCCGAAGAAGTGGGTGATTGTTTTACAGATGATTTTATGTCAGTAAAACCATCTTCAAGCAGACTTGATAATTTTTGCGATTATTTGTTGGCTGCGTACTTTCTGAAGATGCCAATTCTCCACCTCAGATATGCAAAAAATTTTCGGCTGGTTTAGCAAGAACGACGAATTTAATTTAAAAAAAAAACTACTATCCCATCCCGACACTTTTATTCATGGGGGTGTTGAAACAAATGCAAGCGGGCACCGATATTTCCTTCAATTCGTTCACCACCCTAAGTACGCGCAAGTCTCCTTATGAAAAAAAGTGCATCCCCATTCAACTGCAAATGAAATAGTACCGAGAGGGAGGTACAGGTAGAATGGATTCTGTTGTGAGTCCCTCCCGGAACTACAACCACCAATATGTATGGTAGGCGATAAATTCGTTTTGGAGGCGAATGATACAAAAGGCGGGATTAGGTATATACGCACGTGGCGGGTGTTGGCGCACGAGTACCTACTTGAGCGAATATTTCACGGGGGTGAAGGCAGTAAGCCGTACAAGGAATGATAACGGGTATGTTCTAAAATGTGGCTCATACAAAGTTAAAGTGGGAAAATATTGGGTAGATACCTGTAGCGTCGACGGCGTGCTGGTGAGAGGGGCCCCTCCGTGGTTCGGGCGATGATGCAGGCGCTCCAATATGAAAATGGGTGGTAGGTATCGGGAGTAACAATTGTATATGCCACTGGAAGCTACTAGGCAAAATGCTGCCAATTTAAAATATTAATACGGGATTCTGCCGTCAGAAGGACGAAAATTAGCGGGGGGACAAATCTAGGTAGTGATCGAGTGAAGCGTCGAGACGAGAGAGAGAGCAGTCGAACTAAACGGACTTTTTTTAGAACGAATCGGGGAGCGATAAGGTAGACAGGAGCGAGAAGGTTCGTCTTTTCTTTACTGTTTGACCCCACGTCAATCACAACAAACAGGGCTCCAACAGTTAAGTTCTCGCTAATATTAAGAAGCCAAGTTAAGATGCCGTGAAATAAACAGTACGAGTGGGGCAAGGGACGCAGGATCCGGTGCACAACCTGGAGCCCCACCACCCTGGTGGTGGCTTCAGAGTCTATATAACCCCGGATCCTGCGCCATTTTCGCCATTCTACGCTATCCTCTAGTCGATGACTATTCTCTCTCATTCCTCACCTCCTCTCTTTCCTATTCAACACTAAAAGGTCGGTGGAGGTTCGCCCTTAAGGCTAAATGTAACGCTTTTAGTTGCAAAACCTGCCACCACGTGGCAGCACCAAAATGAAGGAAATTTCCTTGACTCCTCACAGGAGAACGAATCAAGATATTTTGAATCTGAAAACGGATTTGATAAGATATCAACCCATAGTTTGGACGAAATTGGTTTAAAAAATTTGCACAATTTTTTTGCGCACTGTTCAAACATTTTTTTGATTAAATTGAAACTTTTTCAAAAATGTGGCCTTATACAGCAGTGTGCCCATGCATACAGTGTACAAATCCGTTTTCAGAATTTCGATCGGTCAACAATTACGATCGTAATCCTTAAGATTGGTGAAACAATAGATTGGAAACAATAGTATGGCTGACGGGGTGGAGGAGTGCGCGCGCGAGAGGGGGGCATTTTAGTGAGGTGGGGCCCGCCGCCTCGACCCCTCGGCCGCCTGGACCCCTCGCATGAACATTCTCGGAATCGAGTCTTCCTGATATTGGTTGGAAAAGAAGTTTTGTCTGTGAGCAGGATTGGGTCATAGCCAAGTCAAATTGGACTTGTGCTTGCTGCCTAATAAATGTGCACTAGCTGGAAATTATTTTAATCGAATTTGGGCATAATACGAGTAATGTGAGTTTGCGACGGACTCTGGCTTGTGCTAAACTTTTGAGAGCCAAAAAACTGCGAAATTTTCGGACCTTTTCCAGCTTTTTCGCTTCTCGAAAACTATTTTCACTATAATTATGCTAGAATAAGGAGCATAAAATTGCGCGTCGATTGGAGTTTAGTACGTCAAAATCGCTTCAGCCATTTAGCTAAAATCGCCAAAAATAAGTCTTTTTTCGATCTTTCCCAAATTTGTCGATACGTCCCTAAAATTTTGATACGTGATTCCTAAAAGCACATATTTTTCAAAATAGGCTCAAATTTCACATTTTTAGACACTTTTCCCCAAAATCGGTATTTTCGGAAACTGGCTTGGTGCGGTATCCTAGAGTGTGATTGTCTCTTAGATGAATAAATCGTTTTGGTTTATTATTCTGTGAATAATACACCTATGTAATCGTTCAGCAAACATTTTTTGGAACACCCCCTCAAAATTTTTTCTTACACGTAAGGTGTCTAGATTCAAAAAATGCAATGTCCGTCCGCCGTCCGCCGTGTCACGCATAACTGCCTCAAAATTGGTCCAATTGAGTCGAAATTTGCACCAAATACTCATCTAGGGCAGACATGGTGCCCGCAAGCTTTTCAGCTCGATCGGACCAACGGTTTGGATGTTATGGACAAAAAACTGGCAAAAATGAGGCGTTTTTTAGGAGTTTTGAAGTGAAAACCGTTGAACGGGTAGTAACGCCCATAATTACCGTAAAAATGGTCGAATGTGATTCAAATTTGGAGGGTAGGTGGGGGTTGGTCCAAAGATGGTATCTATATTAGGGATGTTTGTTACCTAAAAGTATCGGAAAAAACACGGGAAAAACGAATTAATGGCACATTGTTTATAAATGGTGAAAAAATTGTTTGACATTTTGATATTGATGGAGTACAGTTCTATATGTCCGCAAGAATAATAAACCCATGTGACAAGTACTTTGCAGCGTTTTTTATTTACTTTTGTACATATATTGTGATAACATAAATAGGTATTATGCTTTTTGCCGTGAAAAGAATCACAGTTTCACAGACAGACAAAGATTCGAATTTATAATATAATAAGGATAATAAGGATAGAGATAGAGATAATAATAACCCCTACACATATATCCATGTCACGAGGTATCTGCTTACAGAGTACCTAGATAGTTCCTCTTATGAACTCGCCAAAAAGGTTGCCCAAATTCCAAGAAGCCGACACTTCGATTTGATTTGGATTTGATTTTTTCGAAATCAGGTGACGTTTATGCAACTGTGTTTACATAACTATTATAGTCGATGAATCTGAATGGTATTTACTTTGCCAACAGTATGTACCTACCTGATGTTTTTGATGTGCCAAAACTTTATTGCACTGCTCTAACAAAAATTGGCTTCACAAAAATGGACTTCTACAACAACGCGTGCGTCCATATTTCGTAACTCCGTTACCCAATTTTCATGGAAAATGTTGCGATCATAGTGTTTAGTAGGTTTCATGAGTCTGTTTGGTGCATTACTATGGTGCGAAACTTTAGTGTTTCCAGAGCGAAAACTCTGGACACAAATTAAAAAATTTTTGTTTGGGTAAAGATAAAAAACTTAAAAAAACTAGCGACTACTTCTTCCAAATTCAAGGAAATTGGAAATAACGATGAGAGAGCGTTGTTTTTTCGTAGTGTGGACCCCTAGGGATCTACATTACGAGATAATACAAAGGGATCGCTCATTCTGGGAGGACAAAATGATAACAAAGTTGAAATATTGTTATGAAAATGTTCTGCTCCCAGAAATTATTGTGATCCAAGGATACCACGTTCGCTGGAAATACGGGAGCCTACCCAGGACTTGGGATGAAAATTCCTCAAAGTATAATACTTTATTTTGAAAGCAAATATAGTATATTCAACAGCAGAAATGTTTCAAGTGTTTGATGATCTGTACCTATATGTCCCCTAATTTCGATACTGCTCAGATTTGAAATACCCAGTTTAATTTTTCAAGACTAGATTCATGGACTATGATTTTACACGCTGTCCCATAAAATTCGCGTAGGTACCTATATGAAAGATTTATCGACTTGTATTTTTTGAAACATCTATATGCATGTAGGCACGCTGTTGTAGGTACCTGCCAAACTTTGTGAACAATAAAAAATTGTTGCAGTGCGCAAAAGTAACAAAATTATTTTGAAAGTGTGTATGTAGTCTGTATGTATGTATTTAGGGACACAACTTGCAATACAATCTAAAATTATTTGAGTTTTGAAATACTTCACTACTAAATTCCGGATGTGACAATACGTTTTGGAGATATAGCGAAAAATACGAAAAAAAAATTAGATTTCACAACGCGGTTTTGAGAGTGGTGGTAGGTATGGTATTTTAGCTGTATCTCGGAAACTATTGAGTCTATCGAGCCTATTCTAGTATTCTAGCAAATCTAATTCAGTTTCAAAATGTACACTTTTTGTCAAAAACGCGCTCTATCATGGCCAAAATGGGGGGAAAAACAAAAAAAGTGCGAAAATTTTGAGGTTTCTCGCATTTAGACCAAAGTTTTGGGGGCCACCGTTGTCAAAAACATGGATTTTGCGTATCAGTCACATCCCCTACAAGAAAAAAACGAAATCTACTACCCCCAACTTAGGCCCCCCTTTTCTCGTAGTCCACAAACGTGAGACAAGACTTGACCCAATCCTGTTCACAGACAAAACTTCTTTTCCAACCAACATCAGGTAGACTCGATTTTGATGCCGACCTTGAGTAGGAGAATTCGGAGAACGTTCATACGAGGGGTCCAGGCGGCCGGCACCACCTCACCAAACTGCCCCCCTCGCTCGAGCGCACTCCTCCACCCCGTCAGCCCTACTATTGTTTCCAATCTATTGTTTCACCAATCTTAAGGATTACGATCGTAATTTTTGACCAATCTCAATTCTGAAAACGGATTTGTACACTGTATGCATGGGCACACTGCTGTATAAGGCGACATTTTTGAAAAAGTCTCAATTTAATCAAAAAATTTTTTGAACAGTGCGCAAAAAAATTGTGCAAATTTTTTAAACCAATTTCGTCCAAACTACCTATGGGTTGATATCTTATCAAATCCGTTTTCAGATTCAAAATATCTTGATTCGTTCTCCTGTGAGGAGTCAAGGAAATTTGCCCCCGATAGTGCTGCCATCTCTTATCTGAGAATCTCACTAACTTGTCGTTACGTTGTAGTTACATGCACCTACAATTCACACACACAAATTTCATCAGAACATGGTGGAGGTTTCGCCCTTAACCAGAACTGGTAAAATACACTAAAAGATCGGTGTGGAGGTCCGCCCTTAACCGCACACACATATTCATCCTAAATTCACACACACACAAATTTCATCAGAACATGGTGGAGGTTTCGCCCTTAACCAGAACTGGCGAAATACACTAAAAGATCGGTGGAGGTCCGCCCTTAACAGCACACACATATTCCTCACAAATTAACATACTCCAAATTTCATCAGAACATGGTGGAGGTTTCGCCCTTAACCAGAACTGGCGAAATTCACTAAAAGATCGGTGGAGGTCCGCCCTTAACCGCATACATACATTCCACACAAATTCACATACTCAAATTTCATCAGAACATGGTGGAGGTTTCGCCCTTAACCAGAACTAGCGAAATTCACTAAAAGATCGGTGGAGGTCCGCCCTTAACCGCACCACACCAAAACACGCATGACAAATTTACTCCAAAATTACAACATCCAAATTCCAATATCAAATTCCAACATCCAAACTACCTCCACCTCTCATGGTGAATTTTAAACACACATAAATTCACCATAGATTCTTTACTGTAAATCTTTTACAATAACAATTAATATTACTATGACTATTGCCAATATTGGGATTGAGATCAACAAGGCATTCGCATTCGCTTCTCTGGGGTTTCTGGGCAGAGGCCTGTTGATAGAGGTACGAGTAGTTAATAGGATTGAAAGGTACATGGGAGAATGTCATTGATCTGGAGTAAAACTGCAAGATGGAATGGAGATTGTTAATTGATTGTTGTTGTTATTAAACAGTATTGGCTAATAATTGACAAATTTTAAATTATACAACACTACACAAATTTTTGGGGTGCGAATATCAGTTCTACTCCTCGTGCTGCACCCTGTATGCTAATCGAACTCGAACAACTGTCATGAAAAGAGAAAGGTCACCCGGAAGGGATCGGGGGACCATTCTGGTTGATGGGAAGCAATCGTTCCATCAGCTAGGTACCTACTTACGGAGGTGATTAAGGGTAAATGTCCCGGGTTTAGTTCCAAGAACCGCCACCACGTTGTGCTTCAAAATGAGCCAATCCAATATTCGGTTTATCTCTTCAACGGGTCAACCGATTTTCAATCTGTAAAGTGTTCTGTAATCTTTATGAGCAACCTCAAGTGGCGACATTCAGTTTTGAATTTTAAAATTCTTTTTCATGGAGTTTTCGAAATTATTTTACTCAATTTAAACATTAGAAAAAAAGCAACTAGTACTTTTATGGGAAAAAAAATCGAACAATCCAAATCCGTTTTCAGATTGAAGATCGGATCAGTGGATCGAAAGGCATCTGGGAAAATCACTATAACAATAGGGGCCTATTGTCAGCCCTCTAATCCTCTACCTGGGCCCACCTTGCAACGTTGCCTTCCCTTTCCTGTTGATTTGAGCTAGCAGGCGGGCTGAGTTCACATCTAAGAGTGTATTTTTCCTTCTACATCTATTTCTTCAACTACAAGATTTGCTTGGCAGAAATAGTTGGCTGCTGGATCAAATCGGGGTACAGCCAAATTTTGCATTATTATTATATGACGGTTTACTATTTACCTGTATAGCTGCCCCTTCTTCGTAGATCACTGTTTTCTGAGGTCCATACCTACCCTCGAGCTCCCCCCAGGAAAGCACTGAACCGAGTAGTGGCGTGTACTGGAGCCGGCCAGGGAATTACAGTTTCATACAAATGCGTGGGATTCAATAATTCAATCATTAATATTATTTGTTGTTATTCATGAAGCCGGTTCGACCTCCGAGCAGTCAACATCTCAGTGTGTCCGGCTAGGAAGTGTAAATACAGACCCGACCTCGAGCGTGTTTGTGTAAATAAACCGCGGGGTTTCCTCAGAGCGCTGAGGTGGCAATATGGAAACTGATGATGAAGGTGAGTTCTCAATCTATAAGGAGGCAATTTTTAACGCCCGTGAGGGCCAATCAAAAAATTATTTAGTGCCTGCGGATGAGCAGCTAAAAGAAGAATTTAAAGCCTATAGGACATGTGTGTCCTATCTGGCCGATTTACTGGAGCAAGCTGTCCAAGAAATCTCCAAACTAAACAAAAAAAAATAGTCAAGGTGTTAGTGCCTTAAATATAAAAGAAAAAGAGAATCCCTCTGGACCTAGTTATTGTACATCTGGAAGTAAACAAAAAGATGAAGAGTATTACACTGATGACGAAATGCTAGAATATGAAACAGGAGACTGGAAGAAGCAAGAAAACAAAAAAAGGAAAAAGGGAAATAGTTCCTCAAAAAATGATCATGATCAGCAGAGTAAAGGTAAAAAACCAGTGACAAAGGTAGCGCCAAAACCTCCCCCTATTTACATAGAAAAAGTAGAATCATTCCCAGATCTAGCGTCTGTTGTAAAGGCCGTGGTACAAAACGCTATCATTACTTCTGTGGGAAAAAATACCGCAAAGGTCAATACCGAGACCTCTGACGAATACCGTCAAATAAGTAAACTGCTCGAAGAAAAAAAATATGCTCACTACACCTTCCAAAATAAACAAGATAAGCCAATCAATGTCATGATCAAGGGCATCCACAAATCTTGGAAGGAAGAATTGAAAAAACATAGTTTCAATGTGGTCAATGTCACAAGAAAGCTAGCATGGAAAACTAAGGAACCACTTGACATGGTCATGGTGGATTTCCACCACACCGAAAAAATTGATAGGATTTATGAAATAAAAGTACTGATGAGTGGTCGCGTTACTGTTGAACCGATCAGGGCATCAAAGATAATCCCCCAGTGCAAAAAAATGTCAATTCTTTGGACATACAAAAAACTATTGTGGTCGGGAACCTAAGTGTGTTAAATGTGGTCGGGACCATGAAACTATAGCCTGTATAAAGCCTGCTGATGTCAGCCCAAGGTGTGTAAACTGTAAATCACATGAACACACAGCTAATTATAGAGGATGTCCTGTGGCTATTGAAGCACAAAAAGCTCGGGACTACAAAACCAAAAAGAATCCTAACGGCCAACCCTAATCAAGGTTTCAAGTGAAGAAACCCATGATGAATAATCAGAAGAAAATGGAGTGGAACCCACAATCAGACATCAACCTTAAATCCTATGCTAACGTCATGAAAAATCTACAAAAGATTCAGCAAGCACCAGTCCAAGAAGACCCGCTTCAAAAAATTCTTGAACAGCTGAACCGGGTGGAAGTGCAAATGGTCAACATGAATAAGAGAATCGGGGCTCTGGAAAGCAGGTCTGGACGAGACCGTACCAACAAATCATGAACAGTCTCAAAATAATGTGCTGGAATGCTAATGGCCTCCTCCCCCGGAAGGATGAGCTGCAGGTTGTCCTAAACACAAATTCCATTGACATCTGCGTTGTGTCTGAAACACACTTTACTAAGGAATCATTCTGCAACATGAAGGGGTTCAGGTGCTACCATGCAATTCACCCCAGCAACCAAGCAAGAGGTGGGAGCGCGGTGATAATCAGAGACCATAATTATATCCCATCATGAGTTAATAAAAGTAGAAAATGAAAAATTCCAAGTAAGTGCAGTCATGATCAAAACTAAAATATATCAGATGGCTGTGGCGAGTATTTACTGTCCACCTAAACCAAAACTCAAAACTTCAGATTTTGAGTCAATTTTTAACCAACTAGGCAATCGTTTCATTCTAGGTGGAGATTTCAATGCAAAGAACATAAACTGGGGATCACGACTAACTCTACAAAGAGGAAGGGAACTGCATCAAGCGATACTTACTAGAAGCTGTCAAACCTTTTCATCGGGAAAGCCTACCTACGGGCCATCAGATCCAAATAAAACGCCGGATCTAATAGACTTATTTATCGCCAAAAACGTATCGTCAAAATATGTACTTGTGGAAGGTAACTGCGACCTGAGCTCGGATCACTCTCCAATAATAATGACGCTTAGTGAGCAGGTTATTTACAGACCTTACAACCCTGCCCTGGCTAATGACAAAACCGACTGGGAAGGATTCAAAATTGATGTATGCAAAAAATTACAACTGAAGGAGCCTCCACAAACACTAGATGACATAGATCGGGAGCTCGAACAAATTGTATGCACTATCCAAGAAGCGGCATGGAAGAACACACCATCCGTTAGAAGAAGGCTCAAGGGAATTAACTACCCGAGAGAAATAGTTGAAGCTATAAAATTAAAACGGAAAGCAAGAAAAAAATGGCAACGTACCCGAAGGCCAAAACATAAAACTGAATGGCACAAGGCTGCTAAGGAATTGAAAGACATGATTCAGATGATTAAGGATGAATCAACTGAAAAGTACCTCAGAGAGTTAACCAGTGACCGCCACACTGACTAATCCCTGTGGAAAGCCGCAAAATATCCCATGAGACCTATAGTTCAAGCACCGCCTGTTAGGAATGATAGGGGTAAATGGGTTAGTGATAGTCAAAGCAAGGCTGATTTGTTTGCGGAACACCTTACTAGTGTATTCAGACCGAACTCCAGGTCCCTGGGTGAGCCTACCCTGGAAGAGACATCGCCGCTCGAGCCAGAAATAAGAATACCGTATGTAACGATAAAAGAAGTACAAAAAACGATTAAAAAGGAGATAAATCCTAAGAAAGCTCCTGGTTTTGATCTTATCACAGGAAAAATTCTGCACCAGTTACCTCGAAAAGCTATTGTCAAAATTACCCAAATCATTAACGCTGCCATCAAACATAGGCATGTACCCCAGCTATGGAAGATGGCGGAAATCATCATGGTACAAAAACCTGGTAAGCCAGCTGATCAAGTAACATCTTATAGGCCCATCTCACTGTTGCCTGTGCTATCCAAAGTGTTCGAAAAATTGATCAGTAAAAGACTCCTTGGCATAATTGAAGAACGGAAGCTGATTCCCAAGCATAAGTTCGGATTTCGACGTCAGCACTCGACCATAGATCAAATTCATCGAATCGTCAATATCATTGAAGAAGCGCTGGAGCAAAAGAAAGTCTGTTCGGCGATCTTTCTTGATGTTGCTCAGGCTTTTGACAAAGTGTGGCACGAAGGCCTAAAACATAAACTAAAAAAGATGCTTCCCATCCATTACGTGGAGCTACTGGATTCCTACTTGTCAAATCGGTATTACCGCATCAGACAAGATGACACATACTCAGAACCAAAAATAGTTAACGCTGGTGTCCCTCAAGGCAGTGTATTAGGCCCCCTCCTATACATACTGTACACGAGCGACTTACCAGACCTAGACTGCAACACAACAGCAACTTTTGCAGACGACACTGTGGTTCTCTCGGTTGGGGAGAACAACAATGAATCCATCAGCAAACTCAACAGATCAATCTCCAAAATCACTCGCTGGACTGCTAAATGGAGAATCAAACTAATGAGACAAAGTCGGTGCACGTCGATTTCACCAACTGTAAGATCAACTACATCCCGGCTTTTCTCAACAATGTGGTGATTCCCTACTCGAATCACGCCAAATACCTGGGCATGACGCTAGATGCCAAGCTCCGGTGGAAAGAACACGTGAGAAAGAAAAAGACAGAACGTCTTAAAATTCAGGAAAATGTACTGGCTCATTGGACGGAGATCAACGATGTCACTTCAAAATAAACGGCTTCTGTACACTCAAGTACTGAGGCCCTCGTGGGTCTACGGAGCACAACTGTGGGGCTGCACGGCCCCATCAAACAGGCAGATTATACAACGCTTTCAGAATATGGTACTACGATGCATAACCAATGCACCGTGGTATATCCGCAACGACGCTCTACATCGCGACCTTGAGATGGAAAGCGTCGACCAAGTGATAAAGCTGCGCGCTAACGCTCATCTTGAGAGACTTAAAAACCATGTTAATGAAGAAGTGGTCCAGCTTCTCGAAGTACATGAGTTGACGCGGCGCCTTAAGCGTACTAAACCACATGAGCTTGTATAGGAAATGAGTGTGTGCGATAAATCGGAAAGACAAAGGACTAAGTTATGTATCGTTAGCCCTAAATGCCATGTATTGTAATATAATTAGGTCAGAAGAACATTGTTAATAAGATATATATCTTGGAGCAATAATAAAATATGAATTAGAAAAAAAAAATTCATGAAGCGTAGCGTTTGTTAAAGTTGCAAAAGAAATGAAATAATATCTTCAAATGAAATAATATCACAGAATAACCAGCTCGACTTCATACAGCCATCCTTGATTATAATCAGGTGTTCCCCAGCAATGATATCTGGGTTGGATTTCTCATTCAGTTTTTCGTTACCCGTTTTCAAGAGTAACAACAATCTTAAAACTGAGAACAACCCGCAAAACGGCAATGGAAAATAACGGCCGTCAAATCCAGCAGGATATTTTTTGTCGCCAAGGAACTTCGAAATGACGGCCCGGTGACGGTGAGCGATCTGTAGGCGTCTGAACGTTGACCCATTTTTACCGATTTTTGGCCCTTATACACTTGACAAATGTGTCAAATTTGAAACATTTTGAGAAATTTTGACAAATGCACTGGATTCCCCATCCCCTATCATATACCTATGTATATTCTGCTCCATGGTGCTTTTCACATATCACGGAACATTTTTCCGTGTCTGTCTGTGTACAATCCCTGATGAAGGCCATGAGTGCCAGAAAAAAAATGGTTGTCACGAGCTGAAATTTAGAGGGCAGGTGCAGGTCGGGTCACTGATAGTCCCAAATCAAAATCATTTAAAAAATACTGTAAGCGTTTTTAGCGCGTGCGCGAACGTGCAATCCTTGTACAGCCCACAACTACCTTATAATCGTAGCAAATAATTCAAATTTGGAGGGTGGATCTAGAATGAAACACCATATGAGGTTCCATAAGAGTTTCACCAAATTATAACGGTAGATAGTATTCTGTTGAACACATGGAAATATAATTATGTAGCCAATACCTTATAACGCCCATAGTACCCGAAAATGGTGGCAGATTTTTCGGATAGGCACGGGTTGGACCAATATAATATAAATGGGTTGGATAAAAGTCATTGAAATCGTGCTGTTCGTCAGCTCAAATGAAAAATCCTTGGCACTGTCGTTATTTTACATTATTATTATTGTTATTCCAATAGCAAGTTATTTTTAATGTACTTGTATTCTTGTTATTATTATTCTATTGATATTTTTATTGCATTTGAATTATTGTTATTGCTATTATATTGATCATTCTCAACATATTTGTTATCTTCGGTCGTTGTCAGTGATATTTCCATAGGCGTCACTTGTGAACCTCGAAACTGATAATATATAGTTGTGGCAATATATAGTTATCGAGTGCAATTTTGCCTGAACCTTTTATTGAACTTCCTTCATTTTACGGCGATTTTTTTAATGGCTCCATAGGGTTTGGTGGACTATGAGAACCCTGCAAATCATTAGTTACTGAATGGCTTATTATGGAAATTCCAGTCATATAGGTACTTAGAAAGTAATAATTTTGAAAATGAAATCATAGTAAGAAAACTAGATACCAGTCAGATGCTAAAAACCAAACGCCCTTCTTGATACCCTGACAGGATTCAGCCAAAATTTGGCTGTATCCTGATTTGATCCAGCAGCCAACTATTTCTGCCAAGCAAATGTTGTAGTTGAAGAAATAGATGTAGAAGGAAAAATACACTCTTAGATGTGAACTCAGTCCGCCTGCTAGCTCAAATCAACAGGAAAGGGAAGTCATCGTTGCAAGGTGGGTCCAGGTACAGGATTAGAGGGCTAACAATAGGCCCCTCTGTTATAGTGATTTTCCCACATGCCGTTCGATCTAATGATCCGATCTTCAATCTGAAAGTGAATTTGGATTCTTCGATTTTTTTTCGAACAAAAGTACTACCTAGTTGCTTTTTTTTAAAAAGTTGAAATTAAGTAAAACAATTTCGGGAACTCCATGAAAAAAAAATTTTTAAATTCAAAACTGAATGTCCGCACTTGTGGTTGTTTATAACGATTACAGAACATTTTACAGATTGAAAATCGGTTGACCCGTTGAAGAGATAAACCGAATATTGGATTGGCTCATTTTGAAGCACAACGTGGTGGCGGTTCTTGGAACTAAACCCGGGACATTTACCCGATTACTAAGAAGGAATCGGGGTGTCGCCAACCAGAACCCTCAAATATCTTAATCCATAGAATCTAAAATCCTTTCATCTACTTACCGTAATTCAAGTTGGGGATGGTAGATTAAAGGATTTTAGATTCTATAGATTTAGATATTTGAGGTTTCTAGGTCCCTACTTTAGTTTTCAAATTGAGCAGAGAGTTATGAAAGTGATCAAGATCTTATATACTTTAAAGAAGTTTGCTTGCCGTGCATCATTAAATTATCAAGCCGTCACTACCCAAGATCAAATGGGCTGACGGGAATGGAATTAGGATTGCTACAAAGCTCATAAAGAAATCAGTTGCATCTGATGCGTCTGTAAGTTTCAACTCAACAGCTGAAGCTCGTTTTATTTGAATAAAAAGTCCGACTCTCTGACTGGAACAGACTAAAGCACTAGTCCGTAGTAGTACTAATGGGTCCACTTCTACGCTCCTTATCCGACGCAAGGGAAGATGAATTGAAAAATCTATCAAGAAGGAACTTCGACCGAACAGCTCAACAAGAGGGGAAGAAAAAGTCTTCAAGCCGGAATGCTCTTGTGTAGTTCCCAAATTTTTCAGATTTACGCCTGAATCTTCACTTTAGGTATGTTGCGAAGTATGGAAACTTTTAACAACCAAACTCTTTTTTGAAAGTCACTTGGGAAAATGACGTTGTATAAGGAGGTTTAGATAATTTTGAGGCTCGGCCCCTCAGATGTGGCGTAGGCCCTATGTTTTCGTTTTTACACTTTTTAGACGATTTTCATTATTTGGCACAAGAATCCATCGAAAAAAAGAAATTTCAGCTACTTCAACACACAGTTGATTGTGTGTGGGTGTGTATGTACGCATTTCTGCGAACCGTCATAACTCCCGACCCAATGGTCCAACTTGGCTCAAATTTTGATAGTACGGGGTTAGGTCCTAGTTGGTACCGTAAGAATTTTGTCGTAATCGGATAAGTAGTGGACACTGCGCATGCGCAAACGTGAAAAACGTCGAACCCACGTATAACTCACAACCCATTGATCCAAATTGGCTCAATTTTGATGGTAGTTCAGGGTTAGGTCATAGTTTGTCCCATACGAATTTCGTCGCATTCGTATCATTAGTAGCGATAGCGCATGCGCAAACGTGGAAACCGTTGAACCTATTATGAACACGGACAGCTAATTCCACCCATAGTACCAACCAAGGTCGAGCCATGTAATCCGCGGATTACTCTAGACCACTGCAACAGAGTGAGCACTAGTTTAGTTATGCTCACTGAAGCCAAAATTCATTGTGTCTTTATCAGGTGAATAAAATTAAAACGTGCTTGTCGTGAGTCCCTCCCGGAACCACTCCTACTAGAATTAAGTTCTCGCAAATAATCTGACAGCCAACTTTAAGTTCTACCAATAAACGGTACGAGTGGGGACACAAGCCGCAGGATCCAGTGCACAACCTGGAGCCCCTCCATCCTCTCCCAACAAGGGGGTTGGAAGGAGAAGGCTTCCTGGCTTATAAAAACCCGGATCCTGCGCCTTTTTCTTCATTCTACGCTTCCTCTAGCCGCTGGCTACTCTCTCTCTTCCCACCCTTGTCTCTCTATCCAATCCTCAAAAGATCCTAGATGAAGGTGGTGGTCAGCCCATAACCTCCTAGGCAAATCCTCCTAAAAGATTCCAGATGAAGGTGGTGATTCGCTCATAACCTCCTGGACAACAACAACCAAAAAGATCTCAGGAAAGGGTGGTGATTTGCTCATAACTCGCCTGAGCATATCCAAAAAGATCCTAGATGAAGGTGGTGATTCGCACATAACCTCCTAGGCACAAACCTCCAAAAAGATCCCAGGAAAGGGTGGTGAAATTCACATTTTAAATTCGAACTCCTCACTCTAACATTTGAATGCCCAACCTTCCACACGGAGATTTCACCTCTCTCACATCTCCGCTCAGCTCACGCCATTTTCCATATTTTTGTGAATTTAAAATTTCAAATTTTCAAATTCAAATTTCCAATTTCGATTATAACCCAATTTTCCAAAATTGAAATTTTAACTCCTCCCTAAACCATGGACTCGGACTCTCAATCGCCTCCCCTCCTCCGGCCTGCCACCCTCCAACCCCCCACCACCTCGACGTCGGACCCGACCGCAGCTGTCGCCAACCCCTTCTCCACTCTCTCACCCCCGACGTCCGCCGCAACCCCTGCCGCCGACGTCATGACCGCCTCTGCATCGTTCCCCTCTCATTACCCCCCTTCTACTCTCACGACCCCGCTCTTTGGTTTTTCCAGATCGACGCAGCATTCTCAGCCGCCGGCGCCCGCGGCCAGAAAACGCGGTACTCACGCATCACCACCCTCCTCCCCTACGACATCCTCCTGCAGACGTCGGACATCTCCCTGGACGCCGCCACGGCGTACGATGACCTCCGCTCCCGCCTCGTCTCCTACCAGCCGTCAAAAATCGCAAGTGTCGCCGCCCTGTCGCAACCTCAACAACTAGGCGACATGAAGCCTTCACACCTCTTCAGACGCCTCCGGCACCAGCTGCAGGGGTTCATGACCGCCGACATCGCCCGAACCTTCTGGCTGCGCGCCCTGCCCCACCCTATCCAAATGGCGCTCGCCAGCCGCCTCGACGGACCGGATGACGACCTCCTCCGTCTTGCGGATACGGTATACGACCTCGCCGCATCCGCCTGCGTCAGCGAGGCTCCCCCCCCCCCCCCCCCCAATCACCCCACTCGACAACGGGACCGCTCCTCCGAGCAAAGACGCCCCCCCTCCTCGGACCGACGGCGCAACGCTTCCCCGGATCACCGGGCCGCGACCGACACACGTCCGACCCGCCGTAACAGGCCGGCCCCACCGATGTTTTTACCACGTCAACTTCGGTGGGGAGGCTCGCAAGTGCCAACCCCCCTGCTCCTTCTCTTCGGGGCAGGGAAACGCCGACGCCCGCCGGTGCATCCGGCGGGCCCCCCTCCTCACTCCCACGGGGGGGACCCCCCTGATCCCCCCCAGCCTGCATCTACGCCGCCTCCACCACGCCCGTTCCCCCACCGCGGAACGAAGCACACCTCCCTCCCCGCCTCTCCTACGCCGCCGCCACGGCCGCCAACCACCCTGCTGCGCCTCACTGCGCCACCACCCCCTCCCCAACCACGCCCGTTCCCCCACCGCGGAACGAAGCACACCTCACCCCCCGCCTTTCCAAAGCCGCTGCCACGGCCGCCAACCTCCCTGCTGCGCCTCACTGCGCCACCACAACCCCCTCCCCAACCACGCCCGTTCCCCCACTGCGGAACGTGGAGCCAATCCAGCCACGCCCCTCCTGCGCTGCCGCCACTCACAGCTCCCCCAAGGACCAGCCACCGGCCCCCCACTGCGTCTCCTTTGCGGTAAACGCCCCCCCACCACCGCCACAGCAACCCCACCCCGACGCCGCTTTCGCCGCCTCGCCACCACGGACGTACGCTGAAGCTGCCCGCTCCCCCACCTCCACCGCCCCAACCGACGCTATTTTACAACACGCCACTCCTTCCCACCAGCGCCTCTTCATCAAATGCCGGCGGACGAACGTCCCCTTCCTTGTGGACACAGGGGCGGCGCTCTCCATTTTTCCCAACTCCATTCTCCGTCGTCAGGCGCGCTGCCAACGTCAGACCCTCTACGCCGCCAACGGTACCACCATCCCCTCCTACGGGACTACCACTCCTCCGTCCACCTCAACGGACTTACCTACGAGTGGATTTTCACCGTGGCAGACGTAGAGAAGGCTATCCTGGGGGCCGACTTCCTTGCTTATTTCGGCCTCCAGGTAGACGTCAAAAATGCGCGCCTGATAGACCCCTCCTCCAACAAACCCATCCCCGGTTATATCAACTCGGTCCAGCCCTCTTCCAACCGCTTCACCTCCCTCCTCCTCAACTACCGCACCAAGCGCCGCCCCTCCTCCCACCTCGCCTCAGTCCAACACCACATCGAGACCACTGGACCCCCACTCTCCGCAAAAGCCCGCCGGCTCCACCCCCTCCAACTCCAACAAGCCAGAAACCATTTCGACAGACTCATCGCCGATGGCATCATCCGCCCCTCCAGCTCCCCTTGGGCTTCCCCCCTCCATATCGTTCAGAAGCCCAACGGGGACATCCACCCCTGTGGTGACTACCGCCGCCTAAACTCGAATACCACGCCCGAACTCTACAACGTCCCCCATCTAAGGGACTTCTCATCCCACCTCCACGGCGCCCAAATTTTCTCTACCCTCGACATTTCACGAGCTTTTCACCATATCGACATTTACCCCCCCCCCCCCCCCCCCGACATACCGAAAACAGCAATAATTACGCCTTTCGGGCTGTTCGAATATGTTAAAATGGGGTTTGGCCTCCGCAACGCAGCCCAAACGTGGCAGCGTTACATGGATAACATTTTGCGCGGCCTCCCATTTGTTTTCTGCTTTTTGGACGACGTCTTGGTCGCCTCCCGCACACCAGATGAACACTTTCACCATCTACGCCAGATTCTCGAAATTTTCTCCTCAGAAGGACTCCAAGTAAACACAGATAAAAGCGTCCTCGCCCAACCCTCCGTTCGCTGCCTAGGACACCTCGTTTCGGCCGCCGCGATCACACCACTCCCCGATAAAGTTCAGGCCCTCAGAGATTTTCCCCAGCCCCGCACCGTCACAGAACTTCGCCGTTTCTTAGGTATGTTAAATTTCTACCGCCGCCATATGAAACACGCTGCTCAACACCAACTCCCCCTCATCAACTCCATTCCACAACCCGCCAAAAAAAATGACAACCGCCCCATCACTTGGACACCCGAACTTACATCCGCATTTACCACATGTAAAAACGACCTAGCTGCCGCCGCTCTACTGGCCCACCTCGACCCCCACGCACCCCTCTCCATCACCACCGACGCCTCTGACTGGGCTATAGGGGCAGTACTCCACCAGCACACCGGCGCCGCCCCCAACCTCTTGGTTTTTTTTTTCAAAAACCCTTTCCCCCACCCAGAAAAATTACTCAACCTTCGACAGAGAACTCCTCGCCATCCACGAAGCCATCAAGCACTTTCGTGACTTCGTGGAGGGCAGGCAGTTCTCTGTCATCACTGATCACAAACCCCTCACCCATGCCCTCCTCCAAAATAGAAAATCCGCCTCGCCTCGCCGCCTCCGGCAACTCGAATTCATCGCACAATTTACGACAGACATTCGATATTTGCCGGGGGCGGACAACTGCGTGGCGGACACTCTTTCCCGCCCCACACCCGCGCCGGTGGCGGAGCTACTGCCCTTCCCCTCCCCACAAATCCTCCGACGCCATCAGCTCCCCGATTCCGACCCTGCCCTTGCCAACCTGATATCCGCCTCTAAATTGGAACAACTGCCGCCCCTCGACCTCTGGTGCGACGTAACGGCCGACTCACCGCGCCCTTACGTCCCACCGGATCTCAGGCGGCAGTTGTTTCTCCATTATCATTCCCTCCATCATCCTGGCATCCAGGCGAGCCGGGACCTCCTCAAGACGCGGTACTTCTGGCCCCACATGAACACAGATATTCGTAACTGGGTTCTGGGGTGCCAGAAGTGCCAGCAGTATAAGGTCTCGGCTCACCCCCGAGTCCCCCCTAACCAAATTCCTGACTCCCTGCCGTGGGAACATCTCCACCTAGACCTTATCGGCCCCCTTCCCCCTTCCGAAGGCAAAAAGTACTGCCTCACCATGATCGAACGTGCGACGAATTGGGTTGAGTGTATCCCACTCGCCCATATCACCGCGGACGCTGTCGCCGCGGCGTTCCTCAACAATTGGATCGCCCGCTACGGTTGTCCGCGGACAGTCACGGTCGATCAGGGGAGGCAGTTCGAGTCCGCCCACTTTTCCGACCTCCTCCGTTCCCTCGGCATCCAAAAGATCCACACCACCCCCTATCATCCCCAATCCAACGGGAAAGTAGAGCAGTGGCACTCAGTCCTTAAACAAGCCATATCCACCTCATCAACCTCACCCTCATGGACCAAAACACTCCCATATGTTCTCTTGAGCCTCCGCACCTCCGCCCGACCCTCCGACAATGTTAGCCCCGCTCAGAGAGCATTATTTAAAGACCCACTTCGCTTGCCTGCCGACATTTTTCTCACTTGTGACAGCCCGTCAATTAACAGGGAACCGCTACACCACACAACACCCATCAATGACACAACCTACCCGAAACTGTTCTACACCGCCACTCACATGTACCTGAAGGAGCCCGGCATCCACTAAACATTTCAACCCCTCTATGCCGGGCCCTTCCAGGTCATCCGCTCCGCCCACACCACGGCTACCCTGTTAATTGACGGGAAGCCCCACACCGTACCCCTCGCCCGATGTAAACCAGCTCCGGTCCTCCCGGACCAATCTCGCCTCACAAGTCCCCCTCTCACCCACGAACCTGCAACACCTCACATCTCCTCCATCTCACTCACCGGACCCCGACGTCGCCGCCGCTCTCCGCGACGTCCCGGGTACCGGCTCCCAACGGCTCACCCCCTTCACCGCCACCCTGGCAGTGAAAGGGCCCCTCTATCAGTCTGTGTGTTTGAGGGTGTCGCCTCTCTGGCCCCGTCATCCACCTCACCGAACCCTCCACATCCCCACATCACCCTGCCACTTCACCGTGGTGCCCCAGCTCTCAACAATCACCACATTCCACACAACCACCTCACTCCCATTATACATATCTACACTCCCATGATACACATATACACGGTACCTTTCGTATGGCGGCGGTAAACAATTGTAAATAGTAACTAAACATTGTACATACCTTAAAACTAGGCACTTATACCTAATTAATGACTAGAATTGTAAATAATGCTAAATACTCACTTCTTAACTATACTAAATTGAAAATACTACTTAATACTAATTTGTACATCTATCTTAATACTAAATTGTACACCTATTGTAAATCATAACTCACCCTACCTCTGTACACGCTCGCGTCTCTTAGCCCTTAAATAAGCTCTCACCTGTCTACCCGCCATTGTAAATATTCCACAACTATGTCCTAGCCCCTAAGCCTCATATATACTCTCATCTACCACTACTGTGCATATTCTCATCTCTACACTCCATTATAAATATTCCTCATCTATATCAGGCCCTCAGCCTCCCTTGTACACCTTCCCTAGTCTTTAAGCACCTTGTTGCCTAGTTTTTAAGCACTTGTTATCTACTTTTAAGTATACCGACTTCAGCACTCGTACTGTTTGCCGTGGCCCTCAGCCTTTGTAACCTTTTGCCTTCAGCCCATCATGTACCTCTTCTACCTTTACCCACTCGCCTTCAGCACCACTTCTGTTTGCCGTGGCCCTCAGCCTCCTTGTAACTTTGGGCCTTCAGCCCCCCCTGTGTACCGTAGCCCTCAGCCCTTGTCAAATTTTTGCTCAAACTGGGGGGATCTCTGTCGTGAGTCCCTCCCGGAACCACTCCTACTAGAATTAAGTTCTCGCAAATAATCTGACAGCCAACTTTAAGTTCTACCAATAAACGGTACGAGTGGGGACACAAGCCGCAGGATCCAGTGCACAACCTGGAGCCCCTCCATCCTCTCCCAACAAGGGGGTTGGAAGGAGAAGGCTTCCTGGCTTATAAAAACCCGGATCTTGCGCCTTTTTCTTCATTCTACGCTTCCTCTAGCCTCTGGCTACTCTCTCTCTTCCTACCCTTGTCTCTCTACCCAATCCTCAAAAGATCCTAGATGAAGGTGGTGGTCAGCCCATAACCTCCTAGGCAAATCCTCCTAAAAGATTCCAGATGAAGGTGGTGAATCGCTCATAACCTCCTGGACAACAACAACCAAAAAGATCTCAGGAAAGGGTGGTGATTTGCTCATAACCCGCCTGAGCATATCCAAAAAGATCCTAGATGAAGGTGGTGATTCGCACATTACCTCCTAGGCACAAACCTCCAAAAAGATCCCAGGAAAGGGTGGTGATTCGCTCATAACCCGCCTGGGCATAATTTTTAAATCCTTCATAAACACCCAATTATACAGCACCTATTGAACAAAATTTCAGACATTCTTGTATCTTCCTACTAAGAATCTTGTACTCATTGCAAATTACAATACCCTTTTTTCTTCTTCGAAAATTCGCAGAAATGATTTATTTCTAGATTGAAATATACTAGGCATTTTTTACTCGCTGTTTGAAATAGCGTAAAAAATATTATAATATATGCTGATTTGGCTTCACATCAAAGCCTTTGTATTTTTTCACATTAACTGATGTAGAAGCTTTTAAAATAGAACAATAATACTTCCTTCTTATCAAACTCAAAGTCGAATGAAATGTTTTTCAGGTACCTAGTTGCTTCAGCACCGTGAATATCTACCGCTTGAGACGGCACTTCATCATCGCTGCAGTAGAAAGTACCACGCAGAAAATGAGCATCATCTTCAAACTTCGAGATAAGTTAATCAGAAGACCTGCAGAACAATAAAACGGTAACAAAAACATTTTTGAAATTGATGACATCTATCTTGCGTATCAAGTTCTTCGACTGACAAAATATTCCAGCAAATATAACTCAGTAGGCGGACATAAATTCAAAGACCAATTTCAGTGGGAAATTCCGGAATTAGCCCTTCTGCTAGAATGGGGTAAGTATTCCAGTTTAAAAAAAAAAAAAAAAGCTTCCAATGTGTATTGCTTCGGGTTAACGAAAGTCGGGTCTGTTCGCCGAGAAAATGTTAACATACAATTAGAGAAGCAAACAGAAACTGGGAGTTTCAAAACAAAGGCAGGCCATGACGTAGAGATAGTTCACTGCCTTCTCAAGCCTAACAAAAACGCAGAGAGTATTGGGGGTCAAACGGAATAAGCAAGATCGAGATGGAAATAATACAATAGCTGAATTTTCTTCCAACGTTACTTGACCCATCTTGAACGATAAAGTAACATTAGAATGAGCTGAGACCTTGATCGCCGAGATCCCCATGGAAACTATAATACCTTACCTCTGTTATGCAAAAACACACACACACACAGCCCTGCCGTGAAATGACGTAGGACCCGCGCTTTTTCAACATCCGATATCTTTATTTCGCTTTTCGTTTATTATTCTATGAAAAATATACCAATGTATTTACTCAGCAAAAATTGTTTATAACACCCCCTCACAATTTTTTCTCTTACGTTTCAAGGTGCGTCGATTCCAAAAAAAAGTCCTTGTCACTTGGGTTTATTATTCTATCGGACATAACCTACAGAAATGTTGCTGTTCATTTATTGGTTCTTTCATGCGCAATAATTGAAATAGTTATTTTAGATGGTTTCCACAAATTTTGGCCCCTCAAAAACGCGACCTCGGCTCCTTTTCTTTCCTTTTTTTACCAGATTATCTTTGAACATTGATTTTGCCATTTAATTGATTTAATTGATTCACCTGCTAATACTACTTCTAGTGTTATACGAATTTATGGCGACGTCCCAGGTTTTTGACTCATAAAAAATAAATTTCGGGAGCTTAACCTTCGTTACAACCTCAATTCTTCACTCTTTGGTCAAAATCAACTTCATATTCGGTAAAAAACACGGAAAAAGATACATCACAAGCTCGTGTTCACTAAAACCTCAAAAAACCCTAATTTTACACCCATTTCTCTCCCAAAACACCCCTGGGTGTATTCCGATCGGGCTGCAAAGTTTTGGGACACAACTAGGGCCCAAATGGAGCCTGTGTGCGAAAGAACGAATTTTTTTAGACCAAAATTAGAGCGGATACGCGTGATACGGCGGACGGACATAGCATTTTTGGAATCCACGCACCTTGAAACCTAAAAAAAAAAAAATTGAGGGGGTGTTATACAATTTTTTTGCTAAGCACATAGGTAGCATAGGTGTATTATTCACAGCATAATAAACCAAAATGCAATGTCCGTCCCCCGCTTCATCCATATCTACTTTATTTTCGGTATAAAAAATTCGTTCTTTCGCACACAGGCTCCATTTGGGCCCTAGTTGTGCCCCGAAACTTTGCAGCCCCATCGGAGGGTATTATCGGTGTAACACCCAAGGGTGTGATCGGTGAAAAATGGGTGTACAAATAGGGCAACATTTTTTGCTGCTTTAGTAACATGAGCTTGTGAGGGATCGTTTTCCATGTTTTTTAGACCAGGAGACCGAGTATGAAGTCGATGTTGACCAACGAGCGAAGAAATGAGGTTCTAACACAGTTTCAGCCTTAAATTTACGTTAAATTTGGTCTAAAATCGTCGTTCTTCCGCACGCAGTTTGGGTCCGAGTTGTGCTCCGAAGCTCGGCAGCCCGATTGGAACACACCCAGGGGGGTTATGGGGGAAAATGGTGTAAAAATAGGGTTTATCGAGTTTTTTTATTGAGGTTTTAGCGAACATTACCTTGTGAGGTGCCGTCTTTCATGTTTTTTCGGGCGAGAAGACCGAATATGAAATGATTTTGACCAAAGAGTCAAGAATTGAGGTTGTAACGAAGGTTCAGCTTCCAAAATTGATTTTTTATATTGTGTCAAAAACCTGCGTAATTGTCTGATATTGCCATAAATTTGTATAATAACACTAAGTATCAACAGGTGAATCAAAACAATTCAGTGGCACTATCAATGATCAAAGATAATTTGTTGAAAAATAAGAGCCTAATTCGTTTTTTTGGGGGCCAAAATTGGTGGAAACCGTCCAAAATAGCTATTTCAATTATTGCAAATGAATGGAACAATAAATAAACAGCTAGAATTTCTGAAAGTATGTCCAGTAGAATAATAAACCCATGTGACAAGGAATTTGCAGCGTTTACTTTCTTATATTACCTACGCAATGAGGAGTACCCATGACTTCTGTTTATAATAATTTCACATGTTCAAATGAAAGGAGGTTCCATTATAAGAATTTCGAGACCAACCGCACGCTCTTACGATGACTAGTTCTTTTTCTATGAGCTTTCACAATTTCGGCAGCGAGTGACGTCATTGCACCCATTTCGCCTGGGCGGGACCCCCTTACCACTTTTGACGTAGGAAGTGCTCGAATCTTTGAAAAATCATAGAAAAAGAACTATTCGTCGTAGAAGAGTGCGGTTGGTCTCAAAATTCTTAGAATGGAACATACTTTCATTAAAAAATATGAACAGAAGTCATGGATACTCCTCATTATACCTCCCACACTCTACGTCCTTTTCACAGTTACTTGAACTAACTAGTTACTTGAATTCCAAAAATCGTCATATTTTTAGGCTCACTGGAATACACCATTCGCTTAAGTTTGTTCTCTACTGAAGATCAACAACTTATCGGCGTACTATATCATAGGTGTTTTACTGTGATTTGATCATTTTTCTTCGAGCGTCTGTATGTGTATATGTTACGGTGAAAGCTCGAAATCGGTCAAAGCTGAGAATCACCGGTGATTGTTGATAATCACCAAGGTAGATAACGTGACCCCTGGCGAAAGTCCGGATTCCGGGCTTTTGCCGGTCATTGTTGACATTCTCCGGCAGCGAGCGGTGTAAGTTCGATTTTAGACCTATCTAATGACTCGCAGCCAGTAGTCTTCTATGCTTATCACGACGAACTTTATGAACTAGGAACAGTTCACGGTACCCTGAAGCAGTTATATGCGAGAAACCAGTTTAATATATATGTCCAGAACGCCTAGTGGCTATTGACGATGTTCGCACCGATAAACAAATAACTCTGTGTGTAAGTGTGGGGGCCAGGGGTACACTCGATGCTACTGCAAAATGAAATGCAGTACTAATAAATGTAAATGCAAATCCAATGGCGTTCTTTGCAACAGCAAATGCCATGGGAGTGACAGTTGCTTGAACAAATGAACAATATTGTTATTGACCATGACGAGCCCGAATGGGCGACATTTTGACGATTTTGAGAGCAATTGTTAACCCCTATTAATATACCACTTGTAACTTATGTTATTACATTGTATTCCCACTCAAAGATGAAGATTTTCGTTGGCTCCATATTCAACTTCGCACATTCACCAACTAGCCTTGGTCATTGTTAGCATTCACCGGTGAAAGCCCGACAAACATTGTTGCTTCGGGCTTTCACCAAAAGCAGCGGTGATTGTTGACAATTACCGGCGAATGTCGGACATTCACCGGGCACCGAGCTTTCACCGTAACATATATACATAAATTGTAGTGCATTTTCGTGAGCAAAAACGTGAATTGATAAACAATACTTGGGGGAATATCGTGAGGAGGAAATATGAATGAGTTTTTCCGGGCGGGTTGGGACAAAACTGACAAAATAAGTTAGTGTCTCAATAGGTTCTTTCAGAGTTGTATTGAAATACATGATTACCAATGCACGTCATATTTCGTTCACTTTGAGCATATGTGTGAATTTGTGTGTGCAGTATAGTGTGCGGAGGAAGTATGCAAGTCCGATGAATGTATTGAAAACCCCAATACTCGAAGGATGAATGTCGGCTGGAAAGGAGGTCTGCAAGGTGAACATGTTTGGAGAAAGTATTTGAGTGTGGACGACTTTGCGAGCGAATCTATTCCAGAGGATAGATACGGTCGTAACCGGAATGAGCGTTGCACGTTTTGGATGAAAGTGGACGAAATAAGAACATACAATGAAGGTCTTCTAAGTATAGCTCATGGAAACTGCCTTATGCCATGGTACTGGTATTGCCGTGATTCCATGTGAAGACAAAGCGATGTTATTAGTCCTACCCTCGTAGATTTTAACCACACTACATGGGAGACTTTTTGAGATCATTTGATTAGAAGCGCCTACGCCTACTATTACAGCCTTAAATGTAGGTAGATTTTTCAGTTGACAGAAAACCAATCGACACATAAAGGAGGAAGGGGATGGTACTTAATATTTGATCTGTTGAAGTAATAATGAAGTCTAGGCAATGATATAGGTACCTACTAAGTGATGACGTCATGAAGTCATATGAAACTGTCGTTAATTGATACTAATCGTCCATATTTTGAAAGCTAAGTCGTCGCTAGGTATGCAACTTCTTACCAATGGTGATTATCACCAACTTGTGCTGGTAGTCATCGAAATATAATAAAAATCAATTCATTCTTGTTTCAAAACAGGTACCTAGGTCCAACAGCACTATTCACCAGTGAGAGAGCCTCACCTGTGATCTACTCCTTCCAAACCTTGTGGGTAGCTAAGCAGTTACTAGTGCGAGTACATACTCCGCTCTAAAACGATGCCTTCAACAAATTTCTCTAACAGCTCTCCAGGGAGATACATTCGAATCTTGAATGGTGGCTTTTTTTCTCTTAGAAAACCTCATGACCAATATGATCCTCTTCTATTTCAGATCCTCGAGGAACTTCAGAAGAACTTTCTTTGGTACTGAATAACAGTGTCAAAGAGGAACAGGTTAGGTGACACTATGATTTCTGTCTTGCATAAAATACAACGAGGAATGGTTGGCATTTTATGGCTCAGTGTTCGTTGGGTATAAACATTACACAATGTTGTTTTCTTCATCCATTGCCTACAGGGAGTCATGGTTTTTGTAATAGTTGTGTATTTGAAGGTTCCAGTCAAGACAGTGAGGAAGAGCAAAAGCAAGGAAGCGAAGATGCTGATAATGAGGCTGCGGGAGCGAAAAACGAAAAGACTGATGAATCTCTCAATTGTGAGTGTTAAAAACAACTCTATCTAACCATGCCTTCCGGAGGAATCCGTCGTCACTAGCTGGTTGGGCACTGAAGGTGAGCGCTGTCAATGTAAGGACATCGTCATCAGGCGAAGAATGCTCTCGATGGTCTGGTGATGATGTCTTTACATCGAAAGCGCTCGCCAACAGTACTCAACCAGCTAGTAACGACGGATTCCACTGGAAGATACATATGGTGATTTCACTTCCAATACTAGCAGAAACAACCCTTTAGATTTAATAACAACTCTATATCTGTTCATGTAAATTAAGTTCAATATAATTGGTATGCAAAAAATGTATCATCAGTGAAAAAAAGTGAATTCTTATTTTCGATTCAATTTTGATCGGTGTCATTAATATTTCATTCAATTCAGATACAGGTATACCTATGGGTCACTCTCACAGAAAGGGGCATAATTGTTGTCCAGACCGAAATGGTTGAGGAAACCGAAATGGGTTTCCACAAGTCTTCGCGAGTTCGTATCGTATTATGAGATTTTGAACAGATACCTAATTTTTCACTTATTATTTCTTCACTTGAGAAGTTTAATGTAGGTGCGTTAGATCTGAATGTTGGGAAGTTCTGTGTTTTCACATTTGTATGTTTCGTGGAAAATAGTCTATAGAATTTTCTTCCTGAAACCTATTAACTTGCTGACTTGCTTCAGATTGAAATCGACTGTGGTTAGGCACTTTTTTCTGTATTCTCTATTTTCTTGATTCCCGTGAACTCATGAATTTCATGTACAGATGAAGATTTTTAGGAATACTCACGTCTCAAGAGTGTCGGCTGAATGTTTGTCTGTTACGTTCAGCAACCTATCCACTTGACTCACCATTCCTCGGGTCTTATGCATTCAACATGATAATATAATACATCTACTGACTGAGAGTTGATGAGTATTGAGAAGTGCCGAATATTGAGGTTGAATATAATGAAATAAATACAAGACAGGGGCGTGATACGGTTGTAATAAAACAGTAATAGCGTCATGCCACTGTTACTACTTCATGCCCCTTTCCTGCTAATTTCTTATTTATTTATTTTCCTGAATAAATGCGGTGGTTGTTGTTTGGATGGGTACTTAAAACTCACATATAATATTTAGGAGAACCTTCCCAATTATTTTTATCCTGATTGAAGAACTTCTATTTTTTTGAAAATCATTAGGTAGGTACTCAAATTTGCCTTTTTTTTGTTTTGTTAGAAAGACCCATATTATAGACATTGAAATATGCATAAACGATTAATATGAATCATATTAACGATATTTGGAAGCTATGTGATTGAAAAGATACCTAAAATTTTTTCTTACAAGTCTCAGTTTTGATTGGCGTGGTTCGATAGCCCCAAAAATACCCTACCTACCTACCGGCTTTACACTTCGCTGAATAGGAGCTCTTGACGAAGTGAACAAGCAGTTTGGCCAAAATTGTTGGTAAAAAAATGTTCTTTAATTATATTTTGATCTTCAAATCAAGAGGAGGATAAATCTCAAGCTCACTCCCATACGGGAATCTTGAAATGGGAAATTTGAAAATAGCAAGCAGGAAACACTGACACTGACCGCTACAGACAGACTCCTTTTCCATACTGACCGTTGCCGTTAGGTACCGCAGAGCCAAAAGGTGATACCCAACCTTTCTCATAACCGTTCACAAAAACAGCTTTCGGAGAAGAACTTCGGTAGGTATCTTCGTACAGGAAAAAGTAATATAAAACATCAGGAAAAGCCACAAGAACACTTTTTCACGCAGGCATACCTACCATTTTAGAGGAAATCCTTACAATAACCGATTATTAACAGAATATTTTCTTATACGATAACATTATTAACTAAATTATATTTAATGAATCATTTGAGTTTCAGTCAACCATTTTCCATTCGATTTTTTGGTTCAATAGTTTTGCTAAATTTACAGTCCCTCACAACATAACATAACATTCATATTATCCCATGAACCATTTTCGATAAAATCTATTAATAAATTGTATGGGTACCTGCACGTAACGTTGTATCCTATCCATTATTATTATGAAGTTCTCATGTTTTCAAGTTGCCTCTTGTCATTGAAGTGACGATTGTCAGGTTTTGAAACCGTTATGTAATGAATTATGTAAATGAATAAAGTTTAGCAGCCAAACAAAAACTCGACTTTAATTTATACTGTATCACAATTTTTTTATACGACACGCGTGTAGCCAATAATCAAATGGGCACATAATCACCTAACTTGTTATATCTTCTATTTCTTCATTTACCATAGTGCCACAGGGAAGGAGCGAATGCGTCAACGGAAATTCCGAAGGAGAGGGAAAGTCTGACAAAACCCTTCTACTTTTTGGTCACGGCGTTTGCAAGTGGCCAGGTTGTGATGTGCTTTGCGAAGACATCAAATCATTCAAAGAGTAAGCAATAATGTCTACATATCTATCGCACACCTAATTCTTTCTGATTCGAGCAAGAACAGTTGGGAGAAAGATGTAGGCGTGTGCAAAATGAACCAAATTCAAGTCATGCAAGTACCAGTTTGAGATAAATACTACCCTGCTCAATATGGCACATTTTGTTTGTTTTAAAGGCACCTCAACAAGGAGCACACCCTGGATGACAAATCCACTGCCCAGGCCAGGGTACAAATGCAAGTGGTTTCCCAGCTGGAGCTGCAGCTTCAGAAAGAAAGAGATCGACTTCAAGCGATGATGATTCACCTTCACATGTCCAAGCAACAGTCTGCATCTGCAGATGACGACGAATCCAAAGTAGATCCTGCCAGTGTGAGTGACTGATTTGAATATCGTGGAAGTTCACTGGATAATTACTAATATATTTCTCTTTTTTATTTTCCTAATTTTCTTAATAATAGGCATTGACCACATTCGGCATACGGGGCGTAATCATTGTGGTCTCATAAGCAACTATTCAAACAGTGGGAGGGCTTAGATCGGAAGCATGCAGCAGCTGGTGCTGGTGCTGGTGTGCAGCTCGTACATTCTATGATGACTGTAGATAGGCAAATTGTGATGCATTGAATTTCTAAACACTCCATAATACCCGGGATTGAGAAGAACGGCACCCTAGCAAAACGAAGTTCGAGCATGGTCCGAGCCGACAAAACTCTCGCTTACCTGAAGATACATATACCGAATTGGAGTAGCTGTAGATCCGACGTGACCGTTGTGTAGATGAGATGTCTTTTCAGATCATAGTATCGACTCCAACAATTCTATCGACTCGGAAGATTGCTGGAGTTGGATTAGAACTACGAAACTTCGCTGGACGTCAAGGGACCGATTGACCCAACGGAACCAATGGACTTGGACTAATATTTACAAAAGAATGAGGGAAAAAAATTATGTGAGTGTGTGTGTGGGGGGGCTCATACAGCTTGTCGTTGGTGGGGATCTTGGAAGTAGGATAACGGTGGGGCTCATGTGGTTCCAGTTTATCTATATCCAAGTTGTGATCGAAATTTGACCATATACAACGTGGCACACGTATTTTGATTTATTATTCTGTGAATATGAACCTATGTATTCGTCCAGCAAAATGTTGTTCTAACACCCCCTCAAAATTTTTTCTTTTACGTTTCAAGGTACGTAGGTTCTAAAAAATGCAATGTCCGTCCGCCGTATCATTAATATCTACCTTATTTTCGGTCTAAAAAAAAATCATTCTTTTGCGCACAGGCTCCATTCGGGCCCTAGTTATGTCCCGAAAATTTCCAGTCTGATCGGAATGTACCCAAGGGTGTTATTGGTGAAAAATGGGTGTAAAAATAGGGGATTTTGGTGTTTTAGTAACATGAGCTTGTGAGGTATCGTTTTCCATGTTTTTTAGAGCGATGAGGCCGAATATGAAATAGATTTTGACCAAAGAGCGAAGAATTTAGGTTTTAACACAGTTTCAGCCTTAAGTTTACGTTAAATTTTGGTCTAAAATCGTGGTTCTTCCAAACAAAGTTTGATTCGCCATTTAAGAACATATTTCGGTCCTAGTTATGCTTCAAAGATAGACAGTCCGTTCGGAATACACCCAGGGGTGTTATGGGGGAAAATGGATGTAAAAATAGGGGTTTTCGAGGTGTTTTTTTTTGTTGAGATTTTATAGTAAACATGAGCTTGTGAGGCATCGTTTTCCATGTTTTTTAGGGCGAGAAGACCGAATATGAAGTTGATTTTAACCAAAGAGTGAAGAACTGAGGTGGTAACGAAGGTTCAGCTCCCAAAATTCATTTTTTATCAGTCAAAAAACCTGGGAAATTGTCTGAAATCGCCATAAATTTGTAAAATTACGTTAGAAGTAGTATCAACAGGTGAAAGTAGTAAGACAGTTAAATGGCACTAGCAATGATTATTTGTAAAAGATAATTTGTAAAAAAAATAGGAGCCCAATTATTGTTTTTGGGGGCCAAAATTGGTCATTGAAATAGCTATTTTCAGCTATTTGTGAACAGCCAAAATTTCTATCTTCAGCCAACATAGTTATTTTCATCTAATTATGAACAGCCAACATTTCTGTAGGCATGCCCAATAGAATAATAAACCCATGTGACAAGGACTTCGCAGCGTTTTTTGCTATTTCAAGTAAGTCGAGGGTTAGCGCCTAGTGAGGTTTTGTGGTGGTTGGGATGCCTGGCATCTCATTTGGCACCCCCTTTATTTTCAATTAAACCATATTCTGTAACAGTGAATGATGAATTTTATAGATTATTCTGAGCACGGATAAATAAATTGATTGATTTCTTTTTTCAGGCAGCCCGGAGCAGTTGCTTACCAAAGCGGTGCCCTTCGCCAATGGTCAGTTCGGACCATCCTCCTCAGCCGCCTGCGAGCAGCGCTCTCCCTCTCCCGCCGATACCGTCCGCTGGGGTTCCTTCTAAACCTGCCCAATCCCCTCTGAGGCCACCAACTCCGAGCAACGCCAAGAGAAGAGTCTGTGACAAAGCACCCGTCTCCTTGACAGGAGGTGTGCTATAATTGTATGTAGTTACCTACAGTGTCATGACGGAGTGATCCCAAGCATTATCATGCGGTGACTTCAACAAATCCGTAAAACGTGGAAATATCCTCAAAACATGAGTCAAATGAATCAGATGAATAAAACTAATCACTTGAACATTAGAAAAAAAAAATTAAAACAATAATATTGACCCAGGATCCCACCTCATTACCCAGGATCCTGTAACTGATTGACATTGTCGTAATCATAGACGGGAAAGTTCAGTCGACGTAATTTCTGAAAAGAAACGTAAGTATCAGAAGCTCGGCGTTGAGATGTGGCCATTCGAGGTAGTATCTGAGATCATAAATGCAAAAGGCCTCTGAATTAAATCAGTCGACAAAGGCTTGTAGGTATTTCGCCTCGGGAAGGAAGATGTCATCGAGATGCAGAAGGCAGTGCTGCTATGTACCACATCCATCGTTGGGTCACTTCTCCAGTTTTGAGGAGAATGGTTATCGACTAATTAGAGTTTGGCAAACTCCTAATGTCAGCCCGCTCATAGTGAGAAGATAAATATACGTAATAATAATAATGATTGTTGTGCGGCAATAGACCACATTCTAGCGGGTTGCCAGCCCTTGATCCCATCAAGTACCTGTTTATACATAAGCTGGTTGCGCGCACCTATAGTTCAATTGCGTTAAACTTTACGGGCTAATTGAGGTATGAGCCAGACATGTATTTGGAAAATGCAAATTTCAGGATGCATTGGGACAAGAAGCACCAATTGGTCTGCCAATCACCGCGTGCTTGTACATATTGTGGACAGAACGAAGGTATCCATCCACAGAGAACCTAGAAAACAAGCATAGGGGTTAAATAAAATATGTACCCCTTGCTGACGAAGTGGCAACGACGTGGTAGCACGAGTCGGTACATATCGGTCCCACGGTCTCGTATGCCACCAGAGTGATACCCAACAAGGGTCTTCATTAAAGTGACTCTTGGTTTGCCTGGTGGCCTTGTGGAGCAGCTAGGTGAGAGAGTTTTGGGAGCAGGCTTTTACACATGGGGGTGGGATTAGTCTCTTTGTCCACTACCCTCTTCACCACCTACCCTTTCCCCATCAGGTCCGATCATATAATGATAATTTCAACGCAAGATAACAGAGAGTTACGGGTTTCGAGGATAAACCACTGATAAAATGTCCCAAACTTACTGCACCCGTGGCATTCGCCCCATCGATGAACAAAAACATATCATAGAATCGAGCACACGTTGGATGAATAATTTTATTCAAGTTGATGCTAACTTATAATAGGTACTATCACGACTTTGTATACAATAATCGATTAATCGTATATTTGCAGGTTTGCCATATATGCTCGAGAGAGCTGGACTCGACGTACAGCAAGGTGAATTGAAATTATTTCGAAATTTTACGATGTATTAATTATCTACATGTATTCTGTGGATTGTAAACGATTTTATACATTACTTACATGCATTCATGACAACTTTCTTCATGAATATTGGGTATTTCAGAAATTGAGCGGAATCGAGAATTCTATAAGAACGCAGATGTTCGACCACCTTTTACCTACGCGTCTTTGATAAGACAGGTAATCACAATGGCCGAAGATGCATAATTTATTCAATCATTTTATTGCATGATAACGTATACGGAACATTAGTTTATATCATCCCCCAAGAGAAACAAATTATAATAAGTACCTACGTAGATTATGTAGGATTGAATACCTACTCAGCTACCAATCCATGCTTTTTATTTTGCTTCGGTGGTCAAGAATTTATTTTAATAATGTTAAACCTTCCTGCCGTATATTGTAATATATTTGATTCGCAGTATTTTTCTTTTGTTTCAATCTTCAGTCAATCGTCGAATCGCCTGATAAGCAGTTGACGTTGAACGAAATCTACAATTGGTTTCAAAACACGTTTTGCTATTTTAGACGAAATGCTGCGACTTGGAAGGTGAATGCTTAATTATTACTACAATTTCATATAACCATGCATTTGTGTCCAAGCCGATCGAGCGCCTAGAAATTTGGGAATTTCACAATAGATTCCGGTTGTAGGCGCTCTCAGTCACAGTGTGGATGATTGGCTTTAAACTAAGAGTAAAACTTGAATGGAACTTGAATAGAATTTGGAGAACCGTCCACGACTGATGTCATCTTGGACACTCTAAATATATCTACATCATAAATCATGATTGCGTGTCTGAAATTATTGTATTTGTTACTATCAACATGCACTTTTATAAAGCTGAAACCATAAGCCCTATCGAAAGGAAGTATCTGTGTTGTAGTCATGCTCGTATGTATCCCAACATTGTAATTCCAATCGCTAGCTGGATAACATGTGCGTTGCACACGACTGTATTAATTTGGATAAATACAAAGATAATATCCAAAAACCTCCGAATGGGTGCGGGATGTAAGGTGATGTATGGGAAGGTAAACAGCCGTTACACGCTGGGGCTTTACGTCCGACTGCCCTGCTAGCGTCGCTGTACTGTCACCTACCTATATTTTGAAATATCAACTAATCAAACACAGTAACGGAAGGGATTTCTAAATTGTACCTTCCTCAACAATATCGAACTATGTACTTTTAAGAGCACGATCAAAACGCCATGGTCCAAAATTGGACTGCCTACGACATATTCATGGGATTTCATTCAAATATGGCCATTATAGACCCTATATTACTCCATTACTTGATTACCATTCGGCATTTACCTAGGCCCCCTACCATGATATCAATGTAAAGACAGGCTGAACTACGATTTTATTTGAGGTTGATACTATTCGATTGTCTCAACAAACTATTCATTAACATTTCAAGTACCAGTATTTTACTTTAAATTCCTACATTTTTGCATCCAAGTTTCATGGCAGTGAAGTTTGGGGCGAAGTTCGGGCAGTTTGAGAGGACTGACGGTTTTTTCGTTAAGATAAGATATATATTTTTTCTTCTCTGTAGAGATACGTACGGTAAGTCTTATACCCAACAATTTGTTAATTTAGTAAATAGGAAGGGGGATTTTCAATTCACAAATCTTTTTGATCAAAACTTCTACGAATTCTCACTCAAATCTTGATAGTGAGACGGTAGGGCCTCACTCATCGATGGTCTACATCATTGAACAGTGTACACTTTTTTTTCACGTTGTAAATCGGATGGTTTACCTACATGAATTACAGGTGATGCAGCACCTCAATTTATAAATCATTCATCGCTCATACTTCTTACCATGATTTTTTGGTAATAAATCACCATGTTTCATCTTATTTCCACAGAGACGTCAGAAGATGGGGTGAATGAATCATTAAAACAAGCATAATTATGAAATATTTGATGTTTTCAAGTTGACAGTTTCTCATGTATTGACTTATAGAATGCAGTGCGGCACAACCTATCCCTCCACAAATGTTTCATGAGGGTTGAAAACATTAAAGGGGCAGTCTGGACGGTGGACGAGGTGGAATTTCACAAAAGGAGGCCTCAACGGTGTGTTAGTGGGTACGTCTTCAAGACCAAGGTTAAGAACCTACCCTATTGACTTCTCAGAACTATACCGATTGAGAAATTTTTGAACCTCTTTTTTTTCAATTCTTCTATTGATACATGTTTTACACCCTCACACCCTTATATTGACACTATGACGCGTGATTATTTGAAGTATTTGGATAAATATATATATTCAAGAATAGATGAAATATATATTTATTATTGTATAATTGTATATAACGAGTGTGCGTGTTTGTGGGAGTGATGAGTGGTGAGGTTGTGGCTTCATGAGCATGTAGTGATGTCCGTAGGTTGTGACGAACGTTAGTTGCCTAACAACCTTGTAATCCAAGCCTATGTAGATGGCACTACTATATCTATTATCGAAAAATCGTCACAGTTAGTGGCACCAAAACATGTGGGTTGTCTCACATAGGACAATGGAAACCGTTCTCTACTGGAACTAGAGCTGCTGATTAGGCAACTTTAGTAGGTACCTACAAGATGTTTAAGACAGGTAAGATTCGTTCTGAGTGCAGAGTTTATAAAAATCATCAAGTACGTACCGTTAGGTCTACATCAAATGATTCGCAATCGCTTGAGGAATTTTATTTGACTATCAGGGATGTACTTGATGCGGTTTTTCAACAGGATAATAATTGAATACGTGAATAATTTTACACCTCAACCTTAATCGAAATCACATTCAGATTGTGAATTGGGGCCTTGGATTATTGCCAGAAAATTCTGAGTCCATAGTGTTCTTATTTGAGACCCATAACGAATTATGAGTACACCATTCCAAGAGTTGGTCTAGTAAGTGTGAACGGTTTCCATTGTCAAGTTGCCTATTCACCATTGGTCTATACGGATGGCGGCTACGATCTTCTGAACTGCTGCAGCATTCATCACCGACGACTTTGGCAACGGCTGAGTAAGGTAATCTCAATCGGTCATAGGTTGTGAGCAGCACATAGTGGTGGTTGAAAAGTTTCTTCGATTTTTTCATCTTTTTTTCACATCTCTTTCTCTCCTTCTCTCTCTTTCTCTTTCATTTGTTCATGTTAATTGTGTTCGGATTCTGTCACAATAAGTGTGTTCTCTGTGTACTTTCATACAGAACGCTATCCGCACCAATCTCTCGCTGCACAAGTGCTTTGTGCGCTACGAAGACGATTTCGGTTCATTTTGGATGGTGGACGACGCGGAATTCGTCAAGCGGAGGCATCTGTCGAGGGGGCGCCCCCGCAAGTATGATCCTACTCAGTGCTCAACTCTACTTTACCTGTAAGGCCACTAAACTACACTAAGGGCACCTCAAAAACAAATAAAAATGCCTGCTTAAAAGAAAAAAATCGCTTGCCTTGCTGCCACTCGCTGCGATGTGCCTTGCATAAGTAGAAAATACTAACTGTGTAAACCCAAGCCGTCGGATCGATTTCGTTTTGGCTATTTTTGCTTCCGAGTCTACCAATGTAGCGGAAGCCTTGTGACCACTTTTGGAGAAGAGAAAAATTGTTGCCCTCCAAAATCAAAATTCCCTTCGCGGTTTGCGTTTCATCCCTTTCTAAACAAATTTGGTTCCGTGTCTATCTCTGTGTCTACGAATCCTAGTCACGCGTATAACTACACGAAACATCGTCGTAATGAGATGTAATTTGGAGAATCGATGCGGGTTAGGCCCTAGATGGTCCCTTATAAATTGCAACAAAAACAGACCGCATCTTTGGTCTGCGCATGCGCAAACATGAAACTCTTGCCACTCGTATGTAACTGGTTCCCACATTGCGATCATGTAACCTTGGCAGTCGCTTTTGCTTCTTGGCCCGCCAAGGTAGCGGAAGCCATGTGATCACTTTTGAGAGGAAAACTATTGTTATCACTTGGTGGTAGATTGGGAGGGCAGTGGTCGTTAGTTCGAGCCCCAACACCCACCGAACGAGCCCTGGGTGGTACAGCGACGGGAAGCCTTGAGGGAATAATATTGGTCCCAACTCTGATCCTCATAATATGAGAGCCGGTGGAGGTTCCAGTCTGAAAGGCAGTTATTTTCCTGGTTCACTTACGAAAACAGAAGGAAAACGGGAAAAATACTAAAGAAACTGTAAAATGCTATACTGATCTGAATTTTATATAGCACACCCATGAGAGTCCGGTTTACAATGGATGAGAATCCAGTTAATACTGGATATGTGGATATATGTCCCTACACATTGTCACCAATCAAGCGACACATCGGTTTACTACTTGTGTATCAAGGGAGCGACTTCTGCATTTTTCGTAGTCTCAAAAAATCAGTATGTATCCACCATCGTTTATAATTAACATACATGTTCCGAAGGAGCCTGTTGTCACCTGAAAGTCGATTAGCAGCCTACTTACTGGAGATATACTACTAGCTGAACTAAACATTTAGATTTATCATTTCATTTTACATTCAATGCAAGGTGGATAGCTGTTACCTTTAGGGTAGTACCTACTTCATATTGGGTTAACTTCACTTTAGAAATCCTGGAGTCATGATGAGCCGGAGTTGTCAGGCAACACTACAAACTCAAGTGAACAACATGCAGCATTTAATGAAACTTTATTGTGGGAATTATACTCAATTATAGCCTCCCTACTCCATTATCCCATTATACGCCGATTCTCGCGAGTGAATACAAAACGGCCTAGCGAATGGGATAGGAAATATGCTTACTCCTGGTGATTTTCATTTTTACTCCTGATGATTTTCGTTACCCCATGCACATAGCTGGTACGGTACTGTCTAAATGGGTAAGCTGTCACTAATTATATTAATATAAATATTGTTGACACATCTTCGACAGCTACCAACTTTCGAGTTCATTCTTGAATCCTAGTGGACGATTGGATTCATAGAATCTCTGTGCTCTCTGAGTCGTTGGGCTCAATAAATATCTCGGAATGTGCCCAAAAAAGAAAGTGGATTGCACGTGGAATTTTATCCAGTGTCAGCCATAGCATGTAACTACCTAAATGGTGTACCAATATACATAAATTACTTTAACTAGGTTGGCACCATACTAAGTACAGTTCTAACTCAGCAGACAGAATCACCCTCTCAGTAAGAAGTTCATCTTCAGGCCCCGAAAGCCCAGTGATATAATACCCGATCAAATTCCACTAAAATCGGTATAGAAATGCTAAGATATGCTACCCCGGTAATACTGGCCTCATAGTTTTGGCTTCGGGTTAGCCACGGTCAACTAAACGACTTGATACAGTCTAACTCAATTTTCGGAGCCTTTGGAACAGTGGCGGCAGTTCAGATCCCCCACTTTTTTATTTTTTATTTATTTTCAAGTATTTCACTCTCCGACAAGTTTCAACATACATATTTTACACCCTCAAGATGAATCTTGTGACAGTTTTAGGTACAGATGTTTTGTATTCACGAAAGTCTCGTCTGCCAAGTAGGTGGGCATTACTTTTTTATCCTAGGTAGTTCATTGTGCCGTTATGTGGATTCATACCCATAGTTTGTGTACGTTTGAATGACTGGTTCATTACAAGTTACATAAATTTACCCTAAATAGGTATGTATGAAACCACCATCTGATTCTTCCCAGCGCTAGGTGTTGACATAACATCTATACAGGTTTTTTGGGAGTTTTTAATATAGAATTAAAGCTAAAGTTTGTAGAAATTCTGTCACATCTTCTTTTTTACCATCAAACTGATGCATTTAGTTACAACACTTAAGCTATCGTCTATATTAAAATGCATCGAATCTGAACCATCATAGGACCTAAAAACAGGTCATTTATCAGAATAATATTCTTAGAAAGTGCTTATTGAGTGCTCAACACATAGCCCTTCTAAATGTGCTACTGCACTTGTAATACCTTTTCACTAGGTGTAATAAATCCACTAGGGAGGGGGGGGGGGGGGGGTAAACACTCCTACTTGCTCTGCGGTGCAAACTGTGTTCTTGGTCGCTTTGAAGGTTTTCGGTTTTCATGGCAGGCATCCCTAGATATAGCTATGTCCATCATCCATCACATTCAGTTCGTTAGGATTAGCCATTTGTTGGGGTAAGTACTGAGGAGTACTGTAATTACTGATAAAAAGAATACGTATACGGATCAACCTAACGACACCCCTAATTTGTCCCTTGACACCTGAAGGGCTTTTATTTGATAATTTTGCGTAAGTAGGTACCTAAATGATCAAGGTGAGAAATTTCAAAATCCAAAGTCAAGGTCTTTCAGATAACTGTAGGATATTAGGTAAGTTAGTGAAATCAACTTCATTCTGAAGTGTAGATTCATAACTAGGGATATTGAATATCAAAATTAAACAAATTAACCGTTTAAAAAGATAAATCCCCTCTCCCGCACCGCGAAGCCCACCACGAATTCCTCACAGCATAGTATTCTTGTAATTTGGATTTATGACCATACTTTTGCCCCTCTTTCGATTTTTCGTAATAATGAACCTTTGGAATCGAGCATGGAAAAATAATTACCCCCCCCCCCCCCCTCAAAATTGTATGGTTTCCGTTTCAAGGTATGTAGAATCCGAAAATCGAATAAAAAAATTTCTGTCCGTCCGCCGTGGGCCTTACCCCGTACTTTACACTTCTCTTAGTTACCATGAACCAAAATTAATGAAATTTGGTTTGTAGGTCCCGTTTAGGGTCTATTTGGTCCGCGAAAATCGGCGTTGCTTCCACTCATCTCTAAGGGGTGAAAAATAGGGGTTGAAATTTTCAGAACGCCGTAGCTCGAAAACTTTCAGTAGAAGGGTATGGTTTTTTTACGTTTTTGAATTGATCTTGAACTAAATCATTATTGTTGAGACCACCCGGAGCATTGTACGACCAGCCGTTCGTTTGCACCGAAAAGCTTCAACAACATGATCGTGAATGAAATGTGATAAATCCGGCCCAGATATTATCGCTAGGCAACACCTGATTATAATCAGGGATGGCAGCTGGCTGTTCTATGATATTATTTCATTTGCAAAATGATGGGTCTTTTGGATTTTATTGATGGGTACTTTTGCAACTTGAACAAAAGTTATGCTTGAACTGACGTTTGTTCATTTTTCAATTAATGATTGAATGATTGAATCCTGCGCATTTTCATGAAACTGCAATTCCCGGGCCGGCTCCAGTTCTCGATTCAGGGCTCTCAGGAGGAGCTCGAGGGTAGGTATTGACCACAGAAAACAGTGATCTACGCAGAAGGGGCATCAATGCAGGTATAAGTAATAAACCGTTGTGTAATAATTTACAGCGCTTTTCTAAATTAAATAGCAGGTAGGTAAATAGGTAATTACAATCAAGACAACCTAAGAAAGGGAACTTATTTTTTCACAACGGCAAAATTTTGTTATTGCTTACCGGTTGAATAGTTATATTTATTTTCTTCTATTTATTTACGCCCCTTGCGACCGTCGCCCCTGATGGGTCTGCTGCATAAGTACCTATAATAGTGCCACCCGTGCATTGCACGGCGAAATGTTGGCTCATCGGGTTGTTTTATTTTTTATCGAAACCATCACCTTCCAGTGAGAATGCGTTGGTGAGGAGTAACCACGTATTTTTTATTTTTTATTTGAAAGTACATATTATGTAATGAGATGAGTTTGCACCTGTTTTGAATTTGCACAAGAGAAAATCGGCCGATTTCAGACCTACGGGTACCTACTCCTTATTATGGTACATTTCAAAACTGAGGTCTCTGGAAAAACGGATTCTCATCTAGTGTGGCGACGGGCGCCATCGTAGTCAAGTGACTGTGGCCATTGATGAAGTCTGAAAAGACATCGACATTATTTTTGCTATAAAGCTTATAATAACGTATATATATATATATATATATATATATATATATATATATATATATATATTATATATATATATATATATATATATCATACAATTGACATAATTCTAATAATTGATCACTCTGATCTGTACAAGTGGATCCTTCATGCTTTTCGTTTTTGTCGAGGTTTATTTTAGCTTTCATGAAAAATTTTGTGTATAAAAAAACTAGAATAATTAACAAAATCCGCAATACACATACCGGAAATTACCAAACTACCGTAAGTGGTTCCCTGTAGATTTGATTGTAGGAAGATGTTTCTGAATGCTGACATCAAGTTTTAATGGATAATAGTAGATCTCTGGCTGAAACCATTCTTTCAAATTTTACCTGCTTTCCGTTTCCCCTTCAGCGAACTATAACCTACTATGTATTTCATTTTTTGTTTCTCAAGTATTCCACATTCCTTTTTAGGGACACTCCAAGATGAGGCGTGCACTATACTTTTCAATTTTCGGTGGATGTGGACAAACTAGAGAAATAACCACATAAAAGACCACTCTAAAATCAAATCTATGGAAAAACCATAGGAATGTTGTGAGTGAGATGAAATTTGTATGCGACGCCCAGACCGCAGTTTCTCATGGTTCTTTTTGCAGTAGATTCAGTTTTAGGTCTAGATGTGCTGCAAATTTCGGTCATGTCAAAGTTTATGTCCGGAGCTGCTATAGTGGGGGTGGAGAGATAAAGTGACCCAATTTACTTCTGTCGGCAAATTTTCGAAGAAATGCGCTATTGCAATGGGTCTAAATGTTTGATTATCTATTTACATTTTTAAATTTTTCCTCAATGCGAATCCATTGAAGAGTATTCAGAATCTATCCCTATATTTATGCGTTACATGTGGGTATAGGTATATGAACATTTGATAGATAAGGACTACTCTTACAACTGGGTTTCATATAGTACATTTTCAACAGATTCGATGTAGCATTCCACTCCCAGCTCGGAAGAGCAGTAACGGGAAGGGAGGGAGAAAGGTGGTGATGTATTGGGGGGGGGGGGGGGGGGGGGGGGGGGGGATAAATAAACGACAAAAGCATAAAATCAGAGTAAATTGATCTTACTTTCAAGTATGGGAAAAATGTAAATTCAAACGAACGAATCAAATTAATTGGGAAATTAAATCATTTAAAATACAAAAACTACAAACAGCCCGCCTACGTGTAGACAATCCAGTAAGTGAGTCCAGGCGATGGACTGCCCCAGTGCCTATTGGTAAGCCTGCTCCCTATGTCGCACTTCAATTGGATTCGCACTAGAGGGCAGGCATTTAACACTCAGACCTGATAACACTGGTCAAAGGTCGGTACCCCATGCAATTCAGGGTGATGGACACCCAGCTGTTCCAATGAATGGGTCATCGCAGGGCGATGGCTTAGAGCCGTTGCAGAGCGATGGTTTAGCGCAATGCAGAGCGATGTTGCCATCCCTAAATAGAAGCTCATTGCCAAGCCATCGCACTCCGACTGATGGACACAGTTTGTATTCAGCATGTTGCAGACGTCCTCCCCTCAACAGCTCATGGGCTTCTTGCAAATGTGTAATCTGACCCCAAAACATTAGCGGATAGGCGACCATATGTGTGCAGACTGGGCTGTCGATCTCTCATCAATGGTGGGCTGCAAATCACCTTCAGCGACAACTTGTTGCCCAAGTTTAGGGCCCCACGGTATGCAAGGAGCAGAGGCCGGGAGAACGCCTCCCCTGTAGCTTGGCAGTCAGTCAGGATCGCATGTAGACCAAGTAGAAAGGCGTTGACATGCTGCATTCTCGGAAAGGGAAAGGTAACAAAGGGAAAGGTCCGCCATACGGCTCTCGAGGGTCAGGAAGCAAGTATCGCACGTTTACCGGCACTATCCAACCCTTCAGCAGATTGGGCAGATATCCCCACTGGCTAAGCTCCTCACCAAGTCTATTCACCATTCAATCCTTCTCCTAGCTGCATATTTGATGAATCCCCCCCCCCCCTCATATTTTACTACTCCGGAATTTATTTCTTGAACCGGGGTGGATGCCTGGTTCTGTGGTGTAAGTACTACTGAGCGTTGGTCTCCCTTTGGTGCACTGACGTATGAAATGACGTGTCCATCAGAGTTTTGTCTACATCCAGACAGGTAGCAGCCTGCTGGTATGCTGAATGGGTGAATCTCACGGATTTTAGTGAGTTAACTGAACCCAACCCACCTCGCCTTGAGTCCTGCCTACGAAGAAGTCATCACTTGAACAAAATGTCATCCTCGAAGCGGGTAATAAAGAGGAATATGAGATTGTATATGACAATGTGGCACGATTACCCATACTCCCCTCGTCTACCCATCAAATGTGAAGAAGTTCTTCGTCAAGACAAAGTCCCGCACCTAACTGGATGGATGTTCAAAGCTCCTCGTGTCCAAGAGTTGCTCCATCTAGTAGGACGATGCGGTAAGAACTTCGTTGTGTGCGATGGAAACTGTATAAGGAACTCATGTCGATAGTCACCCACAGTGAGGGGTGCACTGGTTAGGGCGGCAATCGTACTCCACGAAGTACCGACATCCAAAAAACTGTATGTCCCGTAAGTACGGTGATCGTGAACTGCATGAGCGGCTGCTGGCAGTGGTTCAAGAAGGCCTGTGGTAGTATGGTCTCTTCGACAGGCTCAGGAACCCGCAACTGGAAACAATAGGTGTCCCTAGAGGAGTTGCGATTGACATTTTAGCTCCTTCCAGACTGGACGTTGGCCATGAAACGTTCCTCATATATCGCCAACATGTTTGTAATGACAAAAGAAAGAATGACAAACATTTAGACGATTATTTACAAGCAATTTTTGACCTACCAATAGGTACTGAAATTTTATCCATCTAACAAAAAGTGGATCAAATTTCAGTAGCTATTGGCAGGTCAAAAATTACTTGTAAATAATCGTCTAAATAGGCTAAAAATCATTTCTAAGAAAGGGCTAAAAAATCTTCTGAAACAACTTGAAAATCAGAGAAATTGGTAAACGTTGATGACATAATATTTCAACAGCTAAAAATATTTTGTCACTAAAGAGGTTGAAAACTTAGTTTAATTAAAATATAAACCTTACAATTTTTATGTCAGTAAAAGTAACAAAAATGTGGGAAGGTGGTAATTTGACACGGTGTTCTACTAATATCTGCTAGGTACCTATCGAAAACCTGTGGGGTCAAAACTGTGTTCATGTTCGTGGACAAAACCAGTCAATAGTTAGGTACCTATATTACCTAGGTACCTATGCAGGTACCTACCGAAGTAGGTCCTATGTTACCAACTTCGAACATTTAACTTTTCAAAATTGCTTTCTCATAAGTTATGACGTTGTAGATGGAAATTATGGGGGGGGGGGGGGGGTGTAGTGAGCGACGCCCGGCTACGATTGTCAATCAATTTTCATTGGTTGTGATGGTGGGGGGGGGGGGGGGGGGGGGGGGGGGAGGGAGAATGAAATGAATGATTTATCCTACCTACTCAACAATATGTTTATCGCTAGGGGATTTTCAGGCTCTTGAGAAGTTAGGTCCAAATTCCCTCAAGTAGTCAAGTTACCTAACGGTTTTAATCTGCGTGAGTCTTGAAGAGTCCCTCGGACTTAGTATCATCAGGTTCGCATACGGTTAGTCTCAACGGTTCATACGATAAGACCACTTCCATATCGATAAAACGATTTTTTTCGAAATTAGATCAGTTATACTCAGAAAGCATGAGGAAACATTATTGCTCTGATTTGCAACACCCATGACCCATTAATACGTAGAAGATATCACCGCTCAAACCCGCCGTATCTGATAACGCGCGGTCATGAAATCATTGTATCGAAAACCATTTTATTATATATATATTCTCCAGTAGAAACCAACTGAGAGTCGAATTTCAGCAACAGACCTTCACAATCATTGGTAAGTCATTTCGAGAATGTGTTCCGTATACCATCTGACTGTTATCATCAACTGACGGGTAAGCTCAACTTTTCAAGAAATCATCCTGCACTGCTTCAAACGTTTCCCCCTTTTCGATTTTCAGAACAGCATGCTATTTTGACCGTAAGCTATTTTTGAATTCTTCCTGACAAGTTTCTAACTACCTACCTACCTACCTACCGTGCCTCCCCAGTGCGCTTTTTATTAGTCAATGACACTCCGAGCTGACAGTGGGCAGATGTTAATTCATACCTTGTGAATATATATAAATTAGGTACTTAGGTTGGAAATTCACATCAGTGGTGGTCCTTGATGAAGAGCTGGTTGAAGATGTCTATCTAGTAACAACAAGAAAATTGTACAAATGTGGATGTGTTCCATAATTATTGTTATAACCCTTTCGATGATGAAACCGTACCTAGCTCATATGATGATTTTTGTTACTATGCGAGTATAATAATACACGTTAGTGCATATATATATAATTGGGCGTTTTTGCAATAATGCATTTATACTTACATATGAATTTCACTGGACTGTACCACTTGACAATGACGCATTGTAACATATGTTACACCTCAATATTTATCAATACGAAAGGTTCTGAACTTGAAGAATATCGACCTATACCCTGATCACACTAATATACCTAGGTAACTCTTCCCGTGAAGTTAAATGAATTTAATACTTCCTTTTCGTCAGCAGTAGTAGGTACCTATGCATTTACCCATTGTCAACTCATAGATCTTCAAATAAATTTATTGATTTCTTTGGTATCATCATTAACTTGTAATCGCTTTTAGGGACACGACGGCGGAAGACAGTAACACGAAGTGCTCACGACTCTACAACGACGCCATGAGCCCACCTATCCAGGTGAAGAGGGAGAACCAACCCAAGACCTCTGACAGCTCACCGCTGTCATCCTCATCGCAGTGGGTAAGCAATGAATGCGACAACCTCGACAAAGATTCCATATTACCAAGCTATTGTGCGAAGGGATGAAATGGACAGGAAAGTTGTGTCACAATTTGTAGAAGCATAAATTCGAGGATGGTTCTACGAATGCTTGATTTTGTTGTTGCATAGGTACACCTGTACCTGTATATTATTTCTCGAGTAGTTAAAAGTCTCTCTGATGATTTTCTGGGGAACAAAAAGCGGTTGTGGACAGCAGTATCATCATACACTGATGGTAGGCAGGGCGCTTCTGTATCATCTTACACGTGTGCTGTGCCACAGAGAGTATATGCCTACCTACCAACATTTAAATCATCCAAATTGCAGTCAGGCATGGCCGCTGCT